>CM055967.1:1870000-2202500 GCA_029531755.1 Holothuria leucospilota | reverse complement strand
CTGCAGGTAGAGGAAATCCTGACAAAAGGAAATGCTTTCTTTAGTCTTTCATTCACCAGCTATGTCAATCGAGGTCAGTGAACTAAACTTTTAGGAACTCCCTTACCATCCAAAAGTTTGCAGAGGGCCCATCAGGGATAAGAACGTTTATATGTATGATATAAACAATGTTATACCTTAACAGCCAGTAGAGAAACTTTATTGGAAACAAGCGTTTCTTTAGCTAATACAAAATCGATTATTCATCATATACTGCTATTATTGTCATAACAAGTCTTGAAAGGACTATCTCACTTTGCTTTATACCTTATCTGCAAAGCTTAAAGCCTACATCATCGTTGATAAATACTGAAAATATTCTGATTGAGTATGTTACGACCAAAGCTGACATCACTGCTACGCATGACAGACCCATGATGTAGACTTCTGAAGGTTGAGGGGTTGGTCAAGAGGACTGTGTCCCTTCGGAGACGTATCTCCTTTAAGGAGCAGAACTCCTTCGGGAGTAACGTTTGATTTCACCCTTCCGTTCTTCTCCAGAGGGTAGATGGACTTTAGGCATAGTAGTTTCTGTCCTTTTTTAACCAGTAAGGAACGTTGACCACCCATGACAGACCCATGATATAGAGGTCTGAAGCTCAAGACGCTGGTCATGTTCAGGATAAGTTGTCCCTTAGTAACGAACTCTGTTTGGGTAGCAGAACTCTTTTCGGAGTAACGTTTAGTTTCGCCTTACAGTTCTTCGTTAAAGAGAGTAGATGGAACTTTAGAAAAACCATTTGGCCAAAATTATAGGTAGGATTTGCTTTTTTCAACCAGTTGAAAATGGAACCACTAAACATAGACCCATGATGTAGAGGTCTGAAGGTCAAGAGGTTGGTCACTTTAAAGCTTATCGTCCCTTGGGGACGTAAATTATTCGGCGAACAGAACTCTTTAGGGAGTAACCAATGGTTATCGCCCTTTGGTTCTTCGCCAGAGAGTGGAGTGGATTTTATTCCGTAAAAATTGCTAGTCTGCTCCCTGCCGTTAAGGGGTGCGAATAGACCAAAAATGTGACTGTGACTATTTCATTTCGCTTCATGCTGATATTGGGAAGTTTCAATTCAGTCATAAATTGTCGTAAGGGTGGTTGACGTGGTAGAAAATAGAACCAATTTATATGTAGGCTTAAATACATGTCGTTTTTAGTTCAGAATCCGATCCATCAACAAATGGAAGAACTAAGGTGCTTCTCATTTCCCATTTGGCCTAGCAGACATATGAGTTGTGCGTTATAAGCTTGGCCAAGATCTTCCCAGGCTTACACCTAGGTTTAGTCCAAAAAAATCTGGACCTCACATTACATTTCGCAGTACATTTACAAGCTTTTGTTTTGAAGGTTTTCCCTACTGAAAAATTAGTTGCAATGAGTAAGAAATAATTGCAATAAGATGTAGGCCCCAAGCGTCCTCACATTTGTTCATTCAGTAACATACCTAAACTCGAACAGTCGTACAGCTTGGTGCAGATTCTAACCTTTTTCTAAGAAAAAAAGGAAGGGGGGGGGGGTGTCATAACCAACTGTCTTCAAGTTTGCTTCTATGAAAGGACATTTGAAATATTGAGGCATAAATGACCTGAATCTGGAAGTTTGAGCAATAGTACTGAAATGTTTAAAATAAACTGGAATGGAGGTAGGCTATGTAACACTTCATGTACTGGCTGAAGTAAGAAGTAGTACACGTGCTTCTGATAATAAAACGACACGGTCCATACTTACTGAGATAAGAGTTACAAATATTTACAAAAAATATCGAAAATTGGTAGTTAATCACATGATCAGAATGTTTGATTTATAAATATACAAGTGAAGGGGATGGGGCAAATTAAAGTGGTATTGATGGAGGTAAGGGATTTGCTCAGAGGAGAAAAGAATGGTGGTAAGGAAAGCTATTTATTATGCACCTACGACTTAGCAAGTGCTCACTTTTTTGCTTAATATCACCCAACTGGGCATGGTTAAACCCACAAGCGTTAAAGAGAAGGGCTCAGAAAATGGGCCTCAGTCCTCTGAAAAGTTTGAAAATTAAACTCTTAAGCTCGAGTTTATGGCATCTGATAATCAAAGTATGAACACCAGATATGATGACATTCTGTGTATTTAAAACAAAATTCAGTTACATTGTATCAGGTTAAACATAAAAATGTCACATCTCTCCGGGGGGGGGGGGGGTGCAAAATGTGCTTAAATAAGTTCAAATGAATAAAGGTATCGACAGGTAAAAACTGTTTTAGTTAGTTGATAGACAGGGGCAGCGTCCTTAATGTGCTTACATATAACAAATCTATATGAAAATGGAATAGTCATCGACATGTAAAATTTGTCCTTAGGAGTTGAGAAAACCGGACACATTTAGTTAAAAGGGTGAAAGATAACCCGTTTTGGGGGTCTTGAGACCATGCCTCCACTCAATGCTGGCCTCGAGACAAATTTTAGTGGCCTTGGCTCGAGGCCGATTTCTTGGTCTTGGCCTTGGCCTGAATCTTGTACCTCTGTCCTTGGAGATCAACCTGAGACCTTTTTGAGGCCTCATCAAAATATTCATACATTATTGTCTATCAAAGTATTTGATATTGAAAGATATAAATTACAACAAATTGAGGAAATAGTATTTTAATCGCCAGACTAATTTCCAGTTGTTCCCGACAGGGACCTTTACATCTAATGTGGCGCCACTGCTGGCCATTCCTTCGGTAGACAGAGTTAGCAAAGCAGCCTGTAGGGCAGCGTTAGGTCTTTAGGTCGCAGCGTTAGGTCATTAGGTCAGCGTTAGGCCATTTTCGCAACGAAAAGAAGTATTTTACTCCGAAAAAGGTATGCATAGAGCTCCATAAAGTCAGTGGAAGCCAGGAATGTAATAGCACTGCGTATGAATTTGTAGCAAATATATCAAGAAGATTTAAATTCAGAGTCTTTTAACTTACCAGTTTGTACACAGAGTAGTCTTGGTGGATCCCATACTCCTCTCCTACAAAATGATACTGCTGGTCCTTCAAGCATTCGTCCTTCAGCGCAATCAACCTCTAGCACTGTGTTACTTGGGAATGATTGGGCGTCAGATGGTTGTCCAAAATAAAGAATACGTTCGTACTCTCCGTTATTTACGACAGCTAGACACTCATCTAGAAAGAGACGACGTTCCCTCTTATATCAAACAATTACATCACAATTAAATTTAAATTAAGCAACATTTTAGTTTCGTCAACATAATGAACAGCTATCAAAACCAAATTGTAAGTAAAAAAGACAACACAGGATGTGGAAACCAGAAGGAAGGCTATATAAAACTGTTTTAGTGGAATGTTATTGGTAAATAAACCACCGAAAATGCAAAGTGAAAACAATAACACACGAGTCGAAACCAATTACGAAGTGTCGACAGATTTGCAGTAAATAAGGAGTATGATTGGATGAAAGTCCGACAAATGCATTTCATTCCTATTGTCCTACCATAAAGTTACAAAATTGTGAAAATTAGGGATTTACATTATTTGAACATGATGTCTTGATATTACGTCGACTTGAAGTAAGTATAATAATTTGTCACTGTTCAACCAATCAAACATGTTTAAATTTGAGTTTTTTCATTTTGAGATTTCCAGGAGTGCTCAGGAGTGCTTTCAAAAACCAAAAAAAGTGCCCTGACATGTGAAATAAACTTCGATAATATACAGACACGCATCATACCAAGCTTTTCTTTCCCTACTGTAGTTTGACGTGTGGTTATTACGATTAATCTATGGTGGGCAATTGAGCCTCACGTCAAATGCATTCTTATGCTCCAACCACAAAAGTACTACCTCGGAGATGTTTCTTCCATTACAAATTCGACCTTAATGTCGTTGCAGACAAATGATAAAGAGTACTCTGATTTCAAAATGTCATTGCAAAATGTTAAACTGCGTTTTCCAGTAGGTTTTTAGTTTGTATCTCAACCTCCCGATATACTCAAAAGTTCCTACTTTCTTGTTACCATTATTTGGTCCAGGTCCAGGTCCAGGTCCAGGTCCAGGTCCAGGTCCAGGTCCAGGTCCAGGTCCAGGTCCAGGTCCAGGTCTACCCCTTACTCATAGGTCCTTAGGAAGGCCTCTGCGTACGATCCTGTACTGTAAAAGTGGTCTGGATTTGGTATTTATCTTTTTAACTTTTTTAAATAAAACACTAGATGCCATTTCTTGGTATTTGGCAATCAAGGTAAGTACATCAGAATACATTCCGTCATCGGTGTCATGTAGTGTGACCACCTTAATTCCGGAATAGGCCTACCAGCAGGCTTATATTAGCATACGGTAAGATGGTAAAGACACGAAGGGTCTGGTAAAGTTTTGTGAAATCAAACATTGTTACATACGATTTCCTGACACTAAGAATCGATAGAAGTATTACGTATGTAGAGAATAACTGTGTAGGAAAACCATTATTATGCAGAGTGACTGACCAGTGCTGCAATTGCACTCTCAGATTTGTTCAACGTCTTTTTCTCTGATCTTTTGAAGAACAGTCATGATATTATTACATGAAATTCAACTTGGAATTATTTGAACTAAATTTTGTATACTAACTTTCTTCACAATTGGGATTCTCTGACCATTGTCCATTTCTACAACTCGACCACATGTCCCCAACGAGAGTGTAACCATCCTTACATGTGACACGTCTCCATTCATCATGGCGAGCGTCTTGGGTAAACTGACTGCCATCTTGTCTAGTGATATCACCATTGGCAATAGTTTCAATTCTGCAGAAAACTAAAAATGCAACAAAATTTTACGTATTTCTCCGTCATTGTAGGTTTAAGTATTGAGCGTTGCAAACGGCTTTTCAAGTGTCAAATTTGGTCATTTCCTCTAAGGTTAGTAGATGATACAGTGATGACAGTCTTCCAGAAGTTCATGACTTCAACTCAGCTGCCAGACCCATTCATAGCAGGTAAGTCACACAAAGCACCGTTCAAGACGTGCTGAATGGAACAGATGCAACACACCAGAAGCATACTGTGCAAACCAATGACATTTTTTGGTGATATATCGCCACACTAGCTCACTTATAATGACATTTTGGTGGAAGCATGAGTTCAGTGTGTGTGTGTATGTGTGTATGTGTGTGTGTGGGTGAACTTGTCTTCCTATCAGACTGAGGACCTGAACAATGGATTTCAGGTCCTCTGAAGGAAATTCAATAGATTTGGCAAAGTCCCTACAAAAGTCTTGAAAACAATAGAGAGTCTATTGTCAAGGTTAGGGTTAAGGAAGTAAACACAAAGGAAATAACAATGAGGTCCTCGGATTGTATGTAAAATCGACTTGTGTGTGTGTGTGTGACAAACAGACACTCACTGAATTGCATATCTCATCCCTAGCGCTCATGTCATTCAAATGTGATAACAGTAACAATTTCGACTCATCCACATCAGCAACCTTCGTACCATTTTTTTCGATCAATGACCTTCGATCTTTACAACTAGGGGTCTACTAGACACAATTTCCTACCAAATTGGAAGAAAATGGGTCCAGTCGACTAGAGACGTTTTGAAAACAAAAATGCACATTAAACATTCCGTCACGTGACATTTAATCTCCGTTTCCATGGAAACCACATAATTTGGAAAACTTGTCCAGCAAACTATAATACGTGTGAAGTCTCACGTTAGTGCAATTTTTCTACTTGGATTGGTCAATAGCAATTTTAACACAATTTGACTTGACCTCTGGCCTTTGACCTTTACTTCTAGGGATCTACGAGGCTAGGTTTGAAGAGGATCAGTTCTCGTGACAAAATTTTTTCGCTTAAAATATACATTTTCCTCCTATCACGTATATTTAAACCCCACGTTGTAGACACGACACCTATTTAGATAGTGCTGGACATTTTCATGATATGTGTGAAGTGTCATGTCAATGTGATGTTTACAGTAAAAAGGTGTTTTCACAAAATGTGACAATTGACCTCTGATATCCGACCTTTACGTTCAGTAGTAAACGTAGCACAAGGGTTCTACCTTGATTTCTCTCCCATACGTTTGAAGAAAATCGGCTAACCGTTAAAGAGATTTTACTAAAACATATTGGACACACCCACAAAAATTAAGTTGGGCTACGGTGTCTATAACTCACCCACAGACGTTTAGACCCCTCCCACATTCAAGGACTTCCGGTCACCCTGGGGTAGCTCTTCATGGAGTTAGCTACTTAGACAAGCCACTTTGGAAAATAAACTGCTACTATGGCAACGGTTGCTACTTCAAAAAGCATTTCCGTTTAGATCTCTACTATCAACGTGACTGCAATATCTTATCCTCCTGCACAGAGCGATGAGGTAGAAATCCAGAAGAGTACATAAGAGGAGAATACTAGAATCCAAAAGAAAATTTGAGGGAGGAATAAGTTTAATTTTCCTAAATAATTAAGACTTAACTTTGGATAGACTTGCGAATTTTGCTGAAAATAACTCAGTTTGCAGTAAATTTCCCGGGGTTTCTTCTTTTATCTTCACCATTTTATTACATAGTAAAGAACGCAAGTAATAATTAATTTTCCCCAAGGTTGAAAGTATTCTTCACACAGCAAGCCGATCTGATTGTATGTTGAATTTGACCTCTGGTAACCCCAGATGACCTATGACCTCTACCAAAAGCAATAGGGTTCTTTCTTACATCATGAAAAATCTATACACTAAATATCAAAAGTGTCCTTCATTCCTATCTTGAGACATTGTGATTACAATCATTTCGGTTTTTTAGCTCCTGTGACCCCAAATGACCTTTGACCTTCACCAACAACTACAGGGTTCTTCCTCTTAACATGACAAATCTATTTACCAAATATGAAAAGTATCTGTCACTGCTACCTTGAGATAAAGTGATTACACGCCATTTACAAGATTTTCGCAGTTTAACTTCTGGTGAACTCAGATGACCTTTGACCTATACCAAAAACAATAGCATTCTTCCTCTCAACATGACAAATCTATACCAGTCATTCCTATCTTGACATATCACGATTTTAAAGTTTTCGGTCTTTGACCTGTAGTGACCTCAAATGACCTTTGAACTTCACCAAAAACAATAGGCTTCTTCCTCTCAACATGACAAATCTATATACCAAATATGAAAATTGTCGGTCATTGCTATCTTGAGATATCGTGTTTACAAGCTAGGCGTCCCATATACACACATACAGACCCACCCACTCCCACACACACCCTCACACACACACACAACATCACCATCGCATAGATTCCTTGCCTGCCTTCTGTAAGGAATCAAAATTGTGTTACGACCGTTTTTAAACATTTTAAAAATAGTCCAATCTGGCCATAGTTAGGATCTACGTGGGTCTTGAACTTCCATAGTCCAGCTCAAGCCCAAGTAGAACCCAAATTGATTCATAATTAGTATTTAAGGTTAATACAGAGCTGGGCTGGTATATAGCTGAAAATGTTGTCTTACAACCCTTTTAAAACAATCTAAAAAATAGTCTAAATGAGCCCTGAGCTCTCATCTTGGCCTAGAAATTCAATAGCCAACTCAAGCTTCAGTAAAACCCAAGTTGATTCAGATTTAAAGTAGACCTAAATCTCTTGAATTACAAAAATACATATTTTAGAGGTTGGAAAATGAATTTCATTCACCCAACTCCCATTTTCGAATCTTTCTTCGTTGCTGAGATATAGAATGTTGAAATTAATTCACTTAATTTGAAATAGCCTATTGCGCAATAACTTGTGACGTCCTTCTTGTACAACTCACATTACCTGCTTTTGTTTCCTTTTGAAATTAAGATGTTTATAACACCTTGAAGCATTTACTGTTCCCAGCATAGCATGTTGTACAGAGAGGGCTTATATACCCGAGTCACTCTACAACAGTAAGTTAGTGGTCACATTTTGACACAAGGTGCACTGGCTTTCGAAAAACAAAGAGAAACAAAGATGGTAATTTGAGTAGTTCAAGAATCACATCACAAATTATTGCACAATTTACCGCTTAATATTGATTAAATAAGCTTCAACATTTTATATATTAGCTCAGGAATTTCGTGTGAAGATGGGAGTCGGACCAGGCTTTGTAACATATATCGTTTTAATTTTTAGACTTTAGGTACACTTTAATATAAAGGCTTAGTACAGCTCTGTGCGGGTATACAGGTGGAAATGTTGTCTTACAACAGTTTTGAAATCATTTCAAAAATATCACAATTCGGCCCTTGTTGTTTCCCACCTGGGAACTGAAATTCCATAGCCCAAATCAAGTCAAAGTAAAACCCAAGTTTATTCAATGTTTTTTTTTTTAGAAGTTAATTACAGATATTTACTAGTACAGAAGTGATAATATTGCATTAAAATTGTTTTGAAACAACTTCAACGCCAGCTTAATGAGGACCTGATTGAGACCCGGTTGGGAGCAAATCGGGGCTAAATGAATTTAAAATTCACGTCTAGCCCTATGTTATTGAAGTACTCACTGTTCAGTATCAACAAAAGAATCTGTTAGCCTACAATATTCTGTAATGACTGATTGATTTTCTTTGATTTGAAGGAATAGCCCGACACTCAACGGAATAGCGCAATCCAACGCAAGTAATTAATAGTTTTTCAGTTTTAACGTTAATATTGTTAAATGTAATCAGGAAATAATTTTCATACAAAAAACTAAATTCTTAAGACTAATTAAATTGTTTTATATTTTTAACCCAAATGGTTCCAATTGAGGACCTAGAATAAAACCCAACCTTAGCCCGAGCCCAATTTAGCCAAAGAAACCCAACCAAAATCCAACAGGGCCAAAGTGGGCTCTCTTGCTGGGACATACCCTACAAATGAAAATGACAGAGATTTTAATACAGAGTTTTTAATAAGGTTAAAGGCATTTTTATACAACATTGCATAGTCATACCCAGAGTAAAATTGATATTGAAAGGTGACGTTTTATAAGGCAAGTTACTCACATGGCATTATAACAAGTTATTCCGTGTGCGTCATTTACTATTATTAGTATAAGCCACAGCGTTATTGTTTACTGTATATAGCCTACTGAGATAGATACCTACCATACAGCTCAGTAGCTCTAACATGCCGTTGCCGTAGCAAACTGCTCGTTCGAGAAAAGACTTATCAACCTTGAACTGTTTAAAAGAGAGAAAATAATCGCCAACGAATTCAGCTACCAATGTCGTGTCTACCAGTTCTACGAATACACCCTATAGAGTCTACCAAGGCCTAAAATTACAACGACGAAGCATACTTCGACTGCAGCCAGCCAAGACTACAGATAAGCATACGGATTACCTATTGTAAATATAAGCCTATTGTAAGTGAAACTTTTAGTGTAATTTGTAGAAATTAAGGAGACGGGGGTTTAATTATAATCAGTTTGGAATCTTGATCTCGTTCTTCTGCATCTTTTTGCTGTTTCGGTTTTGTGCATTGCATCTAGCCATAACACACTTTTTAGAGGAAAATAAGTCGTTCTCAGTTTTGATTTTATCACCATAGAACTGACGTAGATGTCTTCAAAAGAGTAAAACGGCATCAGCAAAAGCTAGCAAGATCAGGTGTTTAACTGGTTCCCGCAAGGGTACTTCAGACAAGAAGTACTACCAACTTCATCAGCTATGTAACTGATTTTGATGGTAAAGTAAATACCATAACAAATGGGAGGGAAACCAACTATAAGATCTGTAAAAGTTACCTTTTTCATGAAATACCATATTTATAACGTCTACAATATTTGACGTCTGGTGACCCAAAATGACCTTTGGCCAGCACAAAAATATTATAGTTCTTTTTACTTAATCTTGAGGCATCCTTATGCTTTTATGAGCTGTAACATTGTTACAACTCTCTGTTAGAACTCTTTCAAACTTAATAGCGTTTATCTGCTGACTGAAAATGCTGCAAGCTATAGCTTAGAAAGAAAATTCCAAGGTTTTTGTTGTATCTCTTCTGGTGACCTCAGAAACCTTTGGGTTCGGCCATAAACAATAATTTTATTCTGCTGACTAAAACGCATCCACATAAAAGGTAAGAAGTGTTAATGCTTCCTTCTTTGATATATCGTGTTTACAATGTTTTCTGTTTAATCGGTTGTGACCTCCGACGACGCTCGCTACGGGTCTACCAAAAGACAATAGGTGAACCCATCATATGTTAAAAGTGTAACCTAAAGTCTCTAATATTTGCAAAATTATATGTAGTACAAAGCTTAACACAATGACCAACCAGATTGGTTCAACCTTCATCTTATGACCAGGACATTCCTGAGCCTCGAGATTATTACAAGTTTAAGTTTTATATGTCACTCAATATTATAAATCGGGTTGGATTGTTGCGCTACCAATACTTTGTGATGTCGCATTTTATTGTACTACTCACGATATACTGTCTTTCCTGTTCTTTGTTTTTGTGTGTTTTATGTAGGTCCACTTAACCTACAGATTGTTTTAATTTATGTGTTGCACAGAAAAATAAGAATAACTGTCTTAATGATTGTAGGGTAGACTTGGCTATATAAGTCCTCTCTGCTCCACAACATAATACGTAAAGGGAACTGTAAAACAATCTTAATTTGTCTAAATATATCTTTGTCATAACAATTGTCATACTTATAATTGAATTTACAATAAAATTTTATTTCAAGGCTTGAAACTAAATCTTTTGAAAAGATCTTTACCACATTTTCTTTAAAAGTGTAACAAAATTTCAAGAACATTTTAGGTTTGGACAATTTTTAATAAGAAAGAACATTTTACGTGTGTATCTTAATTACTACTTATAGTCCTTACTATTGCTGTAAAAAATTTTTTGCATGCCTGTCTGGGTTTGACTGGAACATACATTATATTAGATAGGATAAACAGTGAACAAATTTACAATGGGTAATTGGGATCTTTACTAAATTCTTCAATCAAACATGAGATTCTAAGAATTTACTCTGACTGACAATATTATCCACTAAGATCATGGTTCTCCTTTCTACAAAAGCTACTCCCGTCAAATCTCATTCATCTTAGCCCCTGAATGTTTTAGTTCAAAACCAAAAAACTTAACACCAAATTTTAGTCGTTCTCTTTATTTATATCCGATTTATATTTCAGGTTTGAACAAAAGACAATGGAGAGGAAGGTTAACCACTCTGACTTTAGACGATCAGACCGGACTAATTTCGAATGTCGAGAGCACTGGGGGGAAAAGCAAAAGGCTTCCAAGAATGGTTCCAATCCAGAAGACGATAAATTTTTTCTCCATCTTTGGAAGAGACTCATTAAACATCGGTGTGTTTTGTTGGTATTACTTGGAGCGTTTTGTTCAGCTCTTCAATCAATATTTGTGAGGTATGCGAAAGAGGATGTTCACGCCATGCAGGTTTCCTGTATTAGATTCTTTCTTCAGCTAAGCATACCTATCCCAGTTATGACATACAGAAACATTTCTCCAAAACCAGAGTCGGGAAGAGTCTTTACCTTACTTCTTCTCCGAGGCACGTTTGGTATGATTTCCCTAACTTGCTTCTTCTACTCTTTCTACTACATGCGTGTTGGTGACGCAACAACCATCATGTTTGGATCTCCTGTTTTTGTTGGAATCTTTGCCAGGATCATTATGAAGGAGGCTTTCGGAGTCGTTGATATTATGCTAGTCTTCATAGCTATTGGTGGCGTCTTTCTCATCTCTCAGCCTCCCTTCTTGTTCGGAAATGATGTTGAAGGAAACCCTTACCCAGCAGAGTTCATAGGGGCAATATTCGCCTTCATTGCGTGTGTCTGTGTTTCCTTTACAACTGTGATAATGCGAAGGCTGGGCACTATGAATGTCGACAGTTTTAAGACTGTTTTCTACTTTGCGTCTATTGCTTGCAGTGGTACAGCTCTGCTAGCAACCATGCTTGGGGTATGGACAATACCACCTTGTGGATTTGTGAGGCTTGCACTAGTTGCCATGGGTGCCTCAAGCTGCATCTCTCAATGTCTTATTACTTACAGTCTCTCGGTAGAAAGGAGCGTTTTTGTGTCAATTTTAAGAACAAATGAGGTTCTCTTTGCTTTTATTTTAGAATACCTTCTTTTCCGAGATTTTCCGGGCTTTCTGTCATTATTAGGAGTTTTTCTTGTGATGACAGCATCAGTATTAGCTTGTTTGAAGAAAATGATGAAATCAAAAAGAAAAGACAGCATAGAAAAAGATGAGAAAGAAACTTTCGTCCAAGTTTATGAGAAGGAATATTGCGTCAAGGAAAGCGTTGTATAAAAGGTAGAAAACTTTGTACCGTACTTTTTCTAATGTTGGATGCAGCACCTCATGTCCAAAAGAGTCGAAAAGGAAAGAAAACTGTTCTTTTAAAAATAACATGCAATAAAGATTATGTTTTCCTGTTACGCTAATTTTCAACATCTTTTATTCGGCGGCCACTTCATGGAGCTTCATATTCATGGTAGCAGCGTGATATTTTTCCTTATTATTAATACCACCATTAAAGGGGGAAGCACAACGTAGCATTCAAGTAGTTCATATGATAAATTTACCTGATAAAGGAACCATTGTATCCATTCCTTTTTTTAAATCACTATGATCACTTTTAGTAAGTCCATTAAGACGTTATAGAACCACAGTCCACTGAAATATATGCTAGGAAAGATCATTCCGCCATAATAATTTGAAGCTATCATTGAGGGTCACGTGATGTCGGTTAGCTTACTCAAGTCGATTCCACCTCCGCAGAAACTCTTATCTAGAAGTGAAAACTATGAGGCAATGATGTACATGCTAACGCGCCGTAGCGGGCCTTAGCGTCTCGTCGGCCTCTTGGAGGCTAATTTGGGCGCTATCACGCGTTAGCATGTACGCCATTGCACCGAGGTAAAGCGCAGGTCACACTAGAACCATTTTGGATAGGAATACGGTCCGGTTTTGTATGTATTAGTTAAAATCTTCTCCATTCCTGGTCGAAAAGAACCAAATACAGAGAACCAAACGCTTACTGTGTAGGAGACTTAGAGGTACATTATTGACCAAAATGCAGGGGCGCATGTGCGCGCGCGTGTGTTAGCTTCCTTTCATGAGCCTTTTGCTTTATGTTAAAATGTACAAAAAATCTGTACACCTGTATGGTAAGGCAGTAACAAGCGCGTCTACTCTGTGTACTGTTCAGTGACGGTGCTATCGCTAATGTCACGCAGTCATCGCTTCTCGACGTGCCATTCGAAATGCGGTTACACTCACGCTGTCCTTCGAATTGGCAGAACCACTCATGAAATCAAGAGAAGTTTGTAAAAAGCTGTCTTTTGATCACACCATCATAGTGTAAAGATTCCCTACTGTCCCACTCAGTTAATTACAACAAAACCCAAGAGAAGTAATGAATATAGTAACAAAGGGTCACTTTAGCGTGTACATCAATTAGTCTGCGTTACATTACTTTCACTACTTCTAGATACACGTTTCTATGGCAGTGGAATCGACTTGAGTAAGCTAACCTTCATCAGGTGACCCCCAAGTCGGCTTCAGTTTCGAGGCGTATTCGGCGCGTTGACGTGCGTCTTTCAGTTACATAGCTCAGTGACACAGTCTTATTACCACTCCCTATTTTGTTCTTTAATACTTGTATAAAACTGATTTTTCATTGCATTCAGAAATGGGAAGTTTCTTTTGTTCTTATTTACTTACTGGTATGTAATGTTTGAGAAAACATGAACCAATCCATATTTTCTAAACTTTAAATTTATACTATTAACATAAGTAAATACTTGAGTGGATGGTGGCTGTTATATAGCACTGATCAGGGAGCTGGAAGTGTCTTCCAGCTCCCTGCACTGACAAACATGTTTCGAGTCAATTTATTCAAACATGAAAATTGCGTTAATCACGCTACCCCGCGGAGCGGACTCTGTTTGCTCAGCTCCTCAGCTTCCCAAACCACAGTCCGCCAAAGCGAAGAGGACTGCGTACAATTTTAGACGCAAACTTCATTACCATAATATGACTTATTCATGTACTCTCTCATTATTCTTGCTATTGTTTTTGAGTGAGTGTGTCTACTCCTGTAGTCGTAAACTGAAATCCTAGACTGAAACCTGAGAAGTCCTATCATTACTGTATTGCATAACCACCTGTGCAGTGGGCACTACCAGGGAGTGGCTATTACAATGACATACGAACTCTGTGGGTGGCATAGGCTACTGCAAGATTTAAACGGGACCAGATGTTGCCTCTTGTAAATATTCAGAACATTCAACCAATCTTGAGGCCACATATATCTATGAATATCCAAAAGAACTTGTTCGGTATTCACTTTGGCAGGCTGAAGGGATATGACTGGACAAGGAATATGTAGGGATATGACTGAACAAGAAATATGCCGTACAGCCTGCTACGTAGGCAATAATCACGCAGCCTTTGTCAAGATCTTATTTAGCGTTACAGTATGTGTCTACTGTATTCTTAAAGGAAACTATTTTGTTTACGCTGCATAAAAATGGCACAGACATAAAAAACATTCATCATTATTACAGCATTCAAACAAAACAGCAAAATTTGACAACAGGTTTGCTGCCCCCAATTATTATACGTGACCAGAGTTATAAATGTTGCACCATATGAAATCTTAAAGTTTCTGTCAAGAAATGTTTTATATGTGCAAGAACGCAGTGAATTTTCTTCTGTAAAAACCTTGTTTCTTAAAAATATCGTAACCCAGCTAATTTATTTTGAATTACCCAGCATTGTGTACAGTATCTATAAATCATGCTTGTAGAAATATATTTTGTGCACCACAAATGCATTATTAGACTTTCAAAAAGACATCGTTTTATCCTATAATAATACATGATGCTCTCCTGTGGCAGAGAAAGTATGTGATTGTATTTCATTTTATTTCAGAATAACTTTTTTCTAGATTTTGGCTCAAATGTGCAATAAGTAGTCGTGTACTTAAACACGTTAACATGAGAGAACGTAGTGGCTACGCATGAAGTGAATATACGAACTTCTCAAAGGCTCTGTTGCAATCTATTTGTCCAAATACTTTGTTTCCAAATACTTTGTCGAGAATGGAGTACTCCAAGGTATCTGGAAGTAAGACAAATAACTCATAATGTTCGTCGTTAAGTTAAACGCTCTGTTACGGCCACGCGTGCTAGTATAACTGAAATACAAACAAATAAGGGGCTTAGAACAATAGGCTGGTATAATCCAAACGAGATTTGTGACTAAAATTGTATCCTTTGTGTCGCAATCACGTGACGTACGGTGGTTTGGAGGAGACACGAGCTTCCCGCAGCAATTTTAAGATCAGTTCTGTTATCCTCGTGTGTCAGCAATTTGTCGACTCTCTCCATATCTTGTTTTCTTGGATCTAGCCTATTACTTTGCCCATGCGCTACGGTCGTGTTCGGGCTTTATAACACACGTCTTGCAGTTATGTCATTGCAGGGAGTTGCTATTTTACAAATATAGCAACTCCCTGGTCATTGTTGTGTGGGCAATGTAACGATTCATGTGTTTAACCATCACGGACGATTACCCAAACAACCTGTACTGTACTGTTACAATGACGGTACTCACGTACTCAATTTTATTGTTCTACAGTATTCTATGCCCAGGCAGTAGTCATACGAGATTCAAAAACTTAATGAAACACTTCTATGTTTATTCACTGAATATGAAGTTTATTCAGAAGCTCATACGATTTTTTTGAAGAATTGATCTCCCTCCATTGTGCCAAAATATCAAACAACGAAAACTAATAATAGATACAGACTAATAATAGACACATTGCATATCAATAAAACATACTTAACTACGATGTGTATTTAAGATAACAAATTTACAAGTTTCTATTCTTGTAAATAAACCGTGTTACTACTATCAGTATTCGACTTTACCATCAGTGTTATTGTACACAGCACTATCAGAATTTATCAAGTTAGAAAACATTGAACGTGAAACAATCTTTCCATTTATTCAGTGCGTGAATCTTCGAAAAGTTATTCAAAGGGCTACCTGCTGTTTCTCCTTTGACCTTTAAGCGTAAGTTGTAAAATTAAAGTACATTTAGCAGTTACTAGAAGCACTAAAGTTCCAAAAGACCTTGGGTGGTTACTAAATCAGTTATTTTCACTACAGTAGGTCACACTACCAACTTTTGTTGGTCTCGCACTCGAATCTCCAGGCCTTGGTCTCTTATTCTTGAGTATTCAAAATGTTTGCAGGACTTCATTTAGTCTAAGGAAAATCAGAGCAGACACCATGATTTCTGTTATACATAAATTATCATGAAGAAAAGCTTGTGTAAACTGTTTATGCACTCTGTGCAAATAAGATTCGTCAAAATAGTTGAGATGAAACCTTGATAGTTATATAATCAAGAACTTAATTCAAAGCCGCCTTGGTAGTGCAAGCTAGGTTCTCCGAGATGCCACAAGACGGAAAGATTAGCTTGGTGTTTCGGTCGAAATACAGTGGCAACGCACCCGTGCGGACTATGAAGATATGACCTGCACTGCGTTACATAGTTTTTCCCTTCAAACCTCACTATTCTTTTGTTTGAGTGGGGTATACCACGTTTCCAACTCAAGCGCCTATAGTCATTCTTGATTCCTCGCCTAAGACGAAATGGATCTATGTTGGAAGCATCTGTTAATGTTTGCTTGTGTGTAAGTGTGTGCGTCTGTGTGTGTGTCTGACCCTAAGCTTAAAAACATGATATCCCAAAATAGGAATGATGGATACTTTTCATACTTAGCACGTAGGTTAATTATGAGAGGAAAACCTTGTTTTCTGGTGGTCAGGGGTCGTTGAGTTCACAAGAGATAAAAACTAAAGACTTTACAAACACGATATCTTAAAGATGGGAAGCATGGTGGATAAAGTTTAAGTTTGTTATGTAGATGCGTTATAGTATTTACATAACCTCTACTGTTTTTTGTATTGGTTAAACGTAGTCTAAGGTCACCTGAGATGAAACTATGAAACAGCCGTTGAATGGTTTAATATCGTGGCAAAATGCCTCAGATTACACGGCAGATCATCTGGAATCCAAATTTTCCAGGGCCCTTATGCGGGCTCAGGTCCTGCTAGTTCTTCGCGGTTCGCGATTGATGAGTTTTGGTCAAGGTTGCGCCACCACGCCCCTTCCGAACGTACACATTTTTAGGAAGCTGTTAAAGCCCATGTACATGTGGTTAAACAATAAATTAATTCCCCCTGATCATTTACACAAAATTAATTTTTTTCATGGTTTATTTACATCCAAAAATTTCAAGATCCTTTCGCGACACACATAGGCCTACCAATATCGCCTGATATTGTAATTAATTATAAAACAAAGAACTTATTGATTCTAAAAATTAAATCAATATGTCAGACAGATAGGAATTTAATTATTCTTATTTGCGTATTCACATGATGCACCACGAGAGCAGAAACCGTTCCAGCTTTGATCATATGAATCAAACATTTTTAACAACCCCGCTACCCCTACAAGGGGAAATAAAGCGCTTAAAACTCCACCAGCCCAAAACTGAGCTATAGTGGAACTAATTTTGTCTAAGAAGCCCCGACAAATTCGTAAAGCCTACATTTTTTTCTCATGAGTTACTTGATAGACTTGGGTGTTTCCTAAACAAGCGCAACAATGTTGCCGAAGCTCAGCTTTTCCTGTTGACCTAAAAGTCTGCATTCAATATTTTGGTTGGGTCTGTAACTCATGTTGTTCATACGTACGTTAGAAAACAAAGAGATAAATATAAACTGAATGCCATGAAATATGTATTGAACTCCCGAAGTCTCTGAAAGACTAAATCTGCTACACAAAGTTAACTTTATATACTGCACAGATGTTAGTATACAAATAATGAATGTTTATGAGTGTGCTGCTTTGTAGACCTCATTTGTTTTCCATAATTAGACCCAGATAGTAACTTCCGATGAAGAAATTTTACAAATGGTTAAAGGTCTTAAAAGCGATATTTTGCCCCAAAGATATTCCTTGAACTTGTCCAGGGACAAAAGTTCAAATACGTGTTGCCACTATGATTTGGAAAAACCAAAACTGCTCAATTACTCAATATAAAGGGATAATTTCCGAATTAAATTCTTTACGTGCCTAATTCTGAGTACACTTTAGTCCCGTTTTCCCCTACAAAATTATTTTACTGCATAACATTTTTATGAGTGGGATCTACCAGGTATAAATCGTCGATATCTTTTAGGACCGGTGAATGTGTCGCAACGGGCCGGAGGGTAAATATAGTTCGTAGAGAACGTTGGGAAAATATGCACACTTATACTAAGTCTAAGGCTATTGAAATATCATCCCCCATGGCTTCCCCTTAACAACTTGGTGGGGCTTTCGGCAACGGAGAACAAGACTGGGCGGTTCCTGCAGTGTCGACGCCCATGTGAATGCACCAGGCTCGTAGCCTGACAAGGTACTGAATGGGGGCGAAATGGCTTCCAGGGGATAACAAATTTTTCAGGGGGCAAATGTATACAAATGCCATTAAGCCAATGGCAACTTGAAAACTTGCTAGGGGGCGAACAAATTTCAAAAAAGGATTGGCCCCCTTGGCCCGCTTGACTGGAAGCCTGAGCTGCACAATTCCTGCAGGCACCGAGACTGACATATGGCACACGCCTTCAAAAAGCACGTTTTCCTTTTCCAACCGAAAATTGCTTTTGGAATGTTAGCACAACCGTCAAGCTTAAACCAAATGAAGCATTGTATTTTCAATCAACGTGCTATGTTCTTTGTTTAAAATAAAGGGGTGGGTTCTTCTTTCCTCTTACGACATTTCCTAGACAACATTGACCTTAACTTGAAGTAGTGTACCCCGCGCCGGCATCCCAGTTCACGCGGCGAGTCGCTTCTTTCCTTCATGTGACAATATAAACTAATTTGCTCTTAAGGAAGGATAAGACATTTGTTTACCTTTCATACTAAATAGTTTTTGTCCAGAAATGTTAAGAAAAATGTTTGTAAAGGAGATACAAGAAGATGTAAAAGATTACGGTAATGTTTACAAAAAACTTGAAACTTGAGGCGACTGGATATATTCTCTTTAAACTTTGAGCCAAACTCCTAAAACCATTCAGACATCAGGCTAAGTTGAATGCTTGTTTCTGCCTCAGCACAAAAATGTGTAGGCCTATCTTATACCACTGTTTCGCACAAGGCCACATATTCGCAAGAACTTGCACAACTTTCAAACGTCCGGTATTTCTTTTCGAGTAGGCCTAACCATCCAACCAATTTCGTTTGCCTATTATTCAAACGCCTGAATGAGATCAGCGCCACATGTTCACGTAACGCCTCCATAGTAGGCTGTACGGTATATTCCTTATTCAGGTTATATCCTTGAATTGGAAAGCAAAGAGCTGAGCAAACATAGTATGACATAGTGGGGTAACCCACGTACGGTATTCAAAAATCGATACACTGCACTTTGCGTAAACACTTCCACACGATTAAGCACGAGATGTCCTGTACATTTATATACGTTCAGTATACTTTTGTACCTCGTTTCGTTGTACAGTCTCTCAAATGATAACAACTTGGATTCTCGATGTATTCCCGAACATGAGGACTTCGCCAGAATTTGTTTCAAAAAGTGCTGCTTTCATGCCTTTAATGATTGCAGAAACGAAAAAAAAAAATTAAATTTTGTTCAGCACAAATTGAACTATCTATATGAAACATATTATCAAGATTGGTGCAAAACTGAAAGACAAGTAGGGAATTTTACGTTTTCAAACAAAGCCCCCTCCCGAGGTCAAATTAATCGAAAAGAGTCACAGCATACAGATATCACTTTTGCTAACATCTCTACTAAATTTCAGCCAAATCTAACGAAAAACAGCGAAATTTGAGGCATTTAAACGCAAATGTTATGGTGACAGACGTTTGCCGTGCACGACAGCAATAGCTCAGCTGAAAGCTTTCAGCTGAGCTAAAAACGTGCAGTTCGACGGCTGCCAGGTAATGTCAGATGGTATTACCGCCTACCCTTACTTCATTCAACGTAGGGTATCCACATATAAAATATGAAGTGTATAAATGCTTCCTACCTAGAGATATTGTGATAACAAGGTCTTCAGATTTTGACGCCTGGAGATCCTTTATGATACTTGATCTCCACCAAAAACAAGAGGATTCCTACTTACCATGGGGCATCCACATACTAAGTATGAAGTCTATCCAAGCTTCCTAGTTTGAGATATAGTCTTAAGATTATGACCTGGTGACCCCCGATAACGTTTTTTTTAACGATTATTTGTTTTTAAGTTAGAGAAGTGACATATTTTCCCTCTTTGGGATATCATGTTAACAAGAAAAGTATCACAAGCACACACATATACGTATCCCACATACACACGCACACACAAACACGCCATAATGAACGCATAGGTTTCTCCTATTATAGAAACCAACAATACTCGAAAAACAATTTCCAAATTCCATCAAATCGTCCCTAAGTGAAAAGGATTTTGCAATTACATTTTTCCTTATGGGAGTTTAATCTCTTATCTACCAGGCATTAAGCCTTGAGAGTTCCTGCAGCCAGGGAGTTGCTAACAAGTCCCTGGTTTCCGAAAGTTAGACACTCTAAAAAGATCAGTACTGTTATGATTGATTGCAATCCCAAAGAACTTGACTTTACCAAAGAAGGAGTTAACGCCAATTTCAAAAAGGTAAGCAGGCTGAATGGCGATAAAAGGACCCAAGG
The DNA here is from genome assembly GCA_029531755.1 of Holothuria leucospilota. Taxonomy (NCBI): domain Eukaryota; kingdom Metazoa; phylum Echinodermata; class Holothuroidea; order Aspidochirotida; family Holothuriidae; genus Holothuria; species Holothuria leucospilota. The sequence continues at coordinate 2,181,740 of CM055967.1, read as the reverse complement.
AAAACAGATGAGATGTACCCAATCAATCAAAGCTAATGTTTTCCCCAATAAACCGATTCTGAAGAAAGCCCGTCTGTATGGTAACTACTGAATTTACCTTTAAAATGAAATGAAATCAGTGGCGTAGGAACCGGGGGGGCCAAGGGAGCCATGGCCCCCCCAATGTGTTTTGAGGGGGGCCAAATGTCATTTTGCCCCCCCCCCAAATTGCGACAGTTTACAGTTTCGTTTTACCCATTTTTGCTCTTAACAGGACAATTTCTCTAATAAAAACCTAAAATTTTCGGCGCGCTACGCGCGCAGGAGAGATATTCTGGTTTCTTCAATAGTTTCATTCTACATCACTAGATAGCGCAAGTCCTTTCCCCCTTACCATAACACGTAGGAAAAGTACACAGTTTATGTAGATGTCGTAAATTTCATCCCATATTGCAAAGCCTAGCTACTGTTCTCTTGTGTGTCATGCTGTACGGCCAGTTGGTGAAGGACTCACCGAGCAATATTTGGCTATTTCATCGGATAGTCAAGGTAGTTTCGATACAATGCATATTATCTCCTATACGGTCTAGAACCGCTACAGCTTTTCTTTCTTATTTTTTTAATAATTACATAGGTCTATGTTTTTTGTGAAAAATGACCCGAAAAATTTTCGCGCGCTTCGCACGCTTTTCAGTTTTACAGTTTAGATTCCGGAAAAAAACATTTAATCAACTCAGAACTTAGATTCTCTAGTATATACAAATTTTATGCAATATATGACCCGAATGAAATGGAGGCTAGTACACAGGCTTTCTTCAAATCCCACCTCACCAATACTCGACGGCATTGGGGCTGTCGGAGTTTCGGGTCGTTGGCCGTTCGCCGGGCAAATCGTGGGGCTACCTCTACTCAACTTAATAATAAGTTAACAGACTCTGGCTGTAGAAAATCTCAGTTCCAACTAATCCACTGAAATCCATGGGGGGATAACTCAACGCTGAACAATTTTGAATGAAGTCGGATAGATTGTAACAGACTTAAAGTGTTAAATTCAAATCAAACTTTACAAAATTTGCACAACAAGGACACATCTTGATGGCTTCAAAAATCCTGGCAAGCGCCACTTCCGGTGATTTGGGATATATTAAAATCTCAGATTTTCTCGGTACGCTCCGTCCACGCAAACTTATGGTGGCGCTTTGCTTAGATAGTAAATGGGGTTCAAACTTCCAATCCTCGGACCCCAAGTGCAGGCCAGCTCAACTAATCTGTCCTCACAGAAACGTGTTTTATAAAAAAAATCAAATCAAGCTTTACATTTTTTCACAAAAATTGCACATCTTGATGGCTGCTATCAAGCCTGACAAGTGCCATTTCCGGCGATCTGGGACGTATTCAAATCTAAAATTTTCTTGGTACGCTCCGCGCCAACCTATGGTGACGCTCCGCTTAGATAGTAAACGGGAGTCACCCCCACAAAATGTCCAGTCCTCCAGAGCCTCCTAAACAAAAAATCACTCCTGCATGGTGTTGTTTTTGTTTCCTTTTGCTTTGAATATTTTTATTTTGCTCAAATTAAAATCGGAAGAATCACATTGAGCAAATGTGTTTTAGTGTGGGAAGGGGATTCAAGGTCGAGAAGTCACATCTGGTCTGCCCCCCCCAATGTCAAACATCTTCCTACGCCGCTGGAAATAATTGAAAAGATTCTGATTAGGTGCACAGTGGTTCAGATAATTAGGACGTTTTTAGAATGCAGATGAAAATATGTTTTCTGTGACAAAAAGCAGGGCAGCACGTACGTGTCTACTTTATCGTCATTCACTAACAGAGGGTTCCCACAATACTAAGGGCATAAGGCTTTATTTTGTTATATATATATATATATATATATATATATATATATATATATATATATATATATATATATATATATATATATATATATATATATAGTAAAACAGAAAAGTTCCACGTATACTCCGAGGTAACAATAAAATAAAGAAAGGAATGCAATAATGAGCATAACTGGTTGATTTTAGGAGTACAAAAGATACCAAATATATTTCGAAATTTTCGGTCCCCCTTTAGTTCGTGTGATATGAGATGCGAACACAACGAGAAAAGGGAAACCATAAATATCATTTCAGTCATAGGTTTTATCATTTTATCGAGTGGGAAGATAAATATGAAAAACAACAGAAGAAATATTGCATTTTAGTTGTACTTTAATCTTGCTGGATTTAACAAGGTTTATATGCTTGACGGTTCGCATTCCGTCACCACACGTGACATATTTTGTAAAGTCATCGGTGATTAAAACAACATCTAAGTCCATTAGAATACAATGAAAATTTGACAATTGTTGTCCTAGCTTTTAAGCAAATTATTAAAGTGTTGTACGATATACTGTTCTCGCAAAAAGAAAACATACGATTGTTGTAGTTGCATTCGGATTATTATTCTTTTTATTGTACGTTTTCGTCTAGTGGACGGAAAACAAAACAAAACAAACACGCGCGCACACACACACACACACAAACACACACCGGCGGATTTTGGAAAAATGGGGATATCCAAGACATATATCGAAAGCACATATACAATTCTTTGAGTCATTATTAAGTAAGAGATATGACTCAAACTCAGAGTAACAATTAAGGCATTCGCCTATAGCAGAAAAATTGCATTCCGACTGACGCAATAATAGTTTCTTCATAATTCATTTCATTTTAAAAGAATAAGTTATAATTCAGCGGTCGGCAAACTAGGGGTGGCGACCCTTTGAGGGTCACGAAAATATTTCGGAGGGTCGCGAAAAGAATTCCGGAGCGAAAAATAATTGCCAAATTTCATATTAAAAATAAGTAATGGGGGTGATTCTAATTTAAGAACCAGTGCTCTGCTTTATTAACACTACACAACCAAGTCACATCAAACTCCTCTCACCGACCCCACCAAGATTCCGGAGTAGAAAGCTGGGGCCACGAAGCAAAAAAGTTTGGATGCCCCTGAGTTATATGATGCTTCTTGTACTATCTAACTATGGATTCCTTGTCCCTTTTATTCTTTGTTTTGTGTCATTGGTCTTGTTTCTTTATTTTACTTTCCCCTGTATTTTCTAGATCATGCTTTAATAGTAGGTTGCAGTATACTTATGCATTGGCGTCGTCACAGGCTCAGTTCGCTTCGCCCTCAGTTGGGACATGCCATACTACTGGGATGTACGCGTACGTCGAGTAAACCAGGAAATAATATTCAATGATTGTGATTAAACCATAGAAATAAAAGTAAGGGAGAACGCTGACACAATCCATCCATGCATGTTTAACCAGGGAGGTGTTAGGACACCTAACACCTCCCTGGTTTAACCGGTGAAGCCACCAAAAGCAGGGAGGTGTTAGGATAACACCTCCCTGCCAAAAGTGTGAGGGCGCTTTCTTTGTACCGCAAAAGACCGGTTGATTGGTACGTCTCCGTACGTACAGTGTGCATTGTGCTGCAGAAGTAACAGCTTATTTTATCCGTTTTCCGAAAGATTAGGATTAAGTTTCACAAGAGAAATAAGTTATGGTGCATTAAGTATTTTTTTTTATACTCCTAACTTGTAAACTTGTATTTTGTTTGCCAATACTTGGAGCAAAAGCAATGACGTGGTATTTGTATTACGCGCAGGTGCTCTGTTGCCGTACAGCCTAGCCAAATCATTGGCTTCAGTCCAGATCGGCAGACGTCATTCTCCCTTACTTTTATTTCTATGGATTAAACTTGACTTTTTCGAGGCATTTGTTCATATTGCCTTATGCTAAAAGAAAAGAACAACTGATTCAACAAAGACGTGATAACAAGGGAAATTTCATTAAATAAAGGCATCGTCATCAAAACTGTGAAGATTGAAGTTTGTATGGGGTCACAGTAGGCAATCGAAAATGGGAGAACATTCAGAGAAATATGAATCAAAGTTTGTCAGTTTCAAATTCCATCATGTTACTAGCGAAAGAAATCCCAAGAGTTATTGCTCACGAAATGCGTGTACCTACTACTCAAGCGTGTCCACTCATTGACAACACGATTCGATTTCTATGACTCTATGTCTTAAAGATAGTCGCACACTACACGACTTTACACAAAGCAACTCAACTCGATCGTCGGGTCTCCAACAGTTGTGTAGTTTGCGTGAGTTTACGACTGTGACTGGCAGTTTTTAGACCAGTTTTAAGTCACGTTGTCTTCACTACGGAAGAACGAACATCTTAGCACTTGGTCCGTGCCTCCTAACCCAAGCAGTAAAACGTGCCTAACACCCCAGGAACTTTTCCATGCAACCTTGGGAGATGCAATACTTGCCCGGTGGTCAGTTTTGACAAAAACCTTTCCATTGTAAGTCCTAACAACAACCGCTTTAACATTCATCAACATTTTACCTGTACTTCATCCAATGTTGTTTACGTTCTCGTATGTAAACGCTGTAATATACTGTACGTGGGAGAAACAAAACGTCGTCTTGCTGACCGAGTCACGGAGCACCTAAGGTCAATCAAACAGAACCTCCCAGGGTTCCCGGTAGCCACACACTTCAATCCTCCGTCAACATGCTCGAACCGTGACTTGATGGTTTCGGCGGCCATCTCGTGTCGAGGTTCCGATCATAACCGCCTAGCTGCCGAAAACCGCCTAATCATGAAACTTGGAACCCTGTCCCCACATGGTCTGAACGTTAGACTTGAACTGTTACAACGCAGCAATTCCTGCATTGTTTTGACTTGTGGTAACCACTTAACACTGTCTGTTTTCCTAGCCGAGTTTTACCGTGCCCAATTTTATTGTGTATTTTTTAAATTGTACGTTTGGCCGTGTCAATTGCATTTTTGCCACCTGATGATGGGTTTAAACCCGAAACGTCGTGGAATTTTTCACAAACTTTTAGCATTATTTACTACTTCATTTTTACCTATATAGATATATATATATATATATATATATATATATATATATATATATATATATATATATATATATATAATAGAAATTAGATCCATGTGTATTCTAGTGAAAAATAAGCAAAAGCAAAGAAGAGACCAGTTTCATAGTTGACAAACAAGGATACAGATTCGAAAAAGGAATTTTATTGAAATTTTCGGTCTCCCTGGAACCTTCAGCAACTAGACTGCAAGTGCAAAATTTAGTTTAATGTACAAGCAAACATACTGCTAACCTGTGCAAACATACTATTAGACTTAGCGATTAAAGAATGGAAGATAATGTAATTCACAGATAAACTGAGGAAGCCACATCCTGAGGATTAAAGGTGCTTAAGTTGTTTGAGCACGATACCAACAGCTTCGACAACAAAAGAAAGTTTGTCCAACTGTCAAAGGTTTAAACTTGTTTGTAAAGCCGGCTGCCCACTTAGCGACCAACGGCTTGCGAGCTCTTGCGATTCCTTGCGAGCTCTTGTGACCGCCTTTTCTTGCGAGCTCTTGCGATCATCTGCACTTGCGACCGGTTGCGAGCTAATTGCTCTCACACCTAGCGACTTCTTGCGACCATATAGGTGCTATCATGCTAATTTTAGCCTGGATTTTGTATTATTTGTACATAAACCTACATCCTAGTGCGAAGTTCAACATGGCTGACACTTCATTACTTTCCGCATATTTCACGTAAAAATGCTCTGAAACACTACCAGTTTATTACCAAAAACCGTAGTATCCACAATGTAATATCCCCACCGTTTCGTTAGACACAAACCAGGTGCAGAATCCTTGTAAATTTAGTGGTATAGGAAGTTTCGCGTGGAAGGCTACAGATAGCAATGCACAAAAGTGCACTAACAGGTGTGTAGGCTATACGGCACTGCACTCAGTGGGCACTGTATTTCTTCCGGTAGATTGGTTGGGTGGTAAGAACTGTCCCTCCAAAGAGTGTATTAAACGTTAAAAAGTGGAATAAAGTTGGTTTCAAGATACGCGTTTCTTCGGCGCATTTGGCGCGCACTTTTGTATGTGCTCATTCATTATTACTACTAAGTAATATGATTCAATGGCTTTTAAGATAGTGGATGAACATTCTGTTCCCTAAAAATTTGTATATGCTCTAGAACCCCTATGATTTTTTGTTTGATGTTTGCACTGATCTTGTGGTGGGTCGACTTGTTAAACTGGCTGACGTAGGCTTCCTTTGAAATATTAGGGGTCCACTCATCAACAAGCCAGTGAGCCACAACTGGAAAAAAGGCCGTGGTCGTCTCGACTTGAACCAATTGGTTGGAAACTGGGACGTTAAACCTCATCTAACTAACTAACTAACTCATCACTTGGTTTGGAACTTTTTAGAGCACTATTGGATTCGGGGACGTCTGGTCACCTTAAGATATGGGATCTTTCAATCTTATTTGTAGCATGGTGTGGAAGGTTGAAAGTACGTGTTTTTCATTATACTTTTTCAATTTTTTTACCGAGCTCTCTGCGCGCAGCCATTACCGGTATAAATGTGATTGTTAATACACTTTCGACGAAAAAGCATTCTGAAACGCGCTTGTTAGTCCTTCACCCCTTTTGCTATACCCATTAGGGAGGTCTAATATCACCTCCCTGCAATTGTACTCACTCTCCCTTCCTCAGGCTCCCATGCCCATTGCTGGAAGCTGTTTGTCTGGATTTTCGTTCAAACTTAGTACAAATACGATAGTTGTTAAGTGCTCGGCATCATACTTTATAGTATCATTTGGATGTCATGTAATAAGCATCATGTCAGTGTCCCATTTTATACAATAATCCACAGCTTCCAGGAGGCCCTATACCGGTGTCTGCCAGCCTTAGACACCCTTTTATAATGCACAGTGAAGGAAAGCAAACTTATCGTAATAGTCCAAGAATATTTCTGTAGACTCCACGCAGGTATTTTTGCATAAGAACTTTTCCGTAATAAAAGGCAGTACAGTAGCTAAAGGGGGGGGGGGGAGGAGGCGGCTGTACGAGGTTTGTTGACAGCATATCCCTCTCTAAGGCAACGTACTCTCCCCTCTTTCACCTAACGTAAATAGAATTCACTAAATTATGGACATTTTCCAGCCATATATGATCAGTTCCAAATATATCCCAAAGATAGCACCATTTTGCATCTAAGCAACCTTAAATTAAACAAAACATTCTCACGGGGGAAGGGACACAGGGCGGCACCTTTATGGAGTGACAAAGGAAGGATACCCCAGTACCGTATACAATCGCAGGGACGCATAAAAAGGTGCAATTTGCGCAAACGTTTGGGGTTTAACTGAGGTAGCACTACTACGTCATGTGTAGTGCCCCCCCCCCCATCGACAAGCCTGGTGGCGCCACTGCTTTCATAATGTATAAAAGTATATAATTATGTTATGGGAATTTTTCAATAAAAAAGTAAGAAATTTGTACACTAAAACTTTAAGGGGTTTCTCATAATCAAGAAAGGGCGATACCACACCAACAGCCTATGAAGTAATTAGTTGCTGTCATCATTCAAGATTCAAAAATAAACTGATAAAAGGGAAGAAGGAAAAGTCGCTTACAGAGAGAGATTAAGCAGTTTGGAAGGACAAAAACATATCAAATATTCGATGAGCTGCCCTTCTCTACACCTTAATAATTTTCATAGATAAACCTCTTTACACCTCGAAACTGCTAGCCTCCGTAAACAATTCTGCATAGGGCGATCCTTTTTTAAAAACCTGTCAACAGATACCTCTAAAAATAAATTTGAATGCTGCCATCAAACATACACAAAAAGGTTAATTACGTGGACTATAAATATCTAAGGCTGTGAGTTTTAGTGTATCAGAACTCCTACGTATTCATCAATGTGAAAGGTTCCTTAAGGGATAGTTAAAGTGGCTTCAATATACCTGTAGCTCCGTGGCCATAATCCGTTACCCTTTTGCTACTTTTCGAAGCTTCGAGAAAGATTATTTCAGTGCATTCAACACGGTTAGTGCAATAACAAAAAGTCATCTGCTGTTAATTAAACATACACAGTAACTGGTATAGTTTTGTTTTGGGTAGAGATTCTCTATATACCACTGTTGATGACATGTAATCTCCGGTACAACTTTCAGCAGTGCACTTTCAAGTTAAAGAACAAAATTTCAGGCATCCTCCTCATGTTTCTCTGAATCGAGATATCCCCTGGTTTGATCTCTTGATTCTACTGCTGCTCGTTTCTGCTTAGATACCCAAAACTTTCTCAAAGATGCCAATACAGAAGCAAGAATAACCATAGCAACACCTAGCAACGTTATTGTATCTGGGTAAACAGCTACTATGAAAAACTCAAGCACATACGCGAAAATTATCTCATTGGTTTGAACAATTCCAACTATTACTGCGTACTCAATACTATAACTGTAAGTTAATAAGTATTGTGCTATGCAATGAATAATACCTATAGCGATTAAAATAAATCTAGCTTTTCCACATGGCGGTATACTCCAACCTCCGAAGAAAGTAGTAATTACAGCTGTTCCGCAAGATGCCACGAAGGAATAGTAGAATAATATCACCGTGCTACTCACTTGAGTCTTACCCAAGTAGCTCATGGTCACGTTTCCTATTGCAAACGAAATACAAGAAGCAAATGCCAGCATTGCTCCGAAGAATGATGCTCCTGAAGTACTGCCATTTTCATCTCCAAACAAGAAAGGTGGCTGAGAGATGAGAACCAATCCACATATGCTGAACGCCACAAGAGAAAAGTCTACAATACCAAAAGTCTCCTTCAAGAATATTTTCGCAAAGATACCTATAAAAACAGGGCACGCCATCATAATAGCTGTTGCATCCCCAAGGCGCATGTAAAGCATTGCAAACAAAAAGAAGTTAAACGCAACCATGCCAAAGACACCTCTCAAAAAGAGCAGTAGAAAATATTTTCGGGATGTCGGGATGACTGTTATGCTATTATGGACCATGAATGGTATCAGTAGGGGACCGAGGAAGAAATATCGCACGAAGGAAATCTCCATAATGTGAACTTCATCCTCTACGTATCTAATGAGGACATTTTGCAAGGCAAAGAAAAATGTGGATAAAACTGTCAATGGAACACCCCTGTGGTTGTAAAGCTTCTGTGAAAATGAGGGCGCTGTACTGCCATCCCGATCGTCTGAACTATTCTGCTCTTCTATATCCATATTCTGCGCCTTTTAAATGATACAAGAAGAATGTCCACATCTTCTCCCTTATCTGGTTATCAGCTAGTCACAGCCCGATTGATTAAGGATGTTTTCTGTAGAAAGATAAGAATGATCAGGAAAATAAATTTTAGCGTATCTAAGTAATATTTGACACCACCTTTCTTCTTCTATAAGATAAGCACCTCACTACATTCTTTTCAATACAATTTCAAATCTTTTCTAATTATCAGGTGTAGATTCTGTTTGTCTAATCCAACTGGTGATCATTCTGACGTGTGACTTTCATTCTGTCTTCTTGACATTTTTCGTCTCTTTTCTTGTTTTACGGTCACAAGTTCACAAGCAAAGAACAGTATTGCTTTTTAAGGTTTTATCACATGTGTCATATAAAAACAATTCTTAATTGAAAAAAAGTTAACATGTTAATGAGTTATGTACTGTATACTTTTATGAGTTGTTAATTTAATTAAAGTGCACTCAATGGTGTATACTGTACGACCCATTTCGTTTTCAAAATTAAGGTCCGCGAGTGGCGGCACATAAAAGTGATTTAATGGGAGGCCTTCCTCTTTTCTTTTCCCTCTCGAAAGTTGTTGTGCCCACTGATCGTCGATCACCGCCCGATTGTCGGGCACACCCACCATACGCCTACAGCCATGCTCCTGGTCTCCTGGGCCCCACGCTTTTTTGGACTGGCACTGGTGGGTCACTGCGCGATGCGAACTCGCAGGAAAGAAAATACTACGCACCTACGGCCAATGAAGCCTACGATCAGGGCGGTTGAAGGATTTGGAAGTTTGCAGAAGTGGGGGGGGGGGGGGGCGTGAAGCGCACTAATCTGCCGATTTGCAGGTTTGTGGTCTGCGAGGTAAGGTTAAAAGGGACGGGGTAAGTTAACATACTCTTTTGATGTTTTCTTTGAAATCTGATTGTGACTGCGTGCACAATATGGTGACGTTAATGTAGGAACTTGACATCGACAATTTGTTATGAACACTAAATTTAATTGGAAGATTTTTTTTCTATTTTAAAAATATTGACGTTGGCAAAAATTTTGACAGCTGCTGACCATTTTAAGAAAGAAATAATAACATGCAAAACTTCTTAACATCATTTAGCAAATCAAAACATAAAATTTGAAAAGGATATTATCTATAAATCATAACAACAATTTTCGCCCCCAACAAAATTAAAGATTAACATTGCCTTAATTCATTTAGTATGGCTCGTCCCTCTCGAAGCTATCTCGCCCCCTTTCAGTACCTTGTCTGATAGCGGCTTGTTCTTCTATGATCAGTTTATGTGTGAACGCATGAAAAACTTGGTACGAGGCAATCGCAAATAACTCGGGACCTCGGGTTTCAAAGGTCCTGATGACATTTCCTCGACGAGCAATGTAGCCAATCAACAGAAAACGCAGAGAACCCCTACCCAGGATTAACAAGATATGGATGCTATAGAAAAGGCTGGGTAGGGGCCTAAAATTTTTCACAGTATAGTTCCGAACACGTTACTTTCCAGTTGTGTATGAGCCTGATCTAAAATGAAAAAAAAAACAGGCTCCTTAAATTTAACTACGGTAGTGGTCACAATTACATTTCCTATTAAGTGACATATACTTCATTAGAATAGGAAATGATTTCACAAACTGCTTCAAAGTGTCATATTCCAGGCGTGGGGGCACCAGGAAAGGGGTTTTTTCCCTGGAGGAGAAATTTTCCAGTCTCGTCGGAGAACAAACTAATGGGTACGATGAGTATGTAATCCCCACAGCGACCAGTCACCCCGACGGTTTACTGTACTTCGCTTCTGCTCTCCAGAAGGGATGATTCTTCAATAAATGCCCCAAATTTTCAAATTTTCTGTAATTAAAATCAATTTTTTAAAATTTTTTGCAATAAAAATTAGGAATTCAAAATTTCGATTTTCTTCAATAAAAAACCAAAACTTTCTAATTTCTCCAATAAAAACTCAAACTTTCCACTTTTCTGCAACGATGCCCCAAATTTTCATATTTCCTGAAAGAAAACCTAAAACTGAGATTTTCTGCAAGAAAGACCTAAAACTTTGAGACTTTTTGCAGCTATGCAGGTCCAAAGTTTTCAAATGTTCTTAAAAAAGTCTTCTAAATTCTAAACGTTCTGCCCAGAAAACCCAAGACTTTAAAATTTTCTGCAAAAGCAACCCAAATTTATTAAAGTTTCTGCCGCAAGAGAAATTCAAAATTTTCAAATTTACTGCAATTGGGACCTAAATATCTTTCGAATTATCTGCAAAAAGAGCCTCCCCAAAATTTCAAATCGTTTGCAAAAAACTCCAAATTTTTTAAATGTTTCTGCAATAGCAACCCAAATTTTTCAAATTTTCTGCGATAAAACCCAGAATTTCCAACTTTTCTGCAATAAAAACCACGGTAACTCGTGCATGATGCACATAATACAATTGAAGCATCTACGTTAAGATCTTTAGGAATGATACCCATTGCCTCAGCTGCATGCTTATAAATAGCCTATTATTACTTTTTCTTGAAGTCTTCGTTTCTAATGCATGAAGCAGGGGTGGCGCCAGCGAGGGTCGGGGGCATGGTCCGCCGTCGGGGAAGGATGGCCCCCGGTTGGGGAAATTTTCTAGTTTCGTCGGGAGCCTTAAAATTAATCCGTACAATAAAGTATGAAGTCCCAACGACCTTCAGGTCGGTCGCCACGACGATCTGCTTGGTTTTGCTCATAGGAAGGGCAGATTCTTCAATAAAGACTACAAATTTTCCAATTTTCCTTACAAAAAACCCAAATTTTTCAGTTTTCTACCATAAAAATCCAAACTTTTCAAATTTTCTTCAATAAAACGCCTAAATTTTTCAATTTTTTGTAAAAACGCCAAAAAATTTTCGGCGCACTTTGCGCGCCAAACATTTTGCGTTTTTAGTCCTTTTGGCCTTTCTTTGTCAGGGCTTCGGGCTGCTGCCCCCCCTTCTGGGAACTTGGCCCCCCTGTCGGGCAAATCCTGGCGCCACCCCTGGCAAGAAGTTAGATGAGATTTAATGACACACCAACACGAATGTGTTATGTTGTGTCAACTAGACAAAAAAGGTAAAGTTTGAATATGGTTTCAAATACGGTTCAAGTTCAAGTTTGATTTTAAATACAGCTCAAATACGGCGCAAGTCCTTCCCTTTATTCGCCTCTTACGATCGGCGGGAAATACCGTCGGCATATTCTACAACCCCCAGCCCACAGGGGGCTTCTAAAGCATGAAGTCTTAAAACATGATATGGTGCTACTTTGGATTGCTAGAAGAAGCCGTTCCGCCAATGTATATGGACGAACATCGCCAGGCTTTACTCAACGCACCAATCGGTGATGGACCTCTTAGTAGATCAATCAAAGGAGAAAGGTCGTCACTGCTGTGGCATGGCGCCGTGCCATACAAGGACGGCAATAAATAAATGAGAAATTCTAAAAAAATATAATTAATTCAAAGCTTTTTCACCAGTGTGAGCATCATTTTGATACCAAACAACCACACAAAGGCAAAAAATTTTAAAAGGGGAAGTGAATTATACAACACTCTTCCCTTTACACCCAGCCAAAAAGAAAACAGGAAAACTGAAGGCACAAAAAAATTGAGTTTCTAAACTGTAACCAGTTTACAACTTTCCCAAAGATAGGCTAGCACCATTTGGAACGTTACCCATCTTATGTACATAAAGACTTCTCAGAGAGGTTTATCACCTGGCTCCTAACACACTCACACCCCTCCCATAAACCCCTCACATTGAAAAGGCACTAACTTGGTATGATCAGTTCGAAGCTTTGCCAAAGACAGCACCATATTGCACCTATAAGCGAACTTACACAAATTTCATGACCTCCGTTTGACCCCTCCTCAGTTATATCCCTTCCTCAGGGCGGCAGTGGGTGCACCCATGACGAAGAAAGGATCAGCTTGGGTGCCAAACTATCTAATACTAGGGCCAGATCCAAGGGGGTATAGCAGGGGCGTACGCCCCCTATTTTCGACAAAGCAATGATTTGTAACCAGATATTTATGTCTCCAAGCCCATGAAAAAGGTATGGTCAGAAGAAATCTTAACAGAATAAATAAAAACAAGTTTAACCAAATGTTTAAGTCCCCCTTCTCATATTCCTGGATCCGGCCCTGCTATACACTAAACCACAGACGGGATTACGGGCGGCAACGGGGGTACTTGCCCCTAACTTTTTCTAGAGCTTAAAAAATAATAATAAAAAAAATGAGCGAAAGGATGAGAGAACAGAGAAATTATAAGAGAATTTTCATGGCCTATTATAATTAAATTTGCGATGTTGAGTGAAGGAAAACATTAATATCAAAAACAACAAAAAAATGCAAGGTAAATTTTTCTCGGCGAGCTTCCAATTGAAAATTTTGTCATGCACCGTACAATTACTTTTCTTCTACGCGCCATAAGCACTATTGTGACTTGAAGCTCTGAAATCAGGGTCACTGAAAGAACTATTGTGCGTCATAAAATGCACCATGGTCCTTGAAGATATAGTCCCAATCCGCAGCAAATTGACTGACGGTTACTACCTTAAATTTGCGATCATCATAAGAAAACTATTTCATTAGCATTTCAAATAACACCTGGAGGAAGCAGGATTTTGTCAAGTAATAGACCTGAATGGCCGCAAAAGCCGTTAAATTTAAGAAAAATTTCTCGGGGAGGACCCCCAGTCACCAGCCTCCTGCTTCGTGCCTTCGGCACTCGAGGTTAAAGACTTCGCCGGTCACAACTTCCCAAGATACAGACTCAAATATCCTTGGCTCTTCAACTGTCGATGCCCTTGGCCATGCCCATGTAAAAACTACCCATAAATCATTTCGTTGACTTTTTAAAGGGGCTCATTGAGTTGACTTCTATTATTTTGGGGGCGAGTTTGAAGGAAATCATTGCATGGCAATGCTTCTAATTAGCCTCATTGCTCATGTCTTATTTCCTACAGTGCACTCACTGAGGATGAATCGAAAGACGTCCCAGTCTGTTTTTATTTTAAAAACAATATTTTGATGCGTAAATGGCGACCACCTGATGCACCATTAGATGAAGAGTGGAGAGTTTACCATCAAATTGTGGTACCTAGGACTTATAGAAGAGAAATACTGAGTATCGCTCATGAAATGCCATTTGCAGGGCACCTAGGAGTCAATAAGACTTACCACAGAATTCTAAATCACTTTTATTGGCCAAAACTTAAAGGTGATGTGGCCAAATTTCGTAAGACCTGTCACTCATGTCAAATGGTTGGGAAGCCGAATCAGAAAATTCCGGCTGCACCCTTAAAGCCAATCCCTGCTTTTGAAGAGCCGTTTAGTAGTGTCATCATTGATTGTGTAGGTCCCCTACCTAAGAGTAGGGCAGGGCATCAGTATATATTAACCATCATGTGTGCTTCTACAAGGTTTCCAGAGGCAATACCTCTGAGGAATATTAAGGCTCGGACAGTCTTACAAGCTTTACTTAAATTTTTCACATTATTTGGGTTGCCGAAAGAGATCCAATCAGATCAAGGGTTTAATTTCATGTCAACTGTATTCCAACAGATGTTATATGAGTTAGGCATAGACCAAATTAAGTCTTCGGCTTATCATCCTGAAAGCCAAGGGGCTTTAGAAAGGTTTCATCAAACATTGAAGAATATGTTAAAGACATATTGTCATGATAATGAGAGAGATTGGGATGAAGGCATTCCATTTGTAATGTTTGCTGCCAGGGAGTCTATATAAGAGTCACTTGGGTTCAGTCCATTTGAACTTGTCTTTGGACACACAGTTCGTGGACCATTGAAATTGTTAAAGGAGAAGTGGTTATCAGATCCAGGTGAAGACATACATCTACTTGATTATGTATCCCGCTTTAAAGATCGTCTTTATGGAGCATGTGAACTTGCTCAGGAAAATCTGAGGCACTCTCAGAAGAAAATGAAAGCGTGGTATGACAAGACCACTGTGAAAAGAGAGTTTAAGCCTGGTGATAAGGTGCTAGTGTTTTTACCTGTTTCTGGTCAGCCACTTCAAGCTCGCTTTGAAGGACCTTATGTCATTGAGAAAAAGGTCAGTGACACAGACTACGTCATTTTGACACCTGACAAGCGTAAATCTAAAAGAGTATGTCATATTAATATGATGAAGAAATATTATGAAAGAGAAGATTGTTACATTTCTAAGGATGAAAGTGTACATGATGTAAATAGTAACACTAATGATACAGGTGATCAAGTGTGTATTATCAATGCTGATCATGGACTCAGTAATGATGAGATCAAAGCTAATAATATTCCTGACATGTGTATTAAGTTACAAAATTCTGATGTGTTGAAAAATCTCGACCAGAAATTAAGTCATCTGGATCACAAAGAAAGGTCAGAAATGAAATCATTAATCTATGAATATGCATGCTTGTTCTCAGATGATCCTACTAAGACAAATTTGATTGAACATGATGTTGATGTGGGAGATGCTACACCAATCAAGCAGCATCCTTACCGAGTTAACCCTCGAAAACGACAACATCTCAGGGATGAGGTTCAGTATATGTTAGACCATGACATTATAGAACCTAGTAATAGTGAGTGGTCTTCCCCTTGTATATTGGTCCCCAAGCCAGACGGTAGGTACAGATTTTGTACTGATTACCGAAAGGTGAATGCGGTCACAAGAACGGATTCCTATCCGATACCCCGTATCGATGATTGCATTGATAGGATTGGGAAAGCTACGTATGTTTCAAAGTTTGACTTACTAAAGGGGTACTGGGAGATACCACTCACTGAGAGGGCTCGGAAAATCTCGGCATTCGTGACGCCAGATGGGTTATTTCAGTATAAGGTTATGCCGTTTGGTATGAAAAATTCACCAATGACGTTTCAACGCTTAGTAAATAACCTTACGTCAGACTTAGAAAAGTGTGAAGTATATGTTGATGACCTTATTGTATACAGCAACTCATGGGATGAACATGTACAACATGTTAAGGCATTATTTGACAAGCTTGCCAAAGCTAATTTGACTGTCAATTTGGTCAAAAGTGAGATTGCTTGTGCCCAGGTGATATACTTAGGGCATGTGGTTGGTCAGGGCAAAGTTAGACCAATTAAGGCCAAAGTTGAGGGCATTGACAAATTCCCTGCCCCAACTGATAAAAGGCAGCTCATGCGCTTCCTAGGCATGGCTGGTTACTACAGACGTTTTTAACCGAATTTCTCTGACATTGCTGCACCATTGAAAAAATTATGAAAGAAAAATGAAAAGTTTGATTGGACGGATAATTGCCAAGCAGCATTTGAATCATTGAAAAAGGCACTAATGAGTTCACCAGTGTTGATTGCTCCAGATTTTGAGAAGCAATTTAAGTTGGCAGTAGATGCCAGTGACAATGGCATAGGAGCAGTTTTGCTTCAAGCTGATGAGCATGGTGTTGATCACCCTGTTTGTTATTATTCTAAGAAATTTGACAAACACCAGAAGAATTATTCAACAATTGAAAAAGAAACATTAGCTTTGATACTTGGTCTTCAACACTTTGATGTTTATTTGGGAACTACTAGTTTCCCTATCACTGTATACACTGATCGTAACCCTTTGACATTTTTATCTAAGATGAAGAATAAGAATCAAAGATTGATGAGGTGGAGTTTATTTCTGCAATCATATAATGTAGATATTAAGCACATTAAAGGGAAAGACAATGTTGTACCAGACTCTTTGTCAAGAATTTGATCTGATGCAGTATGTTGAAAATCTCACTGTAAGTTTTGAAATTTTGTGTTAACTACAGCACAATGTGTATTGATGATGTTACTGTATCATCACCTTGCTAGATAAGTTGTATGTTATGATTATACCTTCCATTGAATATTGAACTACATACTGTACATACTATAGTTATTACTGTAGAGTTATACATTGTAAATATTGTATCTTAAGTTTTGTCCGAGACGTCCAAAACTTTTTCAAGGGGGGGGGGGGAGTGTTACAAGACGACCCGTCAGGAACACCGGATTGAATCCATTGACGAGCGAATGGAAAGTCCAGAGAATTCAACTTCAACGCAGCCTTTCTAGAATTTTCTCGAAGGAACTGTTTACGTAATGCGACACTTCTAAGAAATATTGACATTGTTTGTTTACTACCGTGCATACAAGGAACGTTCTCGTAATTGCTCGACTGTGTGCTCTGGAAGTTTCTATTAAGGAACGTTCTCGTAATTGCTGGACTGTATGCACTAGAAGTTTCTGTTAAATTCTGTAGAGTTCTCGATTGAAAGCCTAGCGTATAAAAGGCAGTTCAGCAACTGTTGTAGGTGAGAGATATCATCGAGTCCAGACGTTATACTGAATCACCTGAAGCCAGCCCTTAAGATAAATTGCCTTACGCCGTTTCTACACTGTGTATTGAGATTGTTATCATCCATCATCGCCTAGCCTTGTCGTTATTCGCTCGTGGAACCAGTTCCTACGCTACAGCACGCTGCAGGTCTACTACTGTACCATCGTCAACGTGCATGCACTACCAACCCTTGGACCAGACCAGGATACCATTAAGTAAAGGATTGTGAGTAAATCTAAGTAATTATTGTAAATTTAAGTAAGATAAGGAGATTGTAAATAATCATTAAGTTGTTGAATTTTAATCTCGTTCTTCTGTGATCTTTCGCTGTTATTGGTTTGACTTGCGACCACAAGCCGTAACAATATGATTACTACATAATGGTAAAATGTGTCTGGTCACAAATTTGTAATAGATGATTTTAATATTAAAAAATCTGTCATTGCCATTTCAGTTGTTAGTCAGATGTTGAGAATCTCTTAGTTTGACCATTTAGCATCAACTTGTACGTAAATTTCAACTGGTATGAAAAAAATTCATGATACTTTTTTAACCAACTCAATAAGCCTCTTTAAAGTATCACGTACCTTTTACCTTCAAAATCGACTCTTCCTTATTTTTCACACTAATGAAAAAGTTGAGGGAGACTTGTCCTAGACCATAGACAAAAATGAAACATGACAGAAAGAACCATGGAGGAGGATATAGGTTCCTGTATCCTTCTTTATGGAAAGAAAAGGCAGTTGGTTAAAGGAGGGAAAATTTTTATGCGATGGAAATATTGCATTTAAAACAAGAAAAACAATAGGTTACAATTAAATATCTCAAACGCTGTCTCATGGGTGTTTCCTTCGGCGCGCTTCGCGGGCACCCGTTTTAAATACTGTTTCGGGATGCGGGGTTACTGCCCGTTGAACATCTAGCTTGTCAAAGTTTCGTACAAACTCTTTTATTGTCATTGAAACCACCAATGTCCCCATAGCCACACGCGGGGGAAAGGAAAGTTCCCCTCTGTGTAAATTTACCGACTCTTTCAAGATTGTTTAGATTCCATTTGTAAGGCACCGTAATGAGGGACAGGGGCTTAGCCAAGGCGGGGGGGGGGGGTAAGAGCACTCTTTTTAAGGATATTTTTCTTAGCTTTTCTGAAAAATGCAATTTTTTAGCGCAAGAAGTCGCTCTGAATGCTAGGTCTGTCATTCTTAAAGTTGTTGTTCGAAAGCCCCTGGAAGCATTAGCGGCTCGCCATAGGGGCACGGGGGGGGGGGCACTTGCCCCCAAAGTTTAAAAAGTATGGTCTTCAATTTTCCAAACAAATAATAATAAATAAATAAAAAATGTAATTCGAGATGGGTAAGGTCCTCCCTTTTCCTTGACTCGGTTTAAAATTAAAGAAGTGAATAACTTTCCAATGCAATGCGAAGGTTAAACATTAACAAAGTGCGTTCAAAACAACATTCTTTTTCGGTGCGCGTCGCGCGCGTTTTCTTAGTTGCTTGTTTGCTGCTATACGTACTTCAAACATCACAAATGGACCTACCATTAGTTCGAAGCTAAGGTAATCAAAACAAATGATCACGCTGTGATATGTGTAATTTGATTAGCTTAGGCATCATAATGTCATTTACAAAGTGTAACGGTAATGCTGGAGTTAAATGCCCATTATTTTGCAGACACTTTAGAACTGTCGGGGTCATTAGATACACAATCCATTAGCCGTATTGATTATCATCCACGACTAAAAGCAGTTTTGCCCCGGTGTCACCTGGCCAGATAAGCATACTGGTACCTGTCTACTGAAAGTTGTAACAGGCATATAGCCTAAACGTATTGTGTTTCCCATTGAAGGAGAGGCTTCCCTTCCCTTGTCCAAATTGACATCGCCGTTGGCCCACGAGCAGTCTTATGACTGTCAAATGGCATGTTATAAGCAAAAGGTTCTCCACCTCTGTGCTAAAGTATACCGTTTCAGTTGATTTAAAATAAACATACCAAAGAGTCAATCTAAGTTCAGTGTAGTGACACTTTTTGACCTAGCTATTTGTACAGTATATAGGATGAGACGTTCTGAGTAAGGGGAATTTCCCTCCCACTTTAAAAATTTTCGTTTCGGAACGGTACTGAGATCCAAAATAGTTATATCATTACATCGTTTTCAAGTGCTTTCAGTGCTCGAAATTTTCGTCAGTATAAGAAAACAATCCAGAAAACCAACATTTTATGGCTTCTTGGCAAAGCTGAAACATATTGTGACACAATGAAAGAAACAACAAAATGTTTAAAGGTGAGGCTTATTTTATACAAATGAATCAAGCCGCTTTTCCCATTTCACCTGCCTCTTACTCTCCCCTGTGGAGTAGCGATCGGCTGATATGGTTGTATTTTTATTTTTAAAGTAGTCAGCTCATGACTGACTGCCTGAAATAGCTTTTGAAGAACTCTTGAAAACTACATGGGGCATCGCTGTAATACATAATAATAACCATACTCCTATTGTACTATCCGGAGCCGACCATTAATATTGAGGGGGGTCTCCGAACCTCCCTAAATACGTATTTGAATTTGCCCCCCAAACAACATTTCTTAGAGCCGTCCATGCCTGGAAGCCCTCAAAATAATCCATTCTCCCCTCCTTCCTCAAGCCCTCTGCATTATCAATCCCATCTGACTGTTATTCATGACGTCCGGAGTAAGGAATCCATGTAATTGAAAAAACTCAAATTGTGATTTTTGTGGTCTGTTAAGTGCCCACCTTATGTCATTTGAAGTTGAAGCTAAAATGCATTATTTTAATGCCTACAACTTCATAAGTCCCCCGGAGCTTCCGGGGGCTTTGCCTCCTGGACCCCCACCGGGGCTTTGCCCCTGGACTCCGCCGGGGGCTCTGAAGCGGGAGCGCTTCGTCCTCCCGCGGCCCTGTTTGACACTGAGTCCACCCGGCTTGCCCCCCCCCCACTTTCAGACATCAGATCCCGTCCCTGCACTAAATGCTGTGAACTTCCCCCTATTGATCTCACACAGGTTAGCTACGGCCCTGGCTACCAAAACTTTCGAAGGCTTACTTCATACAACTTTCTAACACCAGAATAACTGTGAGGTGCTTATATTTGGGGCTCGAGGAATCACGCCATAAATTTTGTCCAAAGAGTGATGAGGTGACAGGCAGGTTCCTTTTCATGCCATAAGGCCGGTTCATACTTCCAAATTTCTCGCGCGATAAAGCGATCAGTAACCATATATGGTCAAAATATCTTTGCCGCCAGTTCGATTCACGGTCATCGCTTGGAGTTGAACATTGTTCAACTTTTCTCGCAAGCTCTCGAGATATCGCAATTTAGGAAACGGCTTCTGATTGGCTGCATGGTAGGTGAACGACCTTTTTAAACGAGCTCACGATCCTACTCGACAACAGGGTCGTCGAGTGGCAGAGTGGTCTATTCCAGCTGCTGTGCACCAATGTGTTTCACATGTGCGTGGGTTCGAATCCCGCTCGATGTACGTGGGTTTTTCTCCGGGTACTCCGGCTTTCCTCCCACTTGGCATAGGCTTGCCTCTAAAATCGGTTGCCCAGCCGACGAAGTCGGTTGCGCGCCGGACTGAAGCGCCTTCGGGTGGACCAGTTAACTAGCCGACTTTGCTTTGCTTTGCTACTCGACAACAATGGCGGACCTTTTCAGATACCGGCTCATTACATGTATTCAGCTTCCGTGCGACTATCGGCGGCCTGATTGTGACAGTGAGAGTTGTAGGAATGAAGGGAAAAAGTTATTGCTTCCCACGAATTAAGACATAAAGGTTAGTAAGGCAGGATTTTCTTGTATTCCCTAAAATTATCACGGTAATCAATAGTGTGCTTTGTCGTAGAGCCGATCAAACCGCACACACATATGTACTGTACTTTGCCTTTGCATAGGCAGGTATTGGGAGACTGTGCATTGCATGACAGTACTGTGAAAGTTGAGCTATGCGAGAAAACTGAAGCATGAATCAATTTTACATCGGCATATCGAGACCCAGCTAACATCCTTAAACACAGCTTTATAGCGCTATAATGGAGTATGAACCGGCCTATAAAGCAGCCTAGCTACCTACAACTGAATCGACTGTCGAAATAATCCAAAGCCTACCACAATTGCACTTGCCTTTTCGAAATTCTGCACGTTATGTTTGTAGAGGACCACAGTGGAAATGAATGTGCTGGCTTGTCAGTCTGTACTTGCCATCGATCCCTACATCCTACCTCGCGTTCGGTTTGTATTGTTTTATATCTTGGAATAAATTAAATTGATAACGAATGATTCATTTCTACGAGAATGACATACCTGATAAGTACATTAAGACTGTTGTTGCTGGGCGTCCTGTTCTACAACACACGATATAGCCGAGAATGCTATTGCATGTACGAACATCAATGCAGCAGACCTATACCTACGAGTTACGGAACATCAATGTCTACCCTTATGGATGGCGAACAGAATCAGCCTCACGTATTCTAAACTGGCCTATCTTACTTACAAGTATTACCACACTATGATAATTATACGGTTGAGAGACTTTCACCGCTTGGGCGCCCTCTGTAATGTACAATTGCTGGTTTCAAGTGTACGCTCATTCATTCACAAGCCAATTCTACCTCTTCTTCACCCCTCCACTTCGGAATTACATGAGATTGCACAATTGACTAGCTTCAGTTCACATCTTGATCTAGTGAGGTGAGGACTTTTTTTTGGTGTTCCTCTTCTCACGCTTGAATGACAGTTAAGTATTTGGCAAGTGTTCTTGCTTCTTACTTGTTCAAAGCTTCAGTGCAGCTTTGCTTTCCAGCCCGGCTACCAGTAGTCCAGTACACAGAGAAGCCTTCACAGGAGGTCACTCTGGACGAGGAGAGCCTACGAACGTGGAAGGCCTTTTTAGGCCGAAGGTGGAGAAGAAAACAACCAGCCAACAAAGCCAACTAAACTTAGTTCAAGATGAGGTACGTCTCATTTCATTTCATTTCATTTATTGTTTCTTTTCACAACAATAATCATACATGCAAAAACGTCTTTCAGAGAAAAATCGAGGGATTAATTAACTGACAAAACAGCATTTGGCCATTTAGTTTGTCATTGATTATGGTTATACTTGTTGATTGCTGATTTTTATTTAATTTATAATTCCTCATTTTTCTCCTTAGGAATTTATTTATGGAGGGACGTCCCCCCTGACTGAAAATTTTAGGGAGGAACGTGTCCTCCCCCCGTTCCCCCGCTTTCCGCCGCCTATGCGTAGCATAACAGAAAATTTGGGTAAAAGCACATCCCAGATAGCCGGAAAAGACACTTTTAAGGCCTTGTATTTCGCATGATTTTCCATTTTAATTATCTTGCAGTGGCGTAGCTAGGATTTTTTGTTTGGGGCGGGGGCGGGGCTCCCGTCACTCTCTAAGCGGAGCGCCACCATGAGTTGGCGCGGAGCGTACCAAGAAAATTTGAGATTTTAATACATCCTAGATCGCCGGAAATAGCACTTGTCAGGCTTGATAGCAGCCATCAAGAACATCAATTTTTGTGAACAAAATGTAAAGTTTGATTTTATTTTATCACACATTTCTGTGAGGACGGATTACCTCAGCTGGTGTGACTTTTAGTCCAAGGGTTGCACGTTTGAATCCCGTTTTACTCAGTGGCGTACCCAGGATTTCTCTCACGGGGGCATACAGTGTGTTGTGTGATCGCTGGCCTGGGGGAGGGGTCTAAGGGGAGGGGTGTCCCCTGCCCTTTGAAAATTTTTGAAAAATTAGGTGTCTTTACATGCAATCTGGTGCCACATATGCTACCTTTTGAAGTAAAATTTGTGTTAAAAATTTTACGTATTTTAGGAACTAAAAAAAATTGGCATTAGTGGGGAGGGCATGGCCCAATGGCCTCCCCCAGTGTACGCCACTGCGTTTACTATCTAAGCGGAGCGCCACCATAGGTTGGCGCGGAGCGTTCCAAGAAAATTTGAAGTTTTAATACATCCCAGATGGCCGGAAATGGCACTTGCCAGGGCTTGATAGCAGCCCATCCCATCTGATGCGCACTGTCTCGTAAGGTATTTTTCGATTGGCTGATGGTATTTTATTGTATTGATTGTATCTAATCATGTGTAGTAAGATAGCATGCGTGTGAACGTCCCAATGGACGTTCAAACTGATCTGCTGTGCGCTATGACTCCTATGCTTCGAGGTTGCTAATTGCAGCTTCATTCTCCATCACTCCACTCTCTGTCCTTCTCTCTAGCTCTTCTTTCCTTTTTCTCTCTTTTTTCTCTTTTATTTTTTTTTTCAAAAAGGGGGGGGGCGGGGCCGGGTCGGCTCCCCTAGATCCGCCCATGTCCAAATTGTTTTATGGCATCGGTATATTGGAAGATGCTTTTTATTCGATGTCGATTGCTCCGTCAAGCAGAAAATTTCTTAAATTCTGCTGGAAAGACCAGTTGTACCAATATACATGCCTTCCAAATAGTTTAGCTTTAGCTCCAAGAGTTTTTACTAAATTGATGAAGCCAGTGTTTTCAGAACTGCGTAAACAAGGGCATTTCTGTGTAAGCTACATCGATGATATATACATCCAAGGCAAAACTTATAACCAATGTGCTTCATCAGTGAGAGAAGTTGTCACAGCTCTAGAAAAGCTAGGATTTATAATTCATCCTGAAAAATCAGTCTTCATCCCAACTCAGACTCTTGTCTTCTTGGGGTTTGAGTTCGATTCTAAAAACATGATTGTGAAATCTAAACAAGAGAAAATAGACAAAGTCTTGTCACATATTAAATTTTTCAAGGAAAATGACAGTCGGTCAATTCGTGACTTGGCTCATGTAATTGGTTTGTTGGTATCGTTATTTCCAGGCGTCCAACATGGCCCTCTGTTTTATCGATACCTAGAAATTGATAAAATAAAGTCCTTGAATTTAAATAGGGGAAATTATGAAGGGCCTGTTTTGGTATCTAAAGAAGCTTTGGAAGAGCTGCTGTAGATTGTTGGGAATTGAACCTACCGACGGCATCAAAACCTATTCAAGCTACAACACCCAGCATTCCGATCACTACAGATGCTTCCAAAAAGGCTGGGGAACAGTTTGTAATACCCGCAAAGCACCGCTTAGCGCAAGTGGTAGATGGAAAGCAACTGAGTTGCAATACCACATCAATGTATTGGAATTGCTTGCTATATTTTGTGGTCTGAAAGCCCTATGTGCTAATTTGTTCAAAACAACCATATAAAAGTATTTACAGATAATTCAAGTTCAGTGGCGTATATTAATGCCATGGGTGGCACTCCTTCTCTCTTGTGCAATAAAGTAACTAAAGCTATTTGGCTATGGTGCCTGGGAAAAAACATTTGGCTATCCTGTAGCCATTTACCTGGTAATCAAAATGTACAGGCTGATGAACTATCACGTTCATTCAGTGACAATACAGAATAGATGAAGTGCAGGAAAATATTTCATAACATAGCTAATACGTGGAGCACACCAGAAATAGATTGTTTTTGCATCCCTATTAAATGCACAGGTAGATACTTTTGCTTCATGGAAACCAGATCCAAATGCCAATTTTATTGATGCCTTGTCTTTTATTTGGCAAACATATTATTTTTACGCCTTTCCTCCTTTCAGTTTAATTGGCCAATGTCTGAAAAAGATTCAGGAAGTAAAGGCGACGGGTGTGATAGTAGTGCCAAACTGGCCAACCCAAACCTGGTACTCTTACTTATTACACATGACCATTGCTACACCAAAACTTCTGTCCAGAGGAAGGCAGCCACTAAGCATCCCAGGAAGGAACGAGCCACACCCACTGTATCACAAACTCGAGTTACTGGCTTGCCCCTTATCCGGCAATCCCTGCAAAGGTCAGGCATTTCAGGAGAACCTACCTCTATTATGATGGCGTCATGGAGGCAAGTCACCCAAAACCAGTACCGCAGTTATCATGGCAAATGGCGTAGCTACAGGGGGCAGGGGGCAATTGTTCCCCTTGCTCTGGAAAATGAAAGATTCGGAATTTTACGATAATGTATGCAGTCCCTCACGGCTGGAGGACTTGACTGGCACGCCAAAGGAGGATGTCGAACGCATGGGAGTGGAGACCAGTGGCGTAGCAAGGGGGGACAGGGGGGGGCGAGTTGTCCCGTCTGGAAAAATCTTGGGGGAAATTTTGAAAGTGAATATATGGTGAAATTTGCGCATGATCTGGTAAAATTTTAAATTTCTCAACCAGTACACTTTACTTATTTAAAAGTATATGCCACACTGGCACAACCAGTCCTCATTAAGGTTTTCAGAGATGGAATGAAGACACCATGCTTATAGTTGTACTAGTTATGTTTTACTATCTGTTTTATACAGCATGGGATCTCTGGACCTCTGACAAGGGACTCTGTCCTTTTACTGTATACTTCCAATGTTTCTTGATAATTGAAGGAGCAGCATTGTGGTATATGCAGTTTGTTAGAATGGGTCAGTGGTCAAGTGCTATACTCTGATACTGGGGCAGGTCCTCGTAAAATTTGGACTGATTGTGGTGAATGGCGGTGGTGAACTGATGAAGGGAAAGGTGTACCAGGGTTCACTTAATTACCGTACTTCACCCATTGTGATTCTGAACTACCAGTAGGACTCAAGAAAAATTCACCAAGACAAGCAAGATAAAAAAAAGCTTCCTAAAACAATAGGAATTCTTGGTGATGTATTCAGTTTACATTTAGCACCAAATGTGGCACCATTTTGCATCTAGCCCCCCTTACATGAGCAAATATTTTCCAAAGGGGAGGGGGTGTCCCCCTCCCCCACGACAGCGATCAGTCACACCAGCCAGGTCAGAGGAAAGCACCCAGACAAAAATTGGACCTGCGGAGAACACTGATTATTAGGAAGCAGATCACTAAATGGGGGAAATCTTGGTGCTCTTGCCCCCCCCCCCGACAAAAAACCTGGCTACGCCACTGGTGGAGACCCTGCTTTAGGTATATCAAAATTTACACAAGTTTCAAAAATGACATACCGAATTTCGAATTAAGAGGTCGAGGTTACACGTAACAAATAGCGACATGAAAATGTTAATACATCGACACAAATTTAGGCCTACCAAGTAGTGATATTCATGACTTCAACACACGTTTTGAACTATCCGCGAATCACTGATGTGCAGTGGCGTAGCTACAGGGGACAGGGGGGCAATTGTTCCCCTTGCTATGGAAAATGAAAGATTCGGAATTTTACGATAAAGTATGCAGTCCCTTACGGCGACTAGTCCTCCCGACAGTTGACCTGTTTTTTGCCCTCAAGAAGACAATGTCTCTAATATGAACCCAAAATTTTCGGCGCGCTACGCGCGCTGTAAAGTCACACCAGTTTCTTCATGAGTTCCGTTTCACTTACCTAAATAGCACAAGTCCTGTCCAATTACCAAGTAACACGTAGACAGAGTACACAGTTTATGTAGAGGTCGTAAATTTCATCCCAACTAAAAAAAACCTAGTTGCTGTTCTCGTGTGTGTCATGCGTACGGTCAGTTGGTGAGAGATTCACGGAGCAAATTTTGGCTATTTCATCGAGTAGTCCAGGTATGTATGTTATCCACGATACGGTCTACAGCTCCTACAGTTTTTCTTTTCTTTCTTTTTGTTCTTTATGATTACATATGGTTTTTGTGTAAGCCTACCAAAAATTTTCGTGCGCTTTGCAATTTCACGATCAGATTAAAAAAAAACACTATCAGTGCACAACTCGGCTCTTACAGTATTAAGTGACATTATGCAAAATATGCCCTGGCTGCCAGAGTACATTTTGCATAACGTCACTTATGTGTTTGGTCACCCGATACACATAGCATGTCCAGTTTTAAACTGATCTGTGTTACAGAAACTGTAACACGTGTTACGAGAACTGTTAATGGTACGATACGGTTGAGTGATTTACAGATAAGTAATTAATTTAGGAGAACGGCTGTCGAGTTCTCCACATGGTACAGTGGTCAAGAAGGAACGCATGATACCATGATTTTCGGGGTTCTGGGTTCGATTCCTCTTATAAAATTATCAGAATTTACTCTAATTTTTTGGGAGGGTTAGGGTTATTCTTAGTGTTAGGGTTAGGGTTAGGGGAAAATTGGTGATATTTAAGCGTTCCTCGTGTTACAAAATTATAACATGGCACAGTTTAAAACTGGAAACGGTATTCCACCATGTACAGTATTTACTGTACATGCTATGAAAATTGGCTGGTTTGGTATATGTTATAAGTAATCCGTATGTTTGTAACCTACATTGCATAATGCAGAACGTTCCCTAATACAGTAATGCTCACATTTTAAAATCGGAAAATTTAGGTCCTTGCCCCCCACCCCCTGGAAAAAAAGTCTAGCTACGACACTGCTGGTGTGCGGCTAGTGTCATAAATACCGAACAGTACATATGACATGTCAAGTTTCGAAGGGACATGTCGAAATCACAAATGAAATGTCGGGTGTCAAAAATGACATACCGAATTTTAAAATTAGAGGTCGAGGTTACACGTAGAAACTAGCGACAAGAAAATGTTAATGCATCGACGCAAATTTAACAAGAAGTAATATTCATGTCTAACAGTATTGGAATCGTCCACTAACTTTCAACGCACGTTTTGAGACTATTCGCGAGACGCGATTTACTGGTGAACGGCTAATGTCATAAATGCCCAAAGTGCAAGACTGAGGTATCGAGAATAGCTTCATGGTTTGACACTATCTAGCATACAAATGAGCAGTTCTGTAGTACTCGAGAGCGGTCTCGGACTCAAGACCGGTCTCGAGTCACCATTTTTATGACTCGGACTTGTGATTCGTACTCAAGGACTCGAACTCGTACAGTCTGGACACGTGATTCTGATATAAAAAAAATCTCAAGACCAGGCTCGAGACTTGCCGCACTGACTTTTATGCACTTTAAGTCCGTCGTCACATAAAATTTCCCTTGTAACTTTACAGTTTCTGTACTAATCTTCACGGTATCTACGCCTTTGAAATATGCACTGTCTAATTATGGCGAAACCGTTCTTTTTCGAAAACCTGGGGCGATTTTGTCCCCCCTCCCCTCCATGTACATAAAAATGGAGGCTACGTGCAACTTTCATCAGTCTAATGAAACCTGATGGAAGAGTATAAGGGTTCATATTTTTAAAAAATTCCCTTTGCCGTTATAGCCAATTATGTTGTAATTTTGTTAGCTGGTTTCTTGACACTTTAACATTTGATCGTATCTCATGCAACTAAAATTTGCAACTGTAAGTTTTTTTGGCACGCTTCGCGTGCCGTAGAGTTTACCATGTAGTTGCTCTTCGCTTCATAATAACTTTCGTGCAGTAAATAGTAAATAAACAGCACACCGGGTGCTTACATGTAGTAAATAGTACATAGTAGGCCTAAATAAAAGACACACCAGGTGGTCTGTGCAAAGTGGGTCCTAACGCCATTTGTAAAGAGTAGCAGGTTTCTTCTGTAGTGGGAATACCCTGCAGGACTTACCGTAAAACATGGAGCTACTATATCTGGACCACTTGATCTGGACAGGAGAAGAAAGTTCGACTTTAATTCATGCTAAACCAATTAGATCTGGGGATAATTCTGTAATGATCGACGATAAGACTTACAGCTTTTCAGTTCTTTTTCTGGCACTTACAATTTACACTTGTTGTCATTGGCAACTTCATTCATTTCTATTGACAACCTAAAATGGATCAAATAGAACAATCATTTGATACCGAGGGAGTTACCGACAGCTAAACAAGAAATGCGGAGTAAACATTCAAAACGACTGGTTATTGCTTCGTAAGAAAAGATACTGGTGCTAGGAGTAATGTTAATGACATACGCAAGTAAGCAGACTATAGTCTATACTTTGCAGTTGAATTTTGACCAATTTCCGCAAAATTGCGCATATTGATAAAATGTTTATGCATATTCAGCATTTTAAAGGGAATGAAAGCAATACTTATGTAAAAGTGACACTAGGATTCGAAAAAGAGCAATTTAATTTTCATTCAAAGCTACTGGTAATGCTGAAGTGATAGGAAAAATTCGTTGGTGTCCTCTTCAAGATGTAGCAGACGACATGCACCGATTGTGCTTAGTTCCTATCACCTTCTACGCCTATTGAATCTTCAATGAAGTACAAAGGGAGAGGAATTAGTGATGTTGACCTTCACGGTATGATCGTCGTTTTCAAAGGGATTTGTGACGTTTGTTCTCCTGTCCAAGTAGAACCACCATGTTTAATAGATGAAAGTCCTCCACATGGCTAGCTGGCTATTCTATGCACTGTTTTTTTTGTTGTTGTTGTTAATGTTGGAAAAATTCATCCTCAATTGCATGCAAAGGGTGCAACTTCTCCAGTAAACACTATACAACAGACGCATCCTTCCTTCAAAAAAAAGAAAAAAAAAAAAAAAACCGCTTAACTGATTAAGCCTGCCATCCATTCATACGTGATCCGTGTCCGCGTCCGTGTGCGTGTCCCTGTCCTTCTGCCCTTAAAATAGCAAACAGCCTTATATTTTCCCATATGGATTATGCAAATTCACGTTTTGTTAACTTACCTAAGTCATCGTTATGGCCATTACAGCGTATACAGAATCAAACTGCAAAAGTCACTTTAGGGGGATCAAAGTTAGTTTTCTAGCTCCACAGATGCTCTCAAACAACTTCACATTCTTCCCGTACATGTTCGTGCCGAGTTCAAACTCTTAGTTCTCGTTTTCAAATGTCTCCATAACCTAGCACCCGATTATCTGTCAAATTTAATCCAGCGACGCAAATGTCATTATTCTACACGTTTCTCTAGTGGCTGTCTACTTCACGTCCCCTTCACGAAAGCTTAAACTTTTCGTGGCAGATTAGTGTCGCGGGTCCAAAATTATGGAACAGCCTCCCAGAGAAAGTGAGGGATTGTTCATCAATCGACTCCTTCAAATCGAAACTTAAAACGCACCTGGTTTACTAGAACTTTCAACTAACTGAAATTTTATTTGTTAGCTTGTGGTTTTGTTCATTTCCTTTTTCTTCTTCTTTTTCTTTTGTTCTGGTTGTGAAGCGCCAGTGAATGCTTTATTAAATCCAATTAACTTAAACTTATATGCGTGAAGTAAATATCCATTCATACGTGAAACCTTGTCACTGACGATGAGTCTTCACACTCAAATTTCTTTTGGGAACAGACTATTCAGGGACACGTGCGACGCCACGCACATTCGCCAATTTGTATGTCTGTATGTAGGTAGCCTACAAAATTATATATCATGTACACAGGGTATGTTCAACTCCTTACCAATAGACTTCCACGAGTTGCCAATGAATACAGCGTCCATGTGCTGGGGGAATGTAGCGGAGTTATGTACGTATAGCCAGAATGTTTCTCACCGTTTCTATTAACTTTTCACATGTAATTTACTCTGTCAACCTGACCACCTTGCGTTTCCACATCGCACTGATCTGTGGTGAAGTACTATCCAGTGTGAAAGTCATGCATATCACGCACCCGTGTCCGTGAAAATATCGCTCCTTGAGCGATTCCTCCGATGTGCGGACACGGACACAGAACGCATGAAAGGATAGTTCGTAATGCTTTTTTCTATGGGAGCGATTTTACCTTGACACGGACACGCACGCTGACGCGGAAAAGGATCACGTATGAATGGATGGCAGGCTTAAGCAATAACCATGAGCAGTGTTGTAATCGAGTCACTGAAGTTCGAGTCTCGAGTCGAGTCGAGTCTTCTACTAGTCGAGTCAGAGTCTTTCCCTTGTCATGTCGAGTCGAGTCATCTACTAACTGAACTCGACTCGAGTCGAGTCCCCAAACACACTCGAGTCGAGTCGAGTCACTCTGTCTACTCGAGTCAGTCAGTTGAGCATATTGACCTACAACTGACCTTCAATACTAGATCAAACCAGCAAGCTATTTACACAATTGCTAAACATGCTGTCCTGGTCACTCCGGATCCTGAAACCGGTGTGGGGGGCCGGGGGCCGGGGGGGGGGGAGAATTCTGCCTCCTCCGTTCAGCTATATACCAACGAGTGTCAAGTTATGACGAATTCTACCATAATTTGTTTACTCCGCTTTTAATTTGAACAGCTTACTTTTACTCTCCAGTTCACTTAACTTAGTCATCAAGTTTTTTCTTTCCTTCTTTAAGGACCACAGGTCGTTTCTATTTTTGCATCCAGGAATCTATCAGAAGCTCATGTTGATGCCACAACACCAGGTTTCAATAAAAGTATGCATGAAGCAAACCTTTACTTTAATTAGAAAATATTACAAAAAAAAAACGAAAAATTATGTTCCACTTAAGGTGATCTGTTTATTATCTATTTATCTTACCCAAGATTCAAGACGACTGTCAAGCAAATAAAATACCCCCTCATGTTTCTCCAAACTTTGTACCCTTAATCAGTGTACAAAATCGAGTGCCACTCACAAAAACTTGGTTCTCAACTAATCACTATTCAAAATGTACCCTTGTTCACATAGACTGGACTTAGCATCTAATAATTAAAATTCAAGGATGGGAATAACCAAATGAATCATACTGACAATAAATGTACTGTATTATACACTCAAAATAACTACAACCACCTTAGGTCGACAGTTACATTGACTTACACAATAAATTTTTTACAAATTCAATCAGGTAGCACCTGCCGCGAGGTAACGTGTTTTTATTTTGTCTTCTCACTTATACTTCCTTGAGGTATAGAAAGACTGCACATGTAAACACGTTAACGGCAGGTGAAACTGCTGTATACAACTGTATTGTGCATATTATAAGCTAGTGAGAAAGTCGGATATTTTTAATTTTTGGCTGCCAATATGTTTTGCTCGAGTCATTGAGAGAACTGACTCGAGTCGAGTCGAGTCTTTTGACCCAACTGACTCGAGTCAAGTCATCAAAAATCGTGACTCGAGTCCGACTCGAGTCTAGTCAGTGACTCGAGTCATTACAACACTGACCATGAGTGAGTGGTTTGAACAGTCTCTAACAAAGGTGCCCACTGGATTGTGGGACAGTGTCAGTGCCAGTGCTTCCTCAAGTTGGCCATTGTTTGCTAAGCACACTAGCCAGCCCAAGTGTGTGATAAGATTGATTGTCTTGTGCATGATTGACTTTGAAGTTTAGACCCGACCACTGCCATACAAATGCAGGGTTGTAAAGTGCTGTATGAAAATACTGGGAGGGAAAAACGGTATAGTTGTTCTCTTGGGAGTAGCACGATATAATACAAAACAAATTATCTCATGTTGAGGTGGGTTCTATTTTCTGCCACCATCAATGCAGATTTATCAAAATGTATTTTAATTTTGGCCGCCCTTTGCAGTTCTGCAGACAATTTATACAAAAACACTCAAACAGTACCACACTTTAACGGACGGAAGAGGCTGTGTCAGTTGGGAATTACAGTAACAACCATGACCTGCTCAAGACGAAAGTGTCCACATGTATCATTATTCGAAAATATGTGTTTGCTGTTTCACAAACTATGTTACGATATCCTGAACATTTAAAATGGTAAATTTAAGTGCATGCATGAACAAACGTCAGTAGATAAAATATAATAATCTTAGCACCATATTGCATCTACACAAGTTCTTCAGGCTAATTTTTTACTAAGACGATGGGCTCACCCTCGTTACAAATCCCTCTCCAAGGACGGTCGAATCGAATGTCCCAGTAGTGTTTCACAGGTAAGATCCCCCTACCCGGATTACACGTGTAACGAAACTTAAATTTACCTTTCTTTTAAAAGGGACTAAATTTCGACACCACGAGTCATCAAAATGGAGGACTTTCGATACAAGTAAATGCATATGTATGCTTAAACGTATATGGAAAAGTCAACTTACATGTTTATGTTATGCTGGCAACGTAATATGCCCGTTAGCGGCACCAAAGGAGCACAGTTCTTCCCCTTTCCTTGTCGCAAATAGCTATATAGGCCTACTGGGTGTGCGTTCAGACGTCAGTAACAACCACACTTCTACCATGCAGTTTTAAAGGCAACAGCCGGTTAAGTTGAGTGGTTGACGGAGAGGATAAAGGACCAGGAGTAAGAAGAAGATTCTTGACAATGAGAAGAAAAGGCTTAACGTGTACGTACGCGAAGCGCAGTGAAAATCGTCCTTTGAAGAAATTCATTTATCTAATACAGCATACAGTTCAGCATCGAAAAGTACATGGAAAGAAGAGTTTGACCTGTTTTGGAGAAAGAGATATATGAGCTGGTATGCTAACTACTGTAGTCTGTGTGCTGAATGGAGCTAATTGATGAACAGAGGCCTCCATGGACCTTAAAAAGGAAAATGCAGTCACTCCAAGTGCACCCCGATATCCTAATTCATGAAGAGCTGTGTTGAATCATGTGACATTTCTGTTACTGAAACATGCAGATCATGCAGAATAACTATAAGTTCATCCCAAGTGCTCTTGGTCCCACAAGGTAAACACTTCAGGCCAAGCCAGCTCTATACAACATTTCAGGGTCAATATGTCACACCAAATTCTTGTGCAGAATGTAGCAGCTAGTATAAGCTCAAGTTTACTGGGCATCGTAAATATGTCAGTATCACTTAAAGATGCCACAATATAGGGGGATACTTTGGCCAGGTATCATCATGGAGCTATTGTCGTATTGTGGGGTATTCGGGAGCCCGTGACTCCATCCATATCGTGTTGTGGGCCAATCGCGGCTGCGAAGGCTTGGGGGTGAGCTCCATTACAAAAGAGATGAGGCTGTTTCACAAATTATACCAAAACGCAATTGATTTGATTACAGTCCATTCGTCTTGTTTTATTGATTCCTCTCTCTCCTCAAATCACTTTGACAAAAAGCAATCAGGAAAAATTTAAAGGCGGGCCATATTGATAATCAATTATAAATTCATTATGTACAAGGTTGACTACATGTTTCGTCTGAGAAGTCTAGAACACGAGTGGCGTGGGATAGAAAACTTACGACTAAGGGTAGGAAGTCTACTACTATGGGATAGACCTCTGATTGGCTGAAAGTACCATGCCATCCAACAAAGACCAATCACAGGGGAGGGGGGAACCAGACAGACTAGGTGTCGTGTGCATTGTCTCAAACTTATGTAAATAAGGTAATGCACCATAATCTGCAATCTTACTGAGAAACAGCAAAATGGCGGTCAGTATCAATTTATACTGAAGGGCTTATTATACATACTACATGACACTATTACGGATAGCTCCATATGGTATCATATAAATCTGCCAGATTGTGGTTCAATATTGCGGGGAAAATATTTCCAGACAATTGTACTGAATTGTCCGGAATTTTTGGCTAAAACTTGCAATAGATTCTGGCGACATGACCTTCATCGGTAATGAGTGGGGTGCCGTCGTCGGCCTTACTGTGGAAGAAAGGTAGGCTATTCTATGTTATTGGCCCTATATGTGCTATACATAGGCCTATGCATGCTCAGCTCTTTGTAGCTTTCAGTCTTTAGAAGTACCAGCTTACTAAATCCCCTCAAAAACATCCAGCTATAATTCCTTTTACTGTAAGCTACATATTGCTCAGATAAAATTAAACGGGGTGGAGTTGGGGGGATGATGAAGGCGCCAACTGTATAGGCAGCCTACAATTGCTGGAGGCACATTCCCATTACATCCTAACCTTGCACCTACCCCATGAAATGCTAAAAAGCACCCAAATGCCCTTCTTTACTTCCTGTACATGAATTCTTTCCAACTTCTGAAGGCTATAAAAGTTTCTTCACTTACCTTCAATTAAATAACCCTCAAAAAATCTCTTCAAAGCCAGAAAAAATAAAGGAAGTTCCATTTGGCACTGTAAGTCCTACTGGAAGAAAGATATGTGGCCAACGAAGCCACTGTCTCGACCTGAGCCTCAGCTCTTTCAATATTGGCCTCATTGATTGACAAACTGAGCTCCTTTGACACAACCATCCAAACAACAGCATAGCTATGGTTAACATTCTATTTTGAAGTTACCATGTATCCCCTATATGTCTTAATGGTTGTACACTGATCTTTTGACCCCGTGCAAGCCACCTAGCATGGTAGTACTGTACTACATTGTTCATACTTTTACCATGAAGCTATTATGGACAAAGCAGTACAAGCAGTATAAGCGGTTAGCTGAGGTCATGGAGGTGTTAGGAAGGAGATCCAACGTTCTATAGCCTTTTTGAAGCAATGTTCGTTTCCGACAGTTAGATCTTGTCTTTCTTCTCAAAAGTTCTTATCTCGAGCAACTAGGATGAGTGATGCATTGTCAAAATGACAATGGGAAGACACACCTTTTACGTTGAACTCGTTAGCTTTTCGTTGCCAGCCGCCATGCAAAAATGTGAAATTTTAACCGTTCGTGGTCATTCGTCACACAAATTATCATTTCATTTAAAGTCAGCTAAGAATATTTTACAACTTACTTTCGAATATGTTTCTTAATTGTGGAAAAAATATTAAAATCATGGAAGCACAATTGAAGCACATTATTGAAACGTTTGTTGCAAGTCGTTTTACTAAAAATCCTGATTAAAGTTTTTTCATTGGCGGAAACAAACCTCACTTCAAAGCATGTGAAGACAACGGCCTTTGTCTCCGGATTACTTGGACTGAACAAAGGAGGAGATCATCAATAAAAGGGTTAAGTCAACAAAGTTAAGACAAAGAGACCTGTCAATTAAATGGAATTGCCTGAGAAGAATTAAATCATTTTTAAATACATAGTGTCTGACAGATTTGGTCGTTGTATCTCCTTCCTAACACCTCCCTGAGTCATGTAAGGCTACCTCAAACTGAGGTGAACCTCACGGATCCTGCATGCTGTTACACTAAATTTGCCTAATAATACTGGAATATACTGGAAGTACACATAATTCAGTGTATCTTTTCTGCCAGCCAGATCACCTGCTTTTATGAACTCATGTGAGTCAAATTTGAAGACCTCTCATTGGCTGTGTATTAAACAAGAAGGTGAATTTGAATTTTGACTGAGGACATTTTTCTGTTGGAAAGCTGTAGCCTATATTGCTATAGTTGCTTGATATTTGGAGCATACAAGCTGAGGTGATTGGTAAAGGTAATTACTTGACTACTCTTTCAGCATAATATATATTTTACAGTGATAGGGCTTAATTTTTGAAACTTAATATTTTTAAGGAAAGTTAGAAGAAACTTAATACACGCATTTTAATATGCGGTTTTAACCTGAAGTGTATATTGTGACAGTTTGAAGTGCGTTTTAGGCGGCATTTTCACGTACGGTTTGTTTGAATTCATTTTTCGCACGTAGAACGCACACTCTACGTTTTTACGTTTGAAACTAGGGGTTAAATTTTGACTGTAAAGGTATACAAATAACTTTCAGAGATGATCAGTTGCTACTTATAGTGACAATGTCATTCGCTATTGCAGCAAAACGTGTTTTGGCAATCATCGCATAAGTGTTCCAAAAATGTCCTATGACAATTGTGTTGATTGACACATGTTGAAATTTTGTACCCAGAAGTTTTGGAGCTTAACCTTGATGCATTGAAAATATATTGTGTATATCAGCACGATCGTGCTTGAAAAAGTTCAAAATAAATTTCCTCCTGTTTCCGGCAAGACCAAAGAAAATATCACATCAACTGATGTCAAATGCTGCCAGACATAATCGTCACCATGTCTACCTTGAAAATAATGTACAATGAATGAGTAGTATCTGCTATTTTCACTATAAAACTCAAATATGTCAATAAAATTGATAATTTTACCTTCAGTGACAATGGGAAGTTCGATTTCTCTCCTATTGGGAACATGAAATTACCATTTATCAATATATTCTTGATGAAATAGGTATGGTGTATCAGCAGTAGTGATGCTAGAGATCTGTAATATTTGGTCCGTTATTTATGGGGCGCCGTCAAACTTTTGTCCTCTCCAGAAACCTTGGCTCTGGAGAGGACAAATTTTTTGACAATTTCTATCAAAATCTGAATGCAAATGCTGAATAATTATACTTTTGCTGCTTCAACAATACCACAAACAACATGCAACTACATTAAAATGTGAATTTGTCACTTTTCATGTGAATTTGTGTACACAATGTACTTAATAGATGACATTTTCTTGTAAATGTCAATTTGTGAGAGGATTTTGACACTAAAAAACACAATTTTAGTACAGACAGGCTACATTCCATTTCTAAATAGTATTGAGGACAACAACTGTATTTGATAAACATAACTGGAAACCTATACATCAAATATTTCTGCACAGTTAGAGCATTTATAGGCAATACCAACATATTCTGGAGAGGAAAATTTTTTGACATGCTCAGATTTGCAGATTCCAGCGACATAGCCAGGAATTTGCAAGGGGGAACGCATTTCGTGACTGATATGGGGGAGGCGTCTCAGGGGAGGGGGTGTCCCCCTCCCTATTGAGAAATTTTTTATCAATTGAAGGTCCTTAGATGCAATCTGGTGCAATGTTGCCAGTTTCATCATTATCATGTATCATATTTCAGCAGATTTTTTTCGTGTTTGAATTAAGAACATGTTAAAAAATTCAAACATGGAAAAAATCTGCTTGGTAATATGATATCACGTGATAGTAATGAAACTGGCAAAACATTGCCCCTTTTACATGTTCTTTTGTCTTTGAAATTCCCTGACTAATTAGGAAGACTAATGTTACCATCTGGACAAGTTGAGACAACCCATCTTTACAATGTACCTAAGGTGTACCACTGGCTCTCACTCGGTTAGACAGCCAAATGTGCAGCCAGATGTGAAGTGTTCTAAAAAATACAGTTATCGCACTGTGATAGTTATATAATAATTATTCAGAGGAAGCGCGTATCACGACTGCTATACGCGCGCTAGCTTAGCTTCATAAACAACGAATCATCATACGAACATGTGTTTGGTGATCCTTTCTAGTTAAGGTGACGCATTAATTATGTAAAGTAGCTCAGTCAGGAGGCCTGATGTTACTACGATTATGACGGAGTTAACAGAGCTGACGAGAATTTAAGATCAAAAGAGCACTGACAAAATACAATGCAAAAACATCACAGTTTCAACATTTTTTCGACACAGAAAGGGGGGAGCAGTCACTCCCTCTGCTCCCCCTGGCAACGTCCCTGGCAGATTCATACATACATGCACATCAGTGCTCCCAATTTTAGTGGGTACTCTGGCAGAAAGGATGCCACACAAACTCATCCAATCCCCTAAACACCATATGTGATATCATTATCTAAGTATGGATGATCTGTTATTGCCATCTAGCAGAACAGCCATATCATTGTGTTATTCATCCCAGATACATTGCACAAACTGCGATATTTTATTCTGTTAATGGCTCGAATATCAGATCGAAACTGTAAATGAGTAGGGGAATATTGTGAGGGCTTTTGTTGTAACATATTACAAGATTATTTAACAAACAGAACAATGTGGGAAGAGATTCTCGTCATAGCATGCTGGATATGTCAAAAATTATGTCCTCTTCCGAACGAACTGTTTTCTACACTCTCGGTACTGACACATACAAAGTGATGTTAGCAAATATCTGAGTTGGTTTCTGTTTTGTCTCCAAGTTAGAATATTAGGTAATAAAACTACATGGAGAGATTTCTTCTGTCTTATTTTCTACTGAAAATTTATTCAGTTTCCAGTTTTTAGTCACTGATATCGTTCCTTCTGATTGGGATTAAATAAGTGTAGAAATTATCCACCATTTGGATTCTGCTCATCTCTATAACACATAAGATCAATCATGAAAACCAAATATCTGGGTATTTGAACTCATTCTGGAAAATGTACTGCGGAACTTGTTCATTGGACCTGTTCTGGAGAGGACATTCATTTTTGACAATTCCAGTCATCTATCCTAACATGTTTTTATAATGGAGGAATGGCAAAAGGTCCATGAACGGAATCCTTCGATCAGAAAGAGCACATAAGGATGACTGAGGGATCCTATGAAATAGACATTATTAACGTTTTTCAGGCAAAATATATGCTGTTCTGGAGAGGACATAATTTTGACGGAATTTTCAGAGGCGTTTTTGTAATTGCCATAATTTTTGAAAATACTCGTCGAATTCAAATGCTCTTCCACAGGTATACTTGGGTGCACAGTATAAGCAACTGGACAGCATTTAATAAAGTAAATTTGTCCTAAAATTTCCCAGTATTAGGTACATGTTCTGGAGAGGACATTTTCGACGGAATTGGTAGACAAACATTTTCTTGCAGTGAAAAATGAAAATCTTCATAAATTCAATCAATAATCAACTGTTTCAACTAAGAAAGAGTGAAAGTGAAAGAAAATTACTTACAATTGCTTTTAATTTGATTTATTTTAATAATACCGAATGTATGCATTTTACTGATTCTCATTTGATATGAGCAATTGTCAAAAATTAGCCAATAAAATGCATAATATTTTTTTACCAATTGGATTTGGCCCATATTTACACATAAGATTGTGTGAGCACGCTTTCACATATTAGGAAATTTAATGTGCTATAGTACTCAGGGTTTTCAAATTATCAGAAATGAAGCGCAAAAGCCCAGTTATGTACCCTGATTGTGAAATTGCCCATATGTTCGTTGGATCTTTGCCTGTTTGCCGTTGGTGCCATCTAGTCAAGAAATGGTTAAACGATGTCCAGCGTTGACATCAGTGTTGGTCCACTGCTGGTTCGTGAAAGACAAACGCATAAATGACGACCGCCTGCTTTGATTTATTATTGCGGTAAGTAACTTCGGCTCCAAACCGCTGGCGGACCACTTGTGGTTTATTTATTGTGCCATATGCATTGGCGGTCCTCCACCGATACTTCCAATACAAGGCCGATGGGCCCGCTGTCCAGTCACTGTTTAACCACCATTTGTCTACCACAGGACCGACGTCGATGACGCTGATGGACCGTCAGACGTCCGACGGAGAAATCATGGTTGGCCTACCAGCGGTTGCCGGATCGGAGATAATTTTCCAACTTTCAAAGGCCATTTTGGCAAACATTTCCAAAATGTCAGTGTATATTATGGGGGTGTTTCATGAAGAGGAGCGTCTCTTCTATTACCACAATTCTGCTACCCTCGGGGCAAATTATTACAGAGGGCGCTGTCACTCGCTTAAAAGTAGAGACCCTATAGTGGGAGAGATTGGCCAACTTATTTCATGGGCGCCATTTTGGAGCCAAATGTTAACTATGGCCAGGTATCATATACACTGTGTGCGTACAGTTTTCCGTACAAAATGTAAAACAAAGTGAGTTACAGCGTTCTGTTCTCTTGTGACAATCATTCGTATTGATTGACTCTGGCTGGCACTGTCTGAAGGATCCTTTAGTTTGTCACCCGGTGCAAGAAAAGCCGTCCTGGGAGGGGTCTAGAGGGAGGGGATGACACCCTCCATTTTAAGTAACTTTTGCTAATAGAAAGTTACGAAAATGCAGAATGGTGTATGCTATTTTGACAGATTTATTTAAAAAAATCTCTTTTTTGGTTGTCTTATTTTTGTGCCGTTATGAGTGGGGTGGGGTGGGTCTATTCTGGGTTGGGTCTACAACCTTCTTTCTAAGAAGCTACTAGTTCGTTAATGCAGGATGGCGTACATGCAAAATGGTGCTTTTTATAGAAAGTTGTGAGCAAGTTGAACTAATCATTTAAGACATGGCCATTTCTGTCAAAAATCTTACGTCAATGGGTGTATTTCCAAAATGTGGGGGGACGTGTTCTTTTGTGGAGGATGGGAATCTATTCAACTTGTAACCATATTCT
The DNA here is from genome assembly GCA_029531755.1 of Holothuria leucospilota. Classification (NCBI taxonomy): domain Eukaryota; kingdom Metazoa; phylum Echinodermata; class Holothuroidea; order Aspidochirotida; family Holothuriidae; genus Holothuria; species Holothuria leucospilota. Next base: position 2,140,398 of record CM055967.1, on the reverse strand, counting down.
GGTCTGTTCGTGCATCAAAATGCAGCACGTCTCTACTTAAAAGCGGACTTTTTGAGTGACAGCGCCCTCTGTGACAATTTGCCCCGAGGGTAGCAGAATTATGGTAATAGTAGAGATCCTCCTCTTCATGAAACACCCCCATTATATCCACTGACATTTTGGAAATGTTTGCCAAAATGGCCTTTGAATGTTGGAAAATTATCTCCGATCATCGCTTAAAGCGGACTTTTTTGAGTGACAGCGCCCTCTGCAACAATTTGCCCCGAGGGTAGCGGAATTATGGTAATAGTAGAGATACTCCTCTTCATGAAACGCCCCCATTATATCCACTGACATTTTGGAAATGTTTGCCAAAATGGCCTTTGAAAGTTGGAAAATTATCTCCGATCATCGTTTAAAAGCGGACTTTTTTGAGTGACAGTGCGCTCTGTGACAATTTGCCCCGAGGGTAGCAGAAGTATGGTAATAGAAGAGACCCTCCTCTTCATGAAGCACCCCCATTATATCCACTGACATTTTGGAAATCTTTGCCAAAATGGCCTTTGAAAGTTGGAAAATTATCGCCGATCAATGCATAAAAGCGGACTTTTGTGAATGACAGCGCCCACTGTTACAATTTGCCCCGGGGATGAAGAATTTTGGTAAAAGAAGAGACCCTCCTCTTTATGAAACACCATAACATATCCACTGACATTTTGGAAATGTCTGCCAAAATGGCCTATGAAAGTTGGAAAATTATCTCCGATCATCGCTTAAAAGCGGACTTTTTTGAGTGGCAGCACCCTCTGTGACAATTCGCCCTGAGGTTAGCGGAGGTATGGTAATAGAAGAGACCCTGATGGAAATGAAACACCCCCATTATGTCCATTGACATTTTGGAAATGTTTGCCAAAATGGCCTTTCAATGTTGGAAAATTATCTCCCATCATCTCTTAAAAACGAACTTTTTGTGAGTGACAGCGCCCACTGTGACAATTTGCCCCGAGGGTAGCAGAAGTATGGTGATAGAAGAGACACTCTTCTTCATGAAACACCCCCATTATATCCACTGACATTTTGGAAATGTTTGCCAAAATGGCATTTGAAAGTTGGAAAATTATCGCCGATCAATGCATTAAAGCGGACTTTTGTGAGTGACAGCGCCCACTGTGCCAATTTGCCCCGGGGGTTGAAGAATTTTGGTTATAGAAGAGACCCTCCTCTATATGAAATACCATAACATATCCATTGACATTTTGGAAATGTCTGCCAAAATGGCCTATGAAAGTTGGAAAATTATCTCCGATCATCGCTTAAAAGCGGACTTTTTTGAGTGACAGCGCCCTCTGTAATAATTTGCCCTGAGGTTAGCGGATATATGGTAATAGAAGAGACCCTGATGGAAATGAAACACCCCTATTATGTCCATTGACATTTTGGAAATGTTTGCCAAAATGGCCTTTGAAAGTTAGAAAATTATCTCCGATCATCTCTTAAAAACGAACTTTTTGTGAGTGACAGCGCCCACTGTGACAATTTGCCCCGAGGGTAGCAGAAGTATGGTGATAGAAGAGACACTCTTCTTCATGAAACACCCCCATTATATCCACTGACATTTTGGAAATCTTTGCCAAAATGGCCTTTGAAAGTTGGAAAATTATCGCCGATCAATGCATAAAAGCGGACTTTTTTGAGTGACAGCGCCCACTGTGACAATTTGCCCCGGGGGTTGAAGAATTTTGGTAAAAGAAGAGACCCACCTCTTCATGAAACACTATAACATATCCATTGACATTTTGGAAATGTCTGCCAAAATGGCCTATGAAAGTTGGAAAATTATCTCCGATCATTGCTTAAAAGCGGACTTTTTTGAGTGACAGCGCCCTCTGTGACAATTCGCCCTGAGGTTAGCGGAGGTATGGTAATAGAAGAGACCCTGATGGAAATGAAACACCCCCATTATGTCCATTGACGTTTTGGAAATGTTTGCCAAAATGGCCTTTCAATGTTGGAAAATTATCTCCCATCATCTCTTAAAAACGAACTTTTTGTGAGTGACAGCGCCCACTGTGACAATTTGCCCCGAGGGTAGCAGAAGTATGGTGATAGAAGAGACACTTCTTCATGAAACACCCCCATTATATCCACTGACATTTTGGAAATCGTTGCCAAAATGGCCTTTGAAAGTTGGAAAATTATCGCCGATCAATGCATAAAAGCGGACTTTTTTGAGTGACAGCGCCCACTGTGACAATTTGCCCCGGGAGTTGAAGAATTTTGGTAATAGAAGAGACCCTCCTCTTCATGAAACACCCCCATTATATCCACTGACAATTTGGAAATCTTTGCCAAAATGGCCTTTGAAAGTTGGAAAATTATCTCCGATCATCGCTTATATGCGGACCTTTCCTCGGCTGTAGCGCTCAGAGGGTCGCGGAAGTATGGTAATAGAAGAGACCCTCCTCTACATGAAACACCACCATTATATCCACTGACATTTTGGAAATGTTTGCCAAAATAATTATTTGAGATTGATAGTTACGATGAAAGAGCGTTGTGTTGGCTACAAAAATACCCGCTTAATCCCGAGATTGATCAATACGTATCGAAAGACCGGCACCCCCATGCCAAAAAAAAATTTGATTTGCACCCCCATGCCTAAAAAATTTGATTTGTTAGTAAAAAACGTATTGAAATTTCAAAACATTACGCTTTGTGATAAGTTTGAGGCTAACGACGCATCCCCGACATTTTTCCCGCCTGATCCTATAGCATTAATTGATAGAGGGTAGTGACAGCTACAACGGGCACCGTCTGATAGTAAGTTACAAATTTGATTTGTTAGCCAATACGCGTGTTGAAAATCGGAAACTTCAAGTTTTGTGCTAATTTTTAGGGTTAATAACTCCCCTCCGGACATTGACCTCCAATATCGGTTTGCAATGGGTAATAGTGTGGGTCATTTCAGGGGCGAGCAACCCCAGGATACTGAGTCACAGACAGGGCCGACGTAGAGGGGGTGTGGGTGTGACACCCCCCCCCCCCCAGATCCACGCAGTCGGCAAAATCCTGCACTAGTCGGCAAAATGAAGGAAAGAGGGAAGTGCAAACGAAGGAAAGTCAGAGGAAAGAAAAAAGAAGAAAAAAAGAGAAAAAAGAGGAGAGAGAAGAGGGAAAGAGAAAGACCGAGCGAACAGAGAAAAGAACAGGGGAGGGAGGGACAAAGCAGGGCAAGAGAAAGGTGTTGGTGCAGACGGAAGACAGGTGATTGGAATGCATTTGTAGACAACGTTTATCACAATATTTTCAAAGCCCGTAACCAACACTTTTTGAAACTTAAAACATATTCTGTCGGCAAAAAAGATACGTAGGGCTTTTCAGTATCATTGTTTACTAATGGAGTTCATCGTTCATGTGCATGGGCGGCTCTAAGAAATTTTGTTTCCGTATTCAGGGAGGTTCGGAAGACCCCCTCCCGCAATATTAATGGTCAGCTCCGGATAGTACAATAGCCTCAGTAGGAGCATGCACAGGCGTAGGGGCCCAAGGTGATGGGGGGAGGGGGGGGTGTAACGATCTGCCCGAAAAATGGAAATAAAAATTTCCGCCGCGAGTTCAAAATGTTAATGTACATATCATATAGGCATGGCATGCATCTGTTATCACACCGCATGCCAATTACATACAATAATTTGCCACGTTACTACCTATTCCATATTGGTTATAATTCTGGGAGAAGTCGTTACAATAATGATGGCAATAATCAGTGGTGTAGCCAAGATTTCTCTCATGGGGGTGGGGCAGGCACTTTGTTGTGTGATCGCCGGCCTAGGGGAGGGGTGGAAGGGGAGGGGTGTCCCCCTCCCCTTTGAAAATTTTTTGAAAAATTAGGTGTCCATACATGCAGTCTGGTGCCACATATGCTACCTTTGAGGTAAAATTTGTGTTAAAAAATTTACCGTACGTATTTTAGGTACTAAAAGAAAAAATAGGCATCACCCCCTACCCTTTAATAATTTTTGAAAAGTTAGGTGTCCTTACATGCAATCTGGTGCCACATATGCTACCTTTAAAGTAAAATTTTGTGTTTCCTTTTAGGTACTAAAAAAATCGGCGTCAGTGACGGGGACATGGCCTAATGGCTTCTCAAATACACCACTGATAATCACAATATATAAGTTTAACCATTAAAAACACACTGGTGAATTAATACCGAATATATAGGTGATGGTGCAATCCAAATCAGAACTATATTTTAATACCAAAGAAGTTATTTAAAGTATAGATTTCCGTTAAGCTACATTATTGCATTATTTTTCTTTCAGTGCCCGAAAAATTCTCAGAATGTTGCCCGAATTTTCACAAAAATATTTTGTTGGGGGAGCTGCAGCCCCCAGCCCCCCGCCTCCTACGCCTATGGGTGTATGATCATTATTATATATTACAGCTATGCCCCATGTAGTTTTCAGAAGCTCTTCAAAAACCATTTCAGGCAGTTAGTCATGAGCTGACTACTTTAAAAATAAATGCAACCATATCAACCGATCTCTACCGTATACTACCACAGGGGTGGAGTAAGAGGCAGGTGAAATGGGCAAGGCGGCTTGATCCATTTGTATAAAATGAGCCCCACCTTTAAATATTTTATTGTTTCTTTCATTGTCTCACAAGATGTTTCAGCTTTGCCAAGAAGCCATAAAATGTTGGTTTTCTGGATTGTTTTCTTAAACTAAAGAAAATTTCGAGCATGAAGACACTGGATAGCACTAGTATTTTGGATCTCAGTACAGTTCCGAAACGAATTTTTTTAAAGGGGGAGGGGAATTCCCCTAACTCAGAACGACGTCTCATCCTATATACAAATAGCTAGGCCACTAGTCAAAAGTCTCATCACACTGAGCTTAGATTGACTGTTTGGTGTGTTTATTTTAAATCAATTGAAACGGTATACTTTAGCACAGAGGTTGAGAATCTTTTGCTTATAACATGCCATTTGACAGTCATAAGACCGCTCGTGGGCCTACGGCGCTGTCAATTTGGTCAAAGGAAGGGAAACCTCTCCTTCTATGGGAAACACAATACTTTTAGACTAGTCATGCCCTTTACAGCTTTTTGTAGACAGATACCTATGCTAATCTGGCCAGGTGACACCCTGGCAAAACTGCTTTTAGTCGTGGATGATAATCAACACGGCTAATGGGTTGTGTATCTAATGACCCCGAAAGCTCTGAAGTGTCTGCCAAACTATGGGCATTTAACTCCAGCATATTACCGTTACACTCTGTAAACAGGTAAATGACATTATGATGCCTAAGCTAATCAGATTGCAAATATCACAGCGTGATCATTTGTTTTGATTACCTTAGCTCGCACTAACGGCAGGTCCATTTGTGATGTCTGAAGTATATATAGTAGCAAACAAGCAACTGAGAAAACGCGCGCGAAGGGCGCCGAAAAAATGTCGTTTTGAAAGCACTTTGTTAATGTTTAACCTTCGCATTGCATTGAAAAGTTATTCACTTCTTTAATTTTAAGCCCACTCAAGGAAGAGGCCCTAACCTATCTCGAATTACATGTTTTTTATTATTATTTTTATTTTTGAAAATTGAAGACCATGCTTTGCAAACTTTTGAGGGGGCAACTGCCCCCGTGCCCCTATGGTAAGCGGCTAATGTTCATGTGGTATTCTGGCACTGAGTCGGTAAATTCTGCACCAGTCTGAAAATGAAGGAAACATGAGGAAAAGAAGTGAAAGAAAGAGGACAATTTCTCCAGTAAGAACCCAAAATTTTCGACGCGCTACGCGCGCAGTAATGTCACTCCAGTGTCTTCAGTAATTCCATTCCACATAGCTAGATAGCATAGTTCCCGTCAACCTTACCAAGTAATATGTAGGCAGGGTACACAGGTTATGTAGAGGTCGTAAATTTCATCCCATATCGCAAAGCCTAGTTGCTGTTTTCAGTTCGTGTCATGCGGTACGGTCAGTTGGTGAGCGACTCATGGAGCAGAGTTTGGCTATTTCATCGGGTAGTCCAGGTGGTTTCGACAAAATGTAGGCCCCTATGTTGTCCCCGATACAGTCTACAACTCCTACCGATTTTATGTTTTTCTTTTTGTTCTTAATGATAACATGTTTTTCGTGTCAGCCTACCAAAAATTTTCGCGCCCTTTGCAATTCCACGATTCAGAACAGTATCAGTGCGCAACTCGGCTCTTGACATATTAAGTGATACAATGCAAAGTATTCGGTACTCTCTGCAATTGCATGGGATAGGTTCCTTCATATCCCCTTCTCACCCCCTCGACATGCTGTCGGAACTTGGGGTCGCTGGCATGGCGCTACCTCATGTCGGGAAAATTCTGTCGCCACCCATCGTCGGTTTACTTATTTTAGCTTTCAAAAGGGTCATTTCTGCGATAAAACCCAAAATTTTCGGTGTGCTTTGCCCACTCTTCCTTAGTTTCGTTACTAATAGCTAAATATAGAACAAACCCTTTCCATCTTTTCAAGTAACTTAAGTAGAGTTTATCGTTTTATGTAAATGCCGGAAGTCTCATCTCATTTCGCTAAACTAAGCTCTTGGGTCTGTCGTTCGGTACGGTTAGTGACTCGAAGAGGGAAGTACAATGTAAGTTGTGCCCGATAGGGCCCAAGTGCCTGGACAGTTGACCTCAGTGACGTACACAGGGGGGAAGACATTGGGCCATGTCCCCTCACGGATGCCAATTTTTTCAGTTCCTAAAAAACGTACATATTTTAACACAAGTTTTTCTTCCAAAGGTGGCATATGTGGCACCAGATTGCATGTAAGAACACCTAGTTTTCAAAAAATTTCAAAGGGGAGGGGACCCCCTCCTCTTACACCCCTCCCCCAGGCCGGCGATCACACAACATATTGCATGCCCCTCTTGAGAAAAATCCTGGGTACGCCATTGGTTGCCATATATAAGCTTTAAATAAGTACAGATTCTTTTTAGTGTAAGCTTACCCAAAAATTCGCGCGCTTTCAATTTCACAGTTTAGAAATCGGGAAAAACCTTTCATCGGGCGGAACTATTTTCCTCTAGTACATACAAAATTTTATGTAATATATATGCCCCGCATTGGCATGGAATAATACACAGGTTTTCTTCAAATCTCCCCTCACCAACCCCTCGACGGCATCGGGGCTGTCATGGCTTCGGATCGTTGCCCCTCCCCGTTGGGCAAATCCTGGCGCCACCCCTGCTGGACCACTACCTGTTGGACTATCGGTTCTCAGCTCTAGCTGTGGCTTATCAACACTTTCAGTCGGCATTTGCTTCTTTTCTGTCGGCAAATACGGCACCACCCCCCCATGATAAATACTCTGGCGACGCCCCTGGCAGGCGCGGATCCAGGGGGGCCTGAGGGGCCCGCCCCCCCCCCCTTCGCCACGAAAAAAACGAAAGGAGAAAAAAAGAAGAAAAAGAAAAAAAAAGAAAAGGAGAAAGAGAAATTAAGAGCAAAAAATGAATAAAAGTGTCTATGTTTCTGTAGGGGTTGGGTGGAGCTATCGCTGGATTATCTCTTTATACATCTTTCAAAGTGGTTGGCGACGAAGGGAGCGCTACAATGTTCGAAAACAGGTGAATAGCTGAGTAATGATCCTTGACTTAAGATCTAAATAAGTAAACATCGTGACATATGTAGTATGGGCTCGGCTAGCTGCATTGAAATTTAGTAACAATTTTGTGTTAAAGAGTGAAATTTTTTGTAATCTAGAGGGATTGAGAGGCAAAGTTTTCGCCATACAGACCTTGCAGAATGAATACAGAAGACAAGCTGTCAGGTGACGTGCTATTGTGCACAGTGGCACCAGCTGTTGCAGACAAAGTAGCGGCGTGCGTACCCTATTCGATTTCGAAACTGTCTGAAAAGTTTAAAAATGAACTCAAAAGGCTTTTAAGCTACAGACAGTGGCGTCGGCACAGTGAGCAATGGGTGACGTGTGTCCCCCTCCCCCATCGATTCTTAAAAATTTTTAAAATGGTCCCAAAAGTCGTTTAAGCTACAGATTTCTGTGGAGGGTGTAGGATGAGATGTGTTTTTGATGACTGGTTTATTTGTTCTAACCATTTTCTTTCACAAACTGTTCTCAAACTATCATAAGTTTTGGAAATTCTTGACAAATTCCAAATTTTTGCACGCTCCGCTAGCGTCAAGCCTTGTGTCAGAGTTGTCCTTATTATCAATAGCTGTAGGTAACTACTCACGGGGGAACAAAGGAGCAAATTAAAGTGCTTTTTAAGAATTCTCAGTCACAAGATTCGTTTCTGAATAGCATAGGTTGGTGGGAAAGTGACAGTGTCCGATGCAGGTTCTGAAATGCAGGTTTTGTTATGGACTAATATTTTATTCAAAATTTCGGCGCGCTTCGCGCGCATACGACAGGGTTTACACACGATTTTATATACCACTGACAAAGCTATGACTCAAGAAATTATTCCAGTGCAACATTTTTCTAAAAAGTACATCTCCTTCTCTGTAGGGCCCTCATCATTATGGGATCTTTGACTAATCTAGTCTAGCACATGATTTGAAAGATTGAAAGTACGTAATTGCCGTTGCTTATTTTCCAAACATCTTACCGCGACGTTCAATAATGACGAAAATCTTTTCTGAAACGAATTTTGCCTGTCCACCATCCCTCTTGCTATACCTAAAAAGAAGGTGATATATCATATCTCCTCCCATATGGATGTCGGGTAGTGAGAATCCCGTTGGTCCCTCTTTTGTATACTGTAACTAATTTAGAGCTCCCGGGAGGCTCTATACTGTTCTCTGTCAACCTTGGATATCCTTTTAAAATGTAAAGGAAAAATTTTTATTATAGTCCAAGAATGTTTCTGTGGACTCCACTCAGGTATAATTGCGTGTACAATTTTCCCATGGGCGTGGATCATGGGGGACGGGGGGACGCGCCCCCCTCACTTTTTTGGAAGGGGGGACATCGTCAAAAACTCCCCCTCACTTTTTCAAAAATGATGGAACAGACTGCAATTATGACTAGGAAAACGAAATTTTTAGAAGAAAAATAACCTAAAAATCGTACAATTTTGTTGCACCAAATTGCATCTGAGGGCATTCAGTTCTAGAAAAATTCCCCTTAGACCCCTCCCCATGCCGAAGATCACAAAACTTATTACCTCCCCGTGACGCAAATTCTGGCTACCACCAACTGCTTCTTCCACGCCACCAGGACGGCGATTCACAAATGTGAAAAAGTCCCCCCCCCCCACACACACACTTTTGGAGATGGATCCACGCCCATGATTTTTCCTGGGACTTAAGGTGGTTTGAAGACAACATGTTAACCGTCTCTTACTCCCCTTTTTCACTCAAACAAAAGTTAGAATTCCCTAAATTGTGGACATTTCCTAAACATACAATCACTTTAGAATGACCCAAAGATACCACCATTTTGCATATAGGCCCCTAAAATTAACAAAAGTTTCTCAAAGGACAGTGTAAAACCCTTCCTGGGATTGCACTCTCATGTACTAATAAGAAAAGGCTCTCTCACTCTTGTATATAGCGTATGCAAAATCTCACTGCCTAAAAAGGCACTGTATAGAAGTTATCTGCGGTTCCCCCAATCACCAACTCCCGCCGGCACCATCGGTCATAGATTTCTGAAGGGTATACCCTTCAGAAGTCCATAAAGAAGGTGATATATCATCTCTCCTCCCATATGGATGTAAGGTTGTGAGAGTTCTGTTGGTCCCCCTTTTCAGTGTACAATTAATGCAGAGCTCCCGGGAGGCTCTATACCGAAAATTTTCGGCGCGCTTCGCGCGCAATTGTTTACGCTTACGGAGGGAGGTACGTTTTATTGAATGATGGATTTATTTTTATCACTTTTACCAAAAATCATTTGAAATCTTTCACGATTTTTGCAAAGTCTTCTCAATATTTCTTGATTTTTGCTTGATCTGCGCACTGTTAGCCAAACGTATTCGCATTACTCATCGGTGGGGTTCTACCAAAAGCCAATTATTCTTTTGCATAAACGTGATTTCAGAGTCAGCATTGTAAGGATGTAAAACAACTGATATTCATTTTTTCACCCTCCTCTTCTTATGAGAACTGAAAACTTAGTATCGAACCCACCTTCTAATTGATAGACACACAAAAAGGGAATTGACACCGTTAGTCACAGCAATGGTTTTGAATGTAAATTAAAATTTTCGGCGCGCTTCGCGCGCAATTGTTTCATCTGACGTCCTATACCCGAATACCGTATAACGAAAATAAAACACTCATTATGGCAAAAATCATTTCAAGTTACCTACACGGGCTCATAATGTTGGCGTGTAAGTTTTAAGATAACTTAGATTCTCCGTAGCTTTTGCAGGTACATAGTATAGTAACTTATACTGAGACATACACATCAAATTCCATGCAACATATGAAAAGGTATAAAATCTCACTGATATAAGAACTGGAGTCGATTTCTGTGCTCTTAAAATGCAATATTGCGAGCGAGAGTTAAAATGCAATATTGCGAGAGTTTCCGGAGGCTTCGCTCCCTGGACCCCCACCGGGGCTCCGCCCCTGGACCCCACGCGTAGGGACTCGCGCTTCGCGCTCGTGGTGTCCCTTCGGTACACATGAGGTTTTCCATCTTGGCCCCCCCCCCTCAAAATTTCTGGATCGCGCCTGGCCCCTGGTCACAGATATGGTTTGTTGGCCAAAGCAAGTGTCGAAAATCGGAATGTGTGCATATTCAAAGTTGTGTTGTGTAGTTGTGTAGTCTGGGGGATAATTCTCCTTCACAACATCGCTCTCGAGATAAGTTCGTTTGAGGTGATAGAGGACCATGTTACTAGCAACAACAAGCACCCCATGAAAACTGAGTAACAGATTTGAAATTCTTAATCGATGACGTGGTTGTTTATTTTGTTTTTAATAAACGTAGCATGTTTTGCACATTGCTCACCACAACGGCCAGCGTAGTTTTTTCCCAGGACGAGTCAGGGAAAATCTGAACAATGGACCAATCAGCTTCTTGGAAATAGGCCACACCTCTAATTCAAAAATGACAGCTTTACGACCCATTTTTTATAATTCTGACGCCGGATTATGAAAGAACGGGCCAAATAACCTCATTCCAGGTAAACCTAACTTTTATTTTAACATTATCCTTCATTTTGAAACAAATTTAAAATTTTTTGAAAACTCGATTTGCCCACGTTCGTCCTGGGAAAAAAATAATGCCAACGGCCATTACACAACTCCGTAGTATGATTCACGCTTACCGTTCGCTGTTATTGTTCGCTGCTAACTTCAATTTGATCTACTTATTCTCCAGTACAGAAATGACTTATATTATAGTGTATATAATATGTGTAGTATATGTACGTTATGTTCCGAACGCACATGAGTCTAGGGAGAGAACGTCATCCCTAAACCCCAAAATACGGTTAAATAGTACTCATTCGTATGATATCCTTGTTATTTGTGATTCGGAGATTGCTTATTTTAGAGGCCACTTAACCCTAACCTAACCCCTAAACTGCATGACTTAACCCTAACCTTATCCCTAACCGAACCCCAGGCAAAATCGAACCCCAGGTGGAACCCCTGAAAAACCCCGTTTTAACAATAGGGTGACGTTCTCTCCTTAGTCGCATGTGATATACAGGCCATGCACTGTTGACGCCTAACTTACTAACGTTAGGCTTGACTTTCCACTGCAAGGATTAGCTCGATTTTTAATTGATAATTACGAACCTTTTTAAGATGTCACCGTATCTTCTGCAGTATTCGTATATGTGCATCGTCGTAGGCCGTAAGGCGGTAGGCCGTTGATAGACATGAATAGTCAGTACCGTGAATACCATGTGACCTTCTTATGAATAATAATCTCTCCCGTATTTTGGGGGATTCGCGTAAATGAAAACTGGACGAAGGTTTGCAGACTCTGTATAGAATATAAACAGGTCGTGAATTATGATTTCTGAGAGAGCGCCATCTTTTGGAAGGCTGCTACAGAGTCTGCTTCGCAGGCTAGGTATCATACAGGGTTTGCAGATATTACAATTTTAGTTTCGATCGATTTTCCATAATTATATCAGCCCGCAGGCGCAATTTTTTTTTCCCACGAGGTTATGGGCAAATCATGCCAACGGACTAATCAGCTTCTTGGAAATAGGCCACACCCCTAGTTCTAAGCTGACAGCTTTCCGACCCTTTTAATATAATTCTGACACCGGATTATGAAAGAATAGGCCAAATAACCCCTGGTTACGGAACCCTAACCCTATAAATAACCCTAACCATGATTTAGAAACAAATCTGAAAAATTTTGAAAATCAAAACGGACGTCCGCAAGGGGAGGGGGAGAGCACGGCACGGCCACCCGTGCGTGCCCCGGCCTGGCTACGGGCCTGATCTCCGTATACCCTGCACAACCTCTGGCTCGCTGCACTAGTGACTGAAGGCCGCGGCTTCGATATCTAAAATTTAAACAAGTTCTTTAAGGAAATTGTGTTTTCATAAGTGGAAGCGCTAAGCCTGCTGCAATCTAATTGCTGGAAAACACATGAGGTCAGCGGGGACACAAGGTACACTCTTTACGTGAGTTAGCCTAGAGCCAAATTATTTCTAACGTAGCCTGGTCCTGAACTTGAAAAAAATTGCAGAGTCCAGTAAACAGTTAATGACAACAAACAGGAGGGACACGGTTTGTTGATCTCCAGTCGTACGCCTGTTGTTACCGTAACGTTAGGCCTAGCCTAGCCCTTGAACCACAGGCTATATAGGCCTAGTGTATATAATGCTCGGAACGCCTGTGCCTTGAACGAATCTAGGCCTACAATCCTGGACAAAATTATTGGGACACTTCCGGACCTTCCCCTCCACCCCTCCGTTCAATGTTGAGAAGAAACGAAAAGCGCGCTCTTTTCTTCAGCGCTCAACTTTAATTCACCTTCAAAACCAACATTGAGGTGGGGCGCGGGGATTTGTCCCAGATAATTTTGTCCAGGATTGTCTGACCGCCTGTACAAAGGTATAGGAGAAGTCTCATGTTGAATATAGGAGAAATTTAGCAACGGCAAGCCACAAATCTGGTAGCTGGTTAAGTTTACCGGTACTGGGAAAGAAGTGATGTGAGGTCTTTTGGATTGTTCCATGAGAAAATTATTGAATTTCTACTTAAGCAGGAATAACTTGAAAGTAAATAATGTAGTACCAGAGGACAGTGGTTATTTATTACAAAAGAACGATGCTATTTAGGAGTAATTGGTCAGTCGGGCTCGGGAACTTCGGGGGAGCCTCGAAAGGTGTACAGAGGCCATCAGTTGAATGTATATGTGCCTCAAAACAACTATACGGATAAATATATTTATGATCTACAGCGTAACCAGCAGACAGTTACAAGAGAAGAGGTTCCAACAATTGAGTATCAATAGATATAGGCGATAAGTGAGCGGTTGTGTCGTGAAGTAGATGGCGCTATTTCTACTGGTCAGGCCTCCTCCCACTACAGGTCGAACGGTTTACCCCACGGTTTACCATCACTTTTTCGTCCAAATATAATCACTTGGTTGCCTAAAAGGGGATTTAAGGATGAATTTATACAGACAAGATCATGTGAGACCTGCCGTGAAAAGCAGGACGGAAAATTTTGACGGAAAGAACAAATTCGCAACGGTTGACCATTAAGCGAACAGAAAAATCTTGACTACCTTGTCTTTTAAATGTTAAAACTGACGGTGAACCGTTTATTCCCATTGAAATACTGTGTAGTGGTCAATGGTCAACCGTTTCAGTCACTGGTCAACCGTGGCGCCATTCAGATTCTAATACATCTTACGTTTTGTCAGAACAAGAAAGATGTACAAAGAGTACTAAAGGTAAGCAGCCCTTGAAAATAGCCTCGGCATTCGGCAATGCCGAGGTAAATGCCGAGATAAATTGACTTGACTTCGGCAAAAATTTTGCCGAGGCGATAGATTGCAGGACACGCGTACGGGGACTTACCGGTTACGAAAGCTGCACACTAGGCCTACACGGCTCGAAATGCAGCTTCGAGTAGCGACTTGAAAAGAAATCGTTTGCTGATAAAATTTCCACCACGATTGTAACATGAGCAAATACATTCAGTGTTATTGCTTTATATACAAAACATAGTTGCAATTTTTCAAGTTTTAACGGAAAATCTTGATTTAAAATGTTCGTTACGATGGGCATTTACTGTATGTACAAAACTCACTGTCTGCTGTCAAGAAAGTGATCACTGTACACACATGAGTATGACACGGCAGAGTGTGACCTTTAGATTTCAGAACCAGCCGTTTTATCTTTTTTAATGTGTAATAAAGTGGGAAAAATTCCCAAAGCGGCTGTATTGGTTTTATCAATGGAATTCCGGAGCTTACACAAACAAATTACGTTAACATACTGTAGTAGAAGTTTGTAAACAAGTAGCATCGGACAGTTACCTAATGCCGAGGTAAAGTGTATTTTTGCCGAAGTAAATCCTTTTTACTTCAGCAATTTTTTTGCCGTAGCCATTATCTTATTTGGAAGGGCTGGGTAAAGGGCCTTGCACCTTTACTTGTAAATGAATGCTGTGCAGTCAGACTTGTACCCTAGTGCATGCAGTGTAGTAGCAAATTATACTGTGAGTTTGGCAGGCGCTTTTAGTAAGAAGAATAGCCATGTTGCAACCTCACACTTATGATAGCTAACCTTACTGTACGCTCACGCTGTTACCTATTAGATACATTATAGGCTGCTCTGCAGGGACATTTACGACTTATTTCAAGGTCCTATTTCGTGCGGCATTCCTTTCCGACGGACAGTAAACAGCTGCAATATTCTCCATCATATATCACTGGCTGTTGCTAATTGTCTCACACTCTTCCCTTTTTCCATCCCTCATATGTCTATTTTAATTTTATTATTTTATGCCCCTCCCCGCCCAAGTGAAAACCAAATTTTGATAGCCACACGAGAAAGTGGTTATATTCTCGATAAATTCAGTAATTTCCCCGTGTTTGACCCTTTCGTAAACTTAACTCAAATAAACCCGGTGTTTCCTACATTTACATTGAGATTCAATTAATACGTTCGTTAATTGTTCATAATAATTCAGTGGTACCTTCCATTCTTCCCCTCCCCCATCCTACTGCCTTGTCTTTGAACAGAGCGCTTAACCATCATTATGATCAGCATACTGTTCTCTCTCGTATTACGCTGTCCCTATACCTTTGTACAGGCGTTCAGACAATCCTGGACAAAATTATTGGGACACTTCCGGACCTTCCCCTCCACCCCTCCGTTCAATGTTGAGAAGAAACGAAAAGCGCGCTCTTTTCTTCAGCGCTCAACTTTAATTCACCTTCAAGACCAACATTGAGGTGGGGCACGGGGATTTGTCCCAGATAATTTTGTCTAGGATTGTAGGCCTAGTGTCTTTCCGCCATCGGTACATTCCGCCATAACATTCCGCCATGGGTTTTGCACCATTCCGCCATGGCGGAAAGGTGCAAAAACATGGCGGAATGGTGCAAAATCTATGGCGGGAAAGCACTTTCTTAATATTTGAGAAACAAAAGGTCATGTTTTCCTTGCAAAAATATTTTCAAAGGGTTATTTTGAGAACGAAACATCATTCACTATTAAAATAATCATAGTTAACACTTTACTGCCATGGCGGAAAGACATGTTTTCTATGGCGGAATGAACACATGTTCTATGGCGGAATGGCACGGCCCCCGCCTTGCCCTTGAACAGGCACAGGCATTCGGAGCATACATACATAGGCCTACACACTATACTATATATATATTAACAAGGTAGGACGGTTTCAACGGTCGTTACAATACACGGCAGTTGCGATTACCTGCGTAGCCGTAGGTATCCATTCGGTCTCTCTCTCACAGAACGCGTAGGGCCCAGTGCATGCAACTGTAAGGTAAAGCACAGCAGAAGGCATGTCTGCCTTTAGTCCTTGAACAGGACTCTATGCTACGTACACTTTGTTTTACTCCGCACTAGAGTCCTTGTCCTGCCTACACAAAAACCCCGCAGTTAAGGTTTGAGAGGAAAATTAATCAGAAATTGATCGTTCCTACAGTAATTGTCATTTCTCCGATTTTAAAACAATGCAATTCAGTTTATTATCATTAAATTGTAGAAAAAATGTGCATTCACACAGCTCACAGGTATGTTCTAAGGCCAGAACTCACTTCGACGTTTGTCAAAAGATGGCAGCCATATTGTCAGAATGGCTCATGGTAGCGTTTCCACATTTTGATTTCCAATTTCCTAAAATTATTTGCAGGATTTCCTTAAATTTTGTTACATTCTCTTGGTTTCAGATTTTGAAGTCAATATCTACAGTACCGGTTTGAGGTGAAGGTCCATTTTTAATATACAAATATTTTCTCCAAAGTCGAAAAATGTGCATCTATACGACATACTGTATCCTTTTGCATACTACCCTGGTTACAGGGAAGTCAGTCACGTAACTGCACACGGGCACTCTAAAATCGCTGCTAAAATCTTGTAACTCACTTTAGTTTTTACCTCCAAGTTTCACCTTTTTGCTCCCCTCTATTCCAAGAAAAACTGGTTAAGAAGCACAAATGCAATGACAAAGAACTTTCATGGAAAGTATGGTAATCATAGGTGAATGTTTGGAGCTGTGAGGAATGCCGGTCTGCTGGCAGACCGGCTAATGACCGGAAATTTTGTGTAGGCGGGACAAGGACCGTGGTACGGAGTAGGTTCACTGTTAACGTAGTACACGGTCCTGTTCAAGGACTAGTCCGGTTGCAAGTTGCAGATGTGGGCTTTGTCATTCGCCAATCACAATGCACATCAGTGCAGTGTTGTGAATCGCAGCTGCTGCGTGGCGACCGTTGAAGCGTCCTGCCTTGCCTGTGGCTAGGCCTAGCCTAGGCTACAGACATTCGGAGCATTTTATACATACACACTCAGGGGTGGAAATAAGCCTTCAACCTATACTGGAAAGTTACTTTTTTCGCCGTGGAAGATTTACGCCAAAGGAAAGGCAAGATAAAAATTACGCCAATATCTGCTGTAGGATAGGTGCGCCAAATAGAAATCAGGCTGACGGAATACGCCAGAAATTTGGCGTGACCGCCTGAGGGCCATGCCGAAGATCTTCAGCATAACTGACATGTTTTCCAGACTGGCCTTCAACCTTTGGGGGCCAGCCGGGCCCCTAGTCCATGGAATCTAGGGGCCAAAAAATCAAGGGGCCCAAAACTAACAAAGAAAAAAGGACTGTTAAAGTGTACGGGTGCTTTTTATGTGCTTGGAAACGTGTAGTATAGCCTAGGTATATTTAAGCTAGGCTATAAGTAGTGTATATGCTGAAACTAGCCTGAAATCTGTCCACACCCTCTTAGACCAGTACTTAACAAGTATACATGTTGCATGTATTGTATATTTTCAAAATTTTCTCGTAACTTTGGAATTTATTCCCCGGTAAAATGAAGGGCACTGTCCAATTACCGCCAACCAGTCAGTCATGAATGCTACAGTAAGTATTTGCCTGCCCTGAGCAGCCCACCCGTAGTACGGCAGGTTTTGCAAATCCTCAGTCACTCATTCATCATTATTGTTTATTGTAATCTGATTGGAGAATCCCGACATCGTGCATATGTGCAGTCAATGATCTAGGCCTAAGCTACAGTATTACTCATGAATGACATCAGTGTGCGTCTGCGTGAGTGATCTTTCGTGTAGTGACAAAGCAGACTGTTAATGAGTGAAGTGAACTGATTTCAGAAATAATGTGTGTTTTGCAGGTTTTGTAGTGACGAAATAGTTTTTAGTACAAAATACTGAACACAGGCTGTGCGAGATGTAAGATCGTTTACTTATGGGTGGAGAGGTTCATGTGCAGACTGTACAGTTATGGGCTACTTGAAATATTTAGGAGCCAACCGGGCCCCTTTCCCTGTAGAAGCTACAGGCCCGAGCGAATTTCTAGGAGCATCGTGCAGGCATGTGCTACTTCCTCTTTTTAGAGGATTTCCTCTTTTTTTGTTTTACTTGTCCTCTTATTTTTATTCATTCCTCTCTATCGCGCCAAAGACCTGAAAAGTTTCTGTCATAAATGTCTTTATAAATCTCAGCTATTAAACTTGTACAAACAGCCCTCAGAGTTCTAATCAATCAGAAGTCTGTATTACAATTACATCAATGCCACCAGGGACCCTTAAGCAGGCCCCTGGGCCCCCAGCCAAGAGAGTGCGGGGCTTCGCGCACGCCATTGATTGTCTGCCAAATAATTTCCTCTTTTTTAGGAGTTGCCAGTCACATGCCTGATCGTGCCCACGGGCCCCCGTTATTTTGAGCCCTACACACTATAAAATTATATTTTATAATATTAACATAGCCTATATAGTATAGTGTGTATGTATGTAGGCCGATATATAATGCTCCGAATGCCTGTGGCCTAGGCCCTATCTGCTGTCCACGTTGTAGCGTTTACTTGTTAAGTTAGTAAGCCTAAGTAGCCTATAGTAGGCTCGGACAGTTAGGCCTAGGGCCCAGCTAGGAGTAGGACTAGAGGCCTAGGCTGACCCCAGGCCTAAAAACTAACTTGGCTAGGCTAGCCTAAAGTAGGCCAGACCGGCTCTAATTTAGAATCCGTGCCCGGACGTGACGACAGAACATTCCACCTCACGAGCTACAGTACTACAGTCGATGAACAATACACGAAGAACAGCCTACAACGGTCACAATAGAATAGTTCCTTTGAGCTCTAACCATTTCATTCAGCTCTCTGCACAGCACACAGCAAGAAAAGGGATGAATGGATGGGGCATGAATAGCAGTATCCACACAATAGGATGAATAAGCTACAGTATGTGCACTATTGGGACGCCAATGGAGCAAAAACAGACATGTATTAAAGTGTACCTAAAGTCTAGAATTTTGAAAAAATATATTTTAGAGGTTGCAAAATGAATCTTATTGATCTAACTCCCATTGTCAAAGCTTGCTTCATTGCTGAGATATTAAATGTTAAAATTTATTCACCTTAATCCAAATAGTCCGTTGCGCAATAATTTGTGTCCTTCTTGTGGTACAACTCACATTAAATGCTTTTTTTTTTCTTTAAAAATTAAAAGTGTTTATATGACCTTGAACACTTCCTGTTTTGTTGCATGACATGCCGTACAGAGAGGGCTTGTATAGTCAAGTCACCTGAAAGTCGTAAGGATTCGATCACATTTTGGCACGAGTTGTAGTAACTTTCAGAAAAACAAAGAAATACAAAGGTTGTAATTTGAGTAGTACAACAATGACATCACAAATTATTGTGCAATCTACCTTTTTAAATTGAGTGAATAAACTTCAACATTTTATATCTCAGCTTAGGAATGTCCTGTGAAGATGGGATTTGGACCACTGGAATTCAGATTTCATGCTCTGTAATATATATTTTTGAATTTTCAGACTTTAGATACACTTTAAGTGGAAATGAAAATAGCAGTGTCTTTACTGGGTTAAGGAGATACGGCTATATTGGGATAGGGGATCTGGTTAGGAGATAGGAATAGGGTTAGGGGATAGGGATAGGGTAACAGGATAGGGGAAGGGTTACAGGATAGGGTTTGGGGATACGGTGAAGACATAAGATGGAGTAAGGGGATAGGGATGGAGTAACAGGATAGGGTTAGGGGATATACAGTAGTAAGGAGATAGGGATAAGGAGAAAGGGGTAGAGTTAGGGGATAGGGACAGGGTTCGGAAATAGGGGTAGGGAAACAGGATAGGGTCAGGGAATAGGGGTAGGTTTGGAGGATAGTTTAGGGAATGGGTTAGGGGATAGGGATAGGGTCAGAGAATAGGGATTGGGGATACGGTAAAGAGATACTGTAGCCCTGATAGAGGTAGGGATATGGTTAGGGGATAGGGTTAGGGTTTTGGGATAAGGTTAAATAACTGAGGACGAGGAATGACAAACACTGGGTCACTTTTGAAACCTTAGGGAAAGTTTGAAATTTTTCTTAATCAATATAGAACCAAGAGGATCCCAAAATGGACTAAGTAAGGAGACACCTAAAATGACGCTCTCTGTAGATTTGCAAGGGACTGAAATTTACAGTTGAACAGAGTACGTGGTAAACTTATCGATAATGCAATGACTCAGAAATACTTGAATAATGAAATGAATTTACCTGCCTCTTTTGTCCTTGATGCAACACCACACAATAGTCAAATAATAAAATCGCGTAACTCCCAGGTTTGCGAATTACCGTACGATCAGGTGCATATGCCACCCATGGCAGTACCGCTAAGAGTTCCTGGCTTGCAGCAATTACATTTGAATAAGATTGGAATGAAGAAGTACAGTAAGAGTGTAAGTTCTTTAGTGGTTTCAATTCACCGGCCTTGTTGTCCTCCGGCATGCAAACATGTTGACCACTACCGTGATTTTGTTGGATATTTCTACCGAGTTAAGTCGGCCGTGGGTAGTCGAGAAAATATTGAGTTAGTATTCTATTAGGTCCAGCTAGAATTTTTCCGTTAGTAAATCAGGAATGTTTGTGCACATACAGACTTTCGCGATTGTGTACTATACAGGCCTGGCTGGTTGATTCACATACAGCGATCTCGGTTATAGGATTAAGATACGTTGCTCTGTTTGAATACTTTGTTGCTGTTCTTCTTTACCCTTCTCAATGTGGATCTTTGTCTGCCACTACTTTCTAATTAATGGATGGAGAAGTGGGCCCATTGTGTCTTTTACAGTTGTTAAACATGACCTCATTCGCTTTAAATATGGACTCAGCCTTTTTGCTGTTAATTCTTTTGAAGTAGTTTTATTAGATAATAGCCTCTTTATCATCATGCTGTTGACAGTCCCCGTTATACCCCTACTGTACTTCGATGCTTAATCGTCTTCAAGATTCAATAGACTCCAGGGGCGCCTTTGTACAACACCTTAACATTCTGTCTGTTGTTGCCCTATTCACAATGCCAGCTAAGCATTAGAATAATTATTAGATTATCCTGGATATTCAACTTTGTATTGATTATTCATAGTTTATGGTAATTTTTATCATAATTATTCATACATACATATTTATGACATGCAAATGAGGGAATTTGCCATTCGCAGGTTTCTATTAATTTCAACTGCCGAAGTCTCCCAATTGCTCGTGTAGCCTAGTGGTGTTTGATGAGGCTATCAATGCTTTCATGTGATGTTTACATGTGTCAATATCCATGGTTCGATTTCTCGTGTTGCTACAATATGTCTTTTGTTTCAGCTTTCTCAACTCTTCCACAGCAAGGTCAAAAGAAGAAGATGCAGAAGGACAGAAAACCATCGAGAATTGCAAGTGGGGATTTGATGAAAGGAACAAAGATCAGACAATAAAAGGGTCAAGATTCAAAATGCCATGCATACTGAATAAAAATCGCACTCAAATCACCTACAACTCTTTTAGATTCCCCAAAAATATCCATGCCCCATTTTACTACGCTGACCCCATCAAAAAGAGTGCCCTCTTTTAGCTTGTCGGCTAGAGAATGTGACGTAACTTCCGGGTACGGATTCTAAATTAGCACCGCCAGACCTACGTAGGGTGGTCCCCGGCCGTTTCGCCCCTTTGCCAGTTTGCCCCCAGCGGCCCAACTATTGCGTTTTGGTCATTTCGCCCCACTGGCACTTGCCAGTTTGCCCCATTGCCAGTTCCCCCCACAGTGGAACCTGGAAGTCGTTTCGCTCCTAACTTCCCAAGTGAATAGCATGGGCTGCATACCCTTGATTTTACTGGAGAAACTAACAGGCCTAAGTGTTACTTGTAAGGCTAGTTGCTGTAGGCTCCCCTAGCAAAACTTCCAAATGCAGGGCACAAACTTCTGTAGAATACCTAGCGAGATTGAAGCTCTTGTTTTTTCTGGGGCTTCGCAGTCACTGACAGACTGGAATGTTTACCTTGTGCATGCAAGATCTGACCTGCACAGCTTGCTTAGCGGTTTGGCACCTGGTTGCACAAAAAAATTGCTGGTCATAGATTGGTACAACTATAGAATACATGACCACTCTTGTATAACACCTAGCATCCATATGCACGGATGCAATGTGACTATTTACCTTACACCCCAAATTTTGACTCCGCATCCGAGCATCCACGCATCCACTCTAAGAATATTAACTAATATTGGTGAAACTAGTCACTCCGCATCCAAGCATCCACACATCCACTCCAAAATATTGCTTAAGTGGTCTTAGTAAGGAACAGATGACAATAAGTCGTTCTCAAATTAAAGTCTCCTACTGTATGCATATTCCAATTTATTATTACCTGTAAACCTTTCCAGGGATGTAGAGCTAGCCAAATTTAGGTGTTGGGTAACTGTCTGATCGAGGGAAAGCACCTCATCCCAACTCATGGCAACTACCCCATTTTTCAGCCATTAATTTTTTCGTTTTTCCCTCATTTTACTTTAGAGAGTAAATTTGGGGCTACAGGTAGTTTTAGGTCTCAGTAGGCATGTCTGTAGTGGGTGGGAGATGTGTGTTTGCCTAGAGTGCCGGTCAGGAATATTAAGTGCTGGGTGTGGCTGCCCAGCACAGCCCACCATAGCTATATCCCTGAACCTTTCCTATTTATCTAACAGCCCCGACTTCGACTCCGCATCTGAGCATCTGTGCATCCACTCAGGGAATACTTTGAATGGACTTACATTTTCGAAAAGTTTCATTTTGACCCCGCATCCGAGCATCTGCGCATGCACCCAAAAATACTTGCAGCAGACTTAAAAACATTACAGAGAGTTCTGTACGAAGATAATCTTGGTAAAAGATTTTGACTTCGCATCCGCCCATCCGCGCATCCACCCGGGTGAACTTCAAAGGGACTTAAAAAATTTTCGAAAAGTTTCATTTTGAACCCGCATCTGAGCATCCGTGCATCCACCCAGGGTGATTTTGGAAGGGACTCAATTTTTTTTCTGGTTTCCGCATATACTAACATGTTCTTAAAGACTACAGATTTCTCGAAATTTCAACTTCGCATGGGCACATCTGGATGCTCGGATACAACTCCTGAGTGGCCCCTGTATTTAGGGCTGTGACTGTTCAGCTATTAATCGCTACATGATCGCATGTGTAATAAACATTTCGTACAAAGCTATTAGTGATTATTTGCAAAACCCATTTTTCCATATGAAATAAATAACAATCTGCAGTCATTACAGAAAAATAGATGTTCATTTTAACTCTTTTTGAAAAAGTGAAATACTTAATTACAGTATGCAAATGGCACACACGTAAACTCACAACATCAAAGTTGAGCTTCTATGAGGATCCGTGTTTGAGGTTCGTGGAAACAATGTCCCCCAGACGTCACTAATGCATTTGACTTATTCATCATGTTCAAGAGCACATTTAAAGTCTCCATGTTGATCATAGGTAGTTTGCGATTAATCGCTAAATGATCGCAAAATTTTGCGATTAAATGTTTAGTAATTTTGCTAAACATTCACAGCCTTACAGTACCTGTATTCTATACTTACTCCCATAGATCTGGCTGCTCATACGATGCAAATTGGCCGCAGCTGCAATGCTACGAGATGAACAGTACTAGCCTAGGCTTAACTGAGGTCTACCAGAAAGCTAATGCCACACTCACTGCCTGACATAGTCCGCAGTCTGCTGACCTAGTATTTGGGTCCCTTTGGGGCTTCCCATACTACAGTAGGTCAGCATTATAGCCATTTTCAAAATTGGGCTACTGCACCTTCAAAAAAGTGAGAGCCAGTGTCTATGACCTCTATCCTAAAGGACCTCGATCTTCCTAGGTAAAACAGGCTTGCCTAGGCCTAATTCTTTTCACTAACGGTCTTTTTGGTGGGGCTCAAATGCCTATGGATGTAGACTTTGGCATCCCACCTGCAGAACTCGCTGGATGCATACTGTAACCTACACTTTTGTCATCTACTGTATGCACAGTATTTGATAAACTGCTGCAAATTTTAGTTTCCTGCCCAATATGGTCAAGAGTTACGTAGATGGAGTTAGATGAGGTTTTACGGTTCAGTTTCTAACCAATTGGTTAATTCCGGCTGGCTACAACCTTTTTTCCAGTTGTGGCTCACTAGCTTGTTTTCCCTACTCCATTGCTTATGATGATCACCAAACTCAATGGCAGTAGGTTCCATTTTTAAAGTCTTTGGTACTGTATGACCCGGCCAGGAGTATTTAGCACAAAAATATTTCATCTTTCCTTTTTTGAAGCAAATACAAGCAAATGACAGTGAATGTAACTTATTTTTGGTGTCTTTGTCACTTGCCCTGCACTAATACCCTTCCTCTGTCCTTGTTTCTTGAGTCACTATCAGACTCGCTATCCGAGTCAAATAAACACTGCAAAGTTTCTTTGATGACACCTTAACGCTTCTGTAAACAATTGATTCTTCCTTGATGTAGACGCATTCTTTGTAACAGTGAAATTGGAAACGGTAGTCCTACACAAGTAGTGGTATCCGGTGAGAGATTGTAAACAGCACAGCACAAACAGGTAATACTGTAGGGCTAGAACGTTCGCTATGCACAGTGAACAATATTTCGAGGATGTATCGTTGATTGGCTGGGCGTTATGTGACACAATTCAGTGCATATTACAAGACGGGTATCTCCATCATACGCAGTAGCGTGAAGTTAGGACATGACGGATACATCCGTCATACGCAGGTAGCTGGTTAATTACATTAGGGCTTAGGTACCCCTTGACGCATGCGTGATGAATTAATGTTCCTGTGGATGTCTCACCGTATTTTAAAAGAAGAAGAAGAACCTTCATAGGCTTCTGTAGATAACAGAAGTTGCCTCGGAATATGAACTTTGTATCCCTGAAGCCTCTTGAAAACATATCCCGGAAAGGAGAATTGAAGTTTTACTTCATATTCAATACGGCTTCTCACAAAAAAAAAAAAAAAATGGACTAGGCAACTGACTGCATATCCTTGTAGCCTCTTTTAAGGTATTACGGTACCAGCAAGATACCTCAATCGTAGCCAAAGAAGAGTGATGCAATTTAATCATACTGTACATAGATAAGTCATTCTCAAATTCCTTTTTTTTTGCTTGGACTCTGTAGCCTTGCCTTTTCTCAAGCAGAGCTTCCATATGCAGGGTTTTCTGCAATTACAGTATTCCACATGCATTTAAGGCCTACAGTATGCCACTGCAAAGGTGGGCTACCTCATGATGTCACATTCAAAAAATTTGACTGGTCTCACACGTCCATATCTCATAGACTCTCAGTCTCTCAGAATCAGATTATGGACAAACTAATCTATCCTAAAATATTTAATCTGCATGTACAAGGCTTTGTAAGCCTAGGCCCATGTTAGAGGTAGCGTACTCACATTTAATGTCCTAGAATAGGCTAAGTTTAAAAATGTCCAAATAGGGGTCTAGGCTGTATGATTTACTGTATATGCCCCCTAATCATGTTTTGTTTTTCAACATTCTACCAAGCAGTTAAATCTTGTTCCTAGGATGTTCACACCATTGTATGCTGACAAAATTTCATTGTTGTTCTGTTGTGACATGGTCAAATGCTGTACTGAGTTTTGTATTACTGACATTTTGAAAGAAAGTACATCCCAAGATAAATCATAAAATAAATCATAGGGACAGGAATATGGCCCATGTAATTGACTTACTCTCAAAAAACAAAAAAAAAATTATTTTGCTTTCATGTACAGTGTGCACATGTACTGTATGCACTCAAGCCTGCTTTTGCCTTTGATAAGTGCTCAGCTCTAATGTACTGGCAACCTGGGGGATTTGTTTGCTGAAAATAATTGTATTGTAAAAACCACATGTATTGCAGTAAGTTTTGTACACAGGAGTTCAATTTATGCTACAGTACTGTACATTACAGTGCAGCACAGTGCAGTACAGTACAGTTCAGGACAGAACTGTATACAGTATACAGTTATTTTAATTCTGATTACTTCAAAACTCAACTGCACATTACAACAATGAAACTTCATGCATGTTCTTTACAGTAGACCATGGGCACTTTTTTATCGAGAATACTCATCCAGAAACTTCCCCAGATCTTTTTAATTATTTGTGTTGTATTTGAATTTTAATCATTTAAAATTTGACTCATTTCATCGGATTCTGTCACAGATCTAGAGGAGTTGCATTAATCTGTCTTGATGGGATACAGTAGTTCTGACATAATGTACACATAACTGCACTTGCCTCACAACTCTGACACTTACCTAGAAAAATGTGCTTTAGTACAGTATCTCTTAGTATGGCAAAGTACAATTAATATAAATACCAGACTTTGATTGTTCCTTCTACATTCTTGTGCTATTTTGCATGCTGCTTCAGTTTTGTTTTATTCTCTTTGTACAATATATAGGTAAAAGTTTTGCAAATGTTCATGTCAGATTTTGGTAATTTTAGGTTAAAGCACAGCAGTTTGTCCTCTTATTAAGCTTCAGGATAAATTTGTAGAGTACTTTAGATTGTTGCACCCACATTTCAGTGTTACACTGGAGAGCCAAGAGAAGGACAACCTTTACAGTACATACAGTACTGTACTGTACATTGAGTTTATTGCATTACTCTATGGATTATCTGTCACATAGGGTTTTAATGAGGAAAGTGTCAGTAACACAAAACACAAGTGGCCATATAAATTAAATATAGATGAAGACCTTTGCCCTTTCTGTTTTTATTTTTACTTGTAAATATTTGAAACATCCTCTTTTATTCTGCTTTTGTTTTGGATATGTAGTAACAACTGTACTGCTCTATTGTTTAGCATATAATTTAGCTACATAAAGTCATTCTGTAAATTTTAAATGTATAATTGTTTTTTTGTTTCTTCAAGGTTCCTTGATAAGCAGATAAGATGACTGACAAAGCAAAGCTGAGAGACAGTGTTAAGAAGCATGTGAGGGCACTCTTAATTTCTGCCCCAATGGGGCTTTCCATGAGGGAATTAGAAAGGGATTACAAAGAAGTTATTGGTGAAAGGATCCCAGCCCTAGATCTAGGCTTCAACTCAGCACAGGATCTGCTCCTTGACATGCCAGATGTGGCATATCCACAGTGGGAAAGAGGAGATTTAGTTTTGTTTGGCGTTGCTGACAGTACAACAAAACACATCCAAAAGTTAGTTTCTCGTCAAAGAAAAGATAAAGCAAAAATAAAGAAAAAGAGAGCTGCTGTCAACCGCCGTTCACAAAGGGATGCAATCTACTCTTATCAGCAACCTCCAAGAAGGACAGGACCTTCTCCATTTAGTAGTCTATCTTTTAAAGTTCCCGCTGTGAAAAGTACTGTCCCAGCTTCTCTTCAGTCACAAGTGAAACACATTTTGAAGGAACATCCAGCTGGTATCTCAAGTTTCGAATTCAAAGATGTTTTCTATCGAGTTCATAATTATGATATAAATTTTAAGAAACTTGGATTTGATTCACTTTGGGAATTTGTTCGTGCAATACCAGGTGTGAAAGCATCTCATGTTTCTAAAGAGGAGTATGACATTTTTCTAGTTCCTGAAAATTTTAGGCCTATCCCTGCTGGATATGAGACATCTGCTACTGCACAGAAGGATGAAGAAGGTATAGTATTCAGAGATAAATGAACAGAAGTGTGACATTACAGTAAATCCAGGGTTGGTGCTAGGATTTGCCTACTGGATGAGGGAGGGGGAGGTAGGGATAAACTTCCTGATAGGAGGCCAGCAGCCTGAAGCCCTGAAAGGTGATGTGTTGCTGGAACGATCATGCAGGGAAATTTCTTATGCACGCAAAGTTGGCCGAGTTCTTCTTAAAGAAAATTTGAAAAATTTAGGTTTTTATTGAAGAAAATTGCAAATTTGAAGTTTCTTTTGAAAAATCTATATTCCTTGAGAGCAAAATAATATCAGTTGTTAGAGTGACTGTTAGCCATTGGGGGTTACAGTACTGTACGATGCATTATTGTTCCTGCAAAGGCTCCCTGCAGAACTGGAAAATTTTCCCAATGGTATGGAGGCCAGCCTTAGCTACTAAGTGGAGGACGCCTTCCCCCACCCCTCTTCCCTCTTGTACTAAGTCTGTTCAGGTAGCTATTGTAGCTTTAATGTGGGATGGTCCAATTGTCTGAATTTGTTGTGTAGTGACACATATATTAATTACTGTTATACAGTGCTTTTGGAGTGATGAACAGTACTACAGTATACACAACCTACCTTTTGCGCTAACTTTTAACTCTGCATGAAGAAAAATTAAAAAATGGAAAAAAAAAAAAAACCAAACAAACAAACAAACAAACATGGATTTAAATTTGTGTATGTGATGGCAAAGACCTGTTATGTACTGCATACAATGCCATGTATGGTATTTGTGCAGTAAATGTCATCAGTAATGGAAATTGGCGGTTTCAGACATTGTACCTGTGTGGGATGGTTACATAGGCAGATATCTGGTACCGTAGTGGTACTAATATCACTGGGAAATGATCAATACTTTGTGATCTAGAGGAAGCCATTCATATGTGCAATTACAAATATCTTGTTTGTTACAGATATTAAGTATGTTCATTGTTTTGTTACAGATGATGTAATTTATCAACCAGAGAGAGCTAGAAGTAAACAAGTTAGGACAGTTTCATCTGAAGCCACTTCATCTCACCAGAGTATATCAAACACTCAAAAACAAATTGGTTCCAGGGCAGTTCCATCAAATTCCAGATCCCCTTGGGCTTTAGCAGGAGTTCCTAGACCTGTGAAGAAAGCTACTAGCCCAAGGGGAAGGGGAAGAGCAAAAGAACCTGTACCAGGTAATGACAGCAGGAATGACAGATCTACTAATCCAGAACCCAGAGTAACCTCAAAGTTGGGACCAGTGTCGGTTGAGCATGACATCGAAGCTCCTTTTGAGAAGAAGTTTGTTGAAGAAATAAGACAGGTAATTAATATTACTGTGTAACTGCTGCATGAACTCAAGTTAGTACCCAGGTATTTGCAATCATTATTGGTGAGTTAGTTAGTTAGTTAGATGAGGGTAAACAGCCCAGTTTCCAACCAATTGGTTCAAGTCGAGCTGGCCACGGCCTTTTTTCCAGTTGTGGCTCACTGGCTTGTTTTCCCTTACTCCATTGCTTATGCAGAGCATCACGCACAATGGCAGTAGGTACCATTTTTAAAGTCATTATTGGTGAGTACTCTTGGCTTCACGTGTGCAGATAAGTGAAATGTGACATGTACAGTGGTGTAGAAATCATACACAGTAGTGTCCTCAGCAAAGTATGATGACCTTTGACAGTAATCCTCTGTCATGTATTCGTAAAGTAGGCCTCCTGGGAGATGCCAGACTATTTGTTAAATTGGAAGAGGGTCTAATAAGCACGTTTAAGTGGGAGAATTTTAACTGCCAGGGAAGAGGAAATTAGGCCTTGAAATAGAGTTATTAGTTGACTGTTTGACAAAGAATAACTTTGCAGCTTTCAGTGATATGGAAGGACATTCTATGCAGTATACTGTAGATCAGCTCATGCATTTGCATTTTTTCTTTAAATGCGCCAATATCTAGGCAATCCTAATCAAAGGTGCAGCACAATATTTAGCCCTGCTCAACAAGAAATCGTTTCAGAGACAATACCTCCAGTGTGGCAGCTGCTCTAATGGCAAACCAATGAAAATTTACCTCACAGGTACCCGTTTAACCCCTGGGTGGAGAGAGGCAAATGAGATAAAGCATCTTGCCGAACGACACAGCATAATGTCCCAGTTAGGGTCCAACCAGCAATCCTTAGATCACAGGTCCAGCACCTTAACCAAAAGGCAGCCACACTCTCATGTGCAGGGCTCGACAAATCCCCGGCCTGACACTCATGGGCATGAACAAAATCACTCGGGCAAGTGCACTGTTCAGTATCATAGTCCTGTGGGCAAGTACCCCAGCAAAGTCTTCTCCACAGCAGCAATTGGGTAAACTCAAACTGCACTAGTAAATATTCATATGGGCAAGTAGATTTAGTAAACAGCTAGCCCGACGGACAAGTAATGAAAAATGAATTTGTCGAAGCCTGCTCATGTGTGTATGTATTCATACAGTTGGCCTCCTGGGAGATGTCAGACTATTTGTTTAATTGAAACAGTGTCTATATAAGCATGTTTAAGGGGGACAATAGTAACTTCCAGGGAAGAGGAAATTAGGCATGCAGTGCAGCAAACGTGCCTACAGTATGCTTCACAGTGCATTGAGAGCACTGTACTGTAGTAGTACAAATACTCATCTTGGGTCTTACAGTATGGTTAAGATAATTGAAAGTATTAGAAGAATGATGGATTGAGCATGATTGTCCTGAGTTAGGTGTGCTTGTGTATCACTTGTAAGGAATAATTGACATATGTTACTGAGCACTATATGATAATGATGCTATTCAAAGTGTGTGTGTGTGATGCTATGGGGGGTTTTAGTAATGGAAGATTCTGATGGATGTCACTGCATTAGACTTCAAGTAACCAGACTTGTCAACCTCATAAATGGCAAACCTTGAGGTTCTCATGATAAAACCTGGAAATCACATCTCAAACCTGGAGATTTTAAACAAGCCTCATACGTTGTTATGAGAAGTGTTTTCTAACTTGTAAGATTTTAGATATTGTTGT
Organism: Holothuria leucospilota; assembly: GCA_029531755.1. Lineage (NCBI taxonomy): Eukaryota > Metazoa > Echinodermata > Holothuroidea > Aspidochirotida > Holothuriidae > Holothuria > Holothuria leucospilota. Next base: position 2,109,756 of record CM055967.1, on the reverse strand, counting down.
TCACCCTCGTAACAAAGTTAAGATGCCATCTACAAAACACAGTTTGAAAAGTGTGGAAGGTTTAGTTTGACATATATAGGAGGGCAGTCACACTTGAAGTCACTTTTGTGAGAAGGATACATGTACATCTGTGATTCAATAATAACTTAATCAGCGATGGAAGGAAACTTATCTGGCATTGCCTTAAAGTGAATTTCACCGTGAGATCTCGCATTTTCTATTGAGGCGATGCCTGAAACCATGAGACTCACGGTTAAACCGTGAGAGTTGGCAGGTCTGTGTACCTTCTGTTTGTTATGTAGGTAATGTTATGCTTTGACCTGGAGCTTGCCATGGGGTGCATACTGAAAACCCTTCTCCTGGTGTGGGGTGTTAACAACTGCATTTCAAGTGGAAATACACTGTCATGCACAGTACACTAACTACTATATGTATATATACTGTATGTACTGTAGCATATTGTTGTGTGGAAAAGCAACACCATCATATTCTACCATACTTTATTTGAAACCTTTTGTACTTTAAGCTTGTTTTAGCTAATGATGTTGTATGTCATGCAGCCTTTGGAAGAGGTAGAGGGTGGAAGGGGGTTGGTTGGACATGTACAGTAGTGTCCACTAAGTGTTTGCAGAAATTAAAATACTGTACATCAGAAGATACAGAACCAACTCCTTGTACAGTACTGTGGCTAAGATTATATGAAAAGAACAGTACAACACAATGATCAACTTCATATGAGGGCTGAGAGGATGGTCAGTGAAGTCTTGTTTCTCTTCGGAGACTTAGTTTGATGTTGTAGAGTGTATACAGTGTGGTAAGCATAGCCCATAGAACATTTCATTTATATTATTTAAATGGGGTGAGTAATGAAGACAATACTTTGAACATTCATCCTTTTATATTTCAAAGTCTGCATTGAGAGCAGCTCACACAGTAGGCCTAAGTATACTGTAGAGCCAAGGTTCATCTTGATTCTATAGTACAGTACATAAAAGTTGTGATTCTGTATCCTGATTTGTGCTCCTGAGGATTCCCTCCTCACAAATACTGTACCTTCAGGGGTCTTTCTGTACAGTTAACTCACTCAACGTACAGTAGAAGATTACTATTCCTCCTTTGTTTGGTGTGAGTGTGTAGAATATCCAAGAAACGCATAGTATATGATACTTGTTAGTAAGTAATATTGTGATGGTGCTCTTTAATGTTCTGTGCACTGAAGAAATTCAGCTTTTGAATTCCTTCATCATTTCGCAAAATCTTCCTATGCCAGAACTTGTCAAGAGCTGTTATCAATACCAATTAGGTGCTCATTCAAGCATTGGTCAATAGCCATGATGGCTGACATTTGATGGTAGTTTATCTCAGATTAAACTGAAAGGTGATCTAACCTTCAATGACCATGAGTAATTTGATCCCTTTTTATCAGTACTATTTTCAGGGCAGGATATGTTGTCAGTTGTAATGTAAACCCCTGAGTGCTGGGATACTATTGTACCAGAATGGTCAGCAAATGCTTTAACAAAGCTGCTGCTCATTGGAGCAACTAATTGAAGTAATGAACCAGTGGTTGGGTACTTTAATTGGGAACAGCAGTTTTCCCCTAAAAACTGCGGTAGCTATGACTGATTTGAGGAAAGGCAAATTTTGTGTCATGTGTAGTCATGGAGGATTTTAATGGACATCACTGCATCACACTACCTTCTGTTTGTGACACATTTTGATCATCAAGTCTCTATTGTGTACCACTCTTTTCTGCTGTGGGGTGAATACTGATAACCCACCTCCTGGTGTGAGGTGTCACTTAGCAGCGTTTCAAGTGGAAATACTGTATGCTGTGTAGTCATTCACAGCCCATTTAGTATGTACTGTAGCAAATCGAATTGCTGATTAGAAGCTGTTTCATCCTCTGCCTTCATACTGTAGTTTATATGGAACCTTTTTGTATTATTGAAAGCTTTTTGCATTTTGTGGTATATTTAATGCTGTACAGTAGTTTATATTGAGCAGTCTTAATTAATTGCGAACTGGGGGGGGGGGGGGGGGGCATGCATGCAGTGTCCACTGTTTGTAGAAACAAAAAAACAGGCAGATATTTTATCAACTACAGTATTGCACTTGTAATCAAAGTTTGTGCTAAAATGTTCAAAGGTGAAGATCTATTTAAAATAGTACAGTACCAAGAGGATAAAGGGATAAGAAACTGAGAAATTACCAAGCTATGGCTAATATATGGTTGCCTTACTGTATTTATTGTCACTTGATAATGGATAACTGGATGTGGGAGAGCAACACTCCCACCCCAACCCCCTACCCTCTCATTGTTGGCACTGTTGGTGTCAATGAAATAGTAGTAAAATGTTTCAATGTTGGTAGTGTCTCATGCTATTGATGTGACATATTTAAACATGAAGTTTCACATTTAGGCAGTGTTCACCTAATGGTTACACAGCTCCTTCAACATAAGAACCATTCTGGCTGCTTACATAAAAATGGTTACCATGCTGCTGTGTGCTATTACTTAGAAAACTAAAGTTTCAGAACTAATACTGTACATTTGTGGTAGGCTTAGGCTACCAAAAGTTCAGAGTGACAGCTCTGACTTGGAGTTGAGTAGCAAATCCACTTCCCTTGCAGTCATGACTCCAGAAATTTTCTCTAACTGTCAAAACATGCACAAAACTCTTCATTTTGCAGCTTTCTTGTTTTGCAAGTTTTGAAAGTAGTGTAAATCACCTGGCTGTATTTGGGATGTTTGTAGTTTATATTCAGTAGTTTTCCTTCAGTTAATGCATGGCTACAGTTCTGTGACATGGCTGGTTCATGTACTTGGAAGCAGTAATGGAGGTACTGTAATTGGCACGCCTGCAAAAAGCTGGACGCAAAGACTCATTGCGTCCGCAAAAATCAAGCTGCAGCTAGAAATTTTCATCTTAGTCCCAAATTTTGTAGACCAGGTGAACTAGAAATTTTGGTTTTCAAAGTATGTGTGCCCACAAAGTTTTGCAAGTTTTGCAGCCATGGTAATTGGCTTATACATAATACACAATGTGCCTGTGGTAACATAGTGACATCATTGGCCACTGGTCACCAACCAAAAATATTGGGTTGCCCAAGCCCACTGTAGTTAAGTATTATTCACAGTTATTGCACCTCCAACAAATACATAATTTAAAATCTCCTTTGTTTTCTGTATTTTAATGAATTCTTTTCACTTTCTCCCAGATTCTGGATCAACATCCTGAAGGAGTCTGGTCTATTGAACTTCCTGAAAAATATAAGGTAAAATTTGAAAATATACATTTATATTGATAGGTGCACTTAACTAACTTTTACTTTAGTGCAACCTGTAGTGTGACTTGGTTTAGAGAATCTGTACCTTTCAGTGAACTGCCACTGCTGGTCAAGTGATTGGGCCTGACCACAGGACACAGAAATGCCAACCACCACTAAGCTCAGAAAGTGCTCTTTTCTGACCAGAACCAATTTCAGATAACAGTGTTAAAACAGAAAAGTTTAATTTTTGCTTCCCAAGATACTGTATGTATCTCTTTGCCACCTTGCTGTTCCACTGTTTCACTTCTCAGTATAAAACTTCCACCAACTTCAAGACACAAACATCAATTCATTTTGATGAAGGGCACAGAAATTTTCACTTATAGTAACTAGGAATGTGTAAAACTGGTGTATTGTCTTTTGTATGGAGGAAAATTTGTCACTTTTGGAAAGGTGTCTCCCCAACCTGTTTGGTGTGTAGGACAACCAACACCACAGCTTATATTTAGACCCTCGTTATGGACCCATGAATAGAGAGCTGCCAGCACTTCAGAAATCCTGGACAGAATCCTAGCCCTACATGTAAGATTACACTGTAATTCCTATCTTTTCTCTTACAGAATCTTACAGGCATGGTTGGGTTTTCACTGACCCGGGCACCCAGGTCAATTATGCACAACTTTTGATTTTGACGCACAGACACAAAACTTCTGGGGTCAAACTGATGCACAGCTTTTTCACCCCAAGAGTCAGTAGTGATAAAGCAATTTCACCAACACATTAATTGTGCAAATTTACTCACAAAATGCAACACTCTCCAGTTCCCAACTTTGTTCTGTGAGACATTTTCCACCTCTTTGTATGTGCTAATAAAAATCTGAATAAAAAACTATCGCTGCAACAGTACCGAGCTACTGTACCTCCATTCCCATGTATACATTAACGCCTAATTAACTGCACCGCATGCACCTGGTTACATGATTAGACTTGACTCGAAATGAGTGCAGGTGTATTGTAAACAGATCACAGATATCAGCATGCGTAGATGATCGGAGTGTTCTGGTTTTATTTTGACCCCTTCTCTTTTAGATTTGACTCTAAATTTATTCTAAAGGGTCAGTGACTCCTGAAAGAGAGTGATGAGTGAAAACCTTGTTACAGGCAAATCACTACAGTCTTTTGTGTGCAGTATAGCAATGTAATATCTTACTTTTCATGTAAGATGACAATGTAATTTCTAACTTTTTTCCTACAGAATCTTACAGGCAAATCATTACAGTTCTTTTCTATGGGGTACTACAGTGTGATTGAGCTTGTATCTGCAATGCCGGATGTCGTAACAGTAGTCAGAGAGGACAACAGTGACTGGAAGCTGTATGATGCTAGGAAAAAAACAATTGAAACAACTCCAGAACCACCATCTCAAGGTTTAAAACAAAGTTTGATGCATTTTTTTAATTAATACATTTTGTTAAGTATGAAAAGTATCCATCCAAATCTTTCAGTGGTGTATGCTTTATTATTTTTTTCTTTTATAAAGAACGGAACACTGTTGAAAAGCAGTGCGTAATTTGTGAAATTATATGCTTATTTTTTTCTCACAAATGATGTTAAGAGAATTAAGTACAAGAATTGGTAACTTGCTGCTGGCCCATTCCGTGTTGTGTTACATTTTTCAGGGATTTTCTTAACCTCTTCATCAGAAGACATGTGCATGGTACTATAAATATGTGCATAATCACATACAAATGTTTGTCTGAAGGCATGTCCTTAGGAGAAAATTTAAGAGGTTAATGTGACAGTGCACTGTAGTCTGGTTGCTGCCATAATATGACAATACATGTGTTACGTCAGACTAGTTTAGAAATTTTAATTCTATTTTCTACTCAAACGTTCTCTGAATTCATTTGAAACATCAAAAAGAAAGCATTTCTATTAAAAGAAAACTGTTTGCTAAGAACTGAATGAATTGGCATGCAGCAGATTTCCTTTTTGCACAGTACTGTATATGAACAAATGTTCGTTATGTGTGTTACACAGTTTTGCTTTGTGTATTTTAGTCTCTTAATTTCTTATATATACTATGTTAGTTAGAGATATTCTGGAAGCCAAACACAAACAAAAAGCTTGTAATTTACACTGAGTCAGACAACCCTTACAGGGCTGTACATTTCTGCATTTCTACTACAGTAGTTACTGTATTGCTTGACAACCACTTCTAAGCCCACCTGATATTATTTGTTTTACATGTATTTGTTAGCCTTTCAAAATGTGCATGTAGTTATTACATTGGAATTCTTAACATGTATTGTTTTTTCTGTGAAGGCACAGGCCTGTATGTTCTTTAGAAAAAATTAAAGGAATGAAGCGTTCCTACATCGTAGGGCCTACAAAACAGTTGATTCAGGCCTGTGTAGGAACGTTTTGGAGTACTTGAACACAGAACCAAACCAGGAAAGTTCTTCATGTATCTGTATTATGTTTGTGTTTTCTGTCTTTTTTGCAGATTTTCAGGAAGAAGATGTTACTTCTAGTGGGATAGATGAATTATCTGCTTTAGATCTGGTGAAGGGGAAATTGAGGGCACTCTTAGAGGAATTCAGTGATGGTATACTTCTAGAAGAATTGGAATCTGCCTATAGGGTTTGTAATGGTTTCCTGCAGTTGTTATTGTTTTGGATGTTGCTGTAGGTCGTAGAGGTGTGGAGAGTGTTACTCTTTTCAAACCTGCATTTTAACATTTAAAATGACACAGGAACATACAAGTAAACATGACACCAGTGACCAAATAAAGGGGTTGAGACAATAAAGGGGTCCCCTTCCTCCACTAGATTTTTCGAAACAAATCATCATTCTAGGACCTTGCAAGGGTTCTATTTTTCAGGATCAGGTTTTCTCAAAACTTCTGTTCTCATTTCTCTGGATGTAGTAGTGTTGCACATGTGACTAACTTAACATTTTCATGTAAGGCAATTGTCATTTGTGAGTCTGGTCTCCCACATGAGTCAGTTGTGTCATGGTAGTCAGGTGTGTGAATGACTTGGCCTGTGTCAGTCAATTGTTCTTTATCAGTCCATTGTCTTATGTGGGTCAATTTTCCTTTGGTGGTAAGTGATTTCATGTTTAATGTTAGTCATTGTTTCATCCTAGTTTCTTGTGCTGTGTGAGTGAATTGCTTCAAGTGAGACAACTGCTTCATATTTATACTAAATAGTCCTGAGTTAGAGTTAGAGTCAGATGAGGTTTTACGGCTCAGTTTCTGACCAATTGGTTTAAGTCGGTCCGGCCATGGTCTTTTTTCCAGTTGTGGCTCACTGGCTTGTTTTCCCTACTCCATTGCTTATGCTGAGCACCAAGCACAATGGCAGTAGGTTCCATTTTTAAAGTCTTCGGTATGAACCCCAGACCTTCCAGCTGCAAGTCGGATGCTCTAACCACTTGACCATGCAGTCAGTCTAAATAGTTCTGAGTGAGTCAGGTGGCCTGAGTGTGTTGTTTGTTCCATGTTGGTAAAAGGTTTCATGTTAGTCATTGTTTCATGTGTAGTTCATTGTCCTGTGTGAGTCAGTTGCCTTATGAGTCAAGTGTTTCATGTTTATCGTTAATTGTGCTGAGTGAGTCAGGTGGCCTGTGTGAGTCAATTGTTCCATGCTGATAAAAGATTACATGTTAGTCATTGTTTCATATTAGTTCACTGTCTTTTGAAAATCAGTTGCCTCATGAGAGTCAAATATTCCCTATGAGTCAAGTGTCCTTGTGTGGCTTCAGGGTTCGTACAGGTCCTTAAAAACCTGAAAAGTCCTTAAATTTTGATGCTTCAAAATTCAGGACTGAAAAGTACTTAAATTTCACCAAAAATGGTCTGTGGTCCTGAAAAGTCATGAATTTTCTTGTGTTTTTAACAAAAATATATCTGTTGAAGCAGTTTTGATGTAGGGTCGCCGATTTTTTGCAATCGCAAAAATGGAATTGAACTTTCTGCACGAAACTTTACAGACTTTAGCAAAAATTATCAATCTCTTGATACATGTAAATTTTATGACAGAAATCGGAGTATTGTTGTCCCAGACCATGTTAAATGAATGTTTGCATTTATCAAAGACATGATCAGAGGTTTTTCCTTCCGAAATGGTGGTAAATTCACCTTCAAATCATCAAAATCTTTTAAAATTACGATCAGAAAAAAGTAAGAACTTTACGGAAATCGGGAAAATTTTGTCGGTATAGGCTCCAATTTTGCATATACTGTAGTGTGTTAGGCTAGGTCGCTTGTATGTGACAAGTATTCTCTGGGTACATGATCGTAACCAGGTATGTTAAGCACTTCTTTTCAACATAATTTCCACTGGATATGGTGACTTTGACCAAGAAAGGTACTTTTCTGCCCAAAATGTAAAATTTATCAATATTATTACATGTAGCTCACACCAGGATCTGGTGTGAGCTACTGTATTGTGATAACATCACTCTATCTAGATCTACTGTATCTGTTCACAATTGTGTAGAATGCCACTCCTCCCACATGCTTTCATGGATGTGTTTGAAACTAGGGCACAATGTTCCTTAGATGGTGGACCATTTAGGGTGATCAGTAATCTATGGTCCAAGGTCCCATGTGGGCCCTATGGCTCATTTTATGAAATTCTTTAAAATGCTCCTCCTCCAACAGATTCTCCTGTGCAATGTTGATGGTTTGTCATGTTTTTCTGTTAGAGGAGGTACCTCTGGGGTGTTTAGGAATTTTGGGTCCAAGACCCAAGATGGGCCCTAAGGTCCATTTTGTGAAATACTGCAAAGTGATTAACTTTTTTTGCATTTAATGTTTAAACAGAGTTGACAGCCTGTCCTTAATGATGGTTGGTTAGTGATCTGTTTATGGTTGTCTTGAATTTTGGTCCAAGGTCCTATGTGGGCCCCAGTGGCCTATTTTATGAAATTCTGCAAAATGCTTTCCTGCCTACAAATTGTCTTGTAGTATGTTGATAATATGTCATAATGATGCTCTGTTACTGATTCTTTTAGGGTACATACAGAAATTTTGGGTCCAAGGCCCAAGATGTACCCAAGGGTCCATTTTGTGAAAGATTGCAAAATGATCATCCGCTCCTCCAATTACAGTAATGTTAGAGCTGACATCCTGTCATAATGATGCTTGGTTAGTGATCTGTTTGTTTTTTTCTTTGGGGGGGGGGGTCTAAGTTCTCATGTGGGCCTTATGGACCTTTTTATAAAATTATGCAAATTGCTTACGCAGATTCTCTTGTACAATGTTGATAGTTTGACGTAATTATATTTGGATAGTAGTACCTTCAGGGTATTCAGGAAAAAAAGGGTCCAGGGCGAAATGAACCAAGCACCCATTCATTTAGAAGTCAGGTGCTTATGCTTGAAGTTTTTCCGAAGTTTTGAAAGTTGAAAAGGGAATTTTGTAATTTGTGAAGCTTAAAATCAGTGGCCCTATTGATGAGCTGTAAAAAACAAATGTTCCGTACTGTTCATAAAGTTGCAAGATAGACTCAAATGATATAAGAGATGGTTATCCCTATTTAATACTATACTTTTAAATTCTTTCTGGTCAACGTTTGTTTGAGAAGTCCTTAAAAAGTTCAATAAAAAGTCCTGAAAAGTCATGAAAAAGTCATGAAAAAATAATGTAAGAAAAGAGTGGGAACCCTGGGCTTGCTTTTATTAACTTTTCCTGACTCAAGCCAACCTTGTAATTGTAAGGTTTCTGTAGGTTTTATCACTGTTTATGATGAGAATATGCTTTGGAAAAGCATGCTCCTTGTGTCTAGCATTATAACTTTCATAGGAGTTTGACCCAACAGAGTGACAGTGAGGGAGGACCTTTGAACATGGGTTTTCTGTAAGGGGCTTGTTTCTCCCCATTAAATTGGTGAGATGTCCATTCAAATGACAAGTATTTGCATCGTCAGATGTTTTATCATATAAATTTATTGCCTTCTTTGCAGAATAAATACTCCAAATGCTTGCCTTTGAAGCAGCTTGGATTCCACGATATTGATTCACTAATTCTCCTCATTCCTGATGTTGTAAAGGTTTTGTACAAAGGCCATGGTAAGATCAATTTGAAGTATTCTGTGAAAAATATTCAACTACTTTGGATTATGTTGTAGGACTATTTCTTAGTGCAAATGACAGTCTTCACCCGACAAGATTTGTAATGGAGGAGAGGAGAGGAGAGGAGGGGAGGGAAATCGGATGCTCCCTTGTTCTGTGCTAATTGTGTGGATTGGAAGCAAATAATGATACTACCATGATATCATGCACTGAGTGTTACAGTACAGTAGTTTCAAGAAGTGCACAGGGTGCATCAGTACAACATTTAATATCTTGCATCTGTGGAGTATACAGTATGAAACTAAGAGATTAGGTGATTCTGTAACTTAAACGAACAAGGGAGATTCTTATGATTAAGAACAATCATGTTGTATGTGATGTGTGTTGTAGTCTTTGATATGTCTGAACCCTTCAATTTTTTGTGAGAGGAATAGAACATAAAGTTTATTCTTGAACTTGGTATTGATTTTGTGTAAAGGAGTGAGTTTTTTATTGTACAGAAAACCATACCTGTAGTTCATAGTACAGCAACAAGACCAGAATAAATGGCTGTTATGTAACTACCTCATGTTTATCATGTTTATGTAGCAGTAAGTAATCATGTAGCAGTCAGTCCTTTTTAACAGCAGTCAGCTATCATGTAGCAGTCAGTAGTTATATAGCATGTCGTGTAGCAGTCAGCAATCATTTAACATGTCATGCTACAGTGAGCAGTCATGTTGATGTCAACAGTCATGTAGCAGTCAGCAATTGTGTAGCAGTCAACAGGCCTGTAGCATGTCATGTAGCAGTCAGCAGTCCCATTACATGTTATGTAGCAGTCAGTAATTGTGTCGCAGTCAGCATTCATGTAGCACTCAGCAGCCATGTAGCATGTATGTAGCAGTCAGCAGTTATGTAAAAGTCAGCAATTGTGCAGTAGTCAGTAGTTATATAGCAGTCAGCAATGATGTAGTAGCAGTCAGCAGTTATTTAGCAGTCAGCAGTACCGTATATTCTCTAACATACGCCGGGTGGGGGGGGGGATTGCATTTTTGAAAAGGGGGGCATTTATTTGAGAGTTTATTTTTAAAAAATAACTTACTGCATAAGATTACACTAGTTTCTACAAACAAGCTACGAGTTTCTTAGATGAAGAGGTGAAGGATAACTTGCAGGACACCTCTAATCCCCCGGTTTCCTTGCAGTGTAACTGTAACTGTTGTTGTTATAGTCCCTTTGTTTTAATAAAAATCCAAAACACCTTCGACTTTTCCAATGGCAAGTGACCACTGAACAACTGTTTCAAAACTTGCAGGGGGGGCATTTATTAGAGGAGGAGCATTTATTAGAGAGTATACGGTATGTAGCAGTCAACAGTCATATAGTAGTCAGCAGTCATATAGCTTGTCATGTAGCAGTTAGCAGTCATGTAGGGTGTCAAATAACAGTCAGCAGCTATGTAGCATGTTACAGTCATGTAGCAATCAACAGTTATGTAACATGTGATGTAGCAGTCAGCAATTATGCATTTGTAGTCAAGTAGTCATGCAGCATGTGTACTACAATCATGAAAATGATAATGGTTGCATGCTAAAGCTTCTTCAAGAAAAGAAAATAATTTTGTCCCAGGTCTTGGAAATCTCAAAAGACTATACCTGTTTTAATTACACCAGGGCCTTTTTTTACAGAGAGTTGAGAATGATTTGGAGTTTGATTTCAATCATACAATTGCATGGCAGACCAAACTGAAGGTTGGTGGTACCTCTTCACAACACAGGGCCCAGGGACTCTTTCATTCTTTAAACATGTCAGAATCATAGCCAATATGTGAAATACACTTTTATACAGTTCAAAAAATAAGATAAATATTTGCAAAGTAAAATCTATTTAGATATTGTAAGTGTGTGTGACATTAGTATGTGACAGAGATGGCTGATTAGAATATGCCATCGTGAATGCAATCTTGTCAAATTTGTTTTTGTCTGGTATGTCTTCAGGTAAAGTTTATGCATTTGCTGAGAGAGAAACTCATGGAATTCCAAAGGTAAGTCATATGTTTCATTTTTCCCTTCTAAAGCTAAAATTGGTATTTGATTATAATCCTTCTCTTTGGAAGTAGGTTTTACTTCCGTCCATGTCAGATACTGTAATTTATACGCAATTTGTCCTTCATGTTTCAATATTTTGTTGCCCAGAAAAGCTTATTTGCAATGCTCTTATCCCTCATAGAGAAATTTTTTTCTTAACAAGGCTAACCTTTCACTGTTGTGTTCATCATTGTTTCCAGTATGATTCAAAGATGGCCCTCCTGTGTTCGTTACCCCAAGATGCTGTTGGATATGGATACAGATTCCGAGACCTTGAGATGCCTCCATTGAATGAATATTTTGAAGTTTATGTGTCTTCCGTTTACACACCTCACAAATTTACTATTCAGATTAGAGACAAGGAGAAGAATGCTGCGTTAGAAGAACTTATGGATGATTTGGAGTAAGTCTAATCCACATGATTTAGTAGATATTGTTTCACATGTTTTGCTACTCTTGAAGATTGTTACATAAAAACAGCTTTTTGATCATTTTGACATCTGTAAGAAGAAATGTTTTTTTCAAACCTTGTGTCCCCCAGAGCTATTTACAAGTATCCAGAAGGAGAACGATACTTCTTCCCAGTTTCAATGATCGCTGTTAACCAACTTTGTTGTGCACTGTATCTTGAAGATAATAACTGGCACAGAGCTGTTATAACTGGTGTAATTGATAATGACTTTGTAGAGGTAAGTTAGCAAGCATAATTCCTCTTTGTCGAAAATGATAATTTTAATGAATTGTTATTGTTACAATTGGTGCACAGCAACTTTTTATAGATAAGTTAATCTAATGTAGAGGGCTCTATTGCAGTAACTAACCAGACACAATCACAATTACGTGAGTAACTCATACTGCAACTTTGTAGAAGTCAAAAAACAGCATGTTAGCTTACAGCATGAAATGGTGCCTTAAGGCTTTTGTTACCACCATAACTAAGCAAAACTGTTAATGAGGGCTTCATTTAACAGTCTAAAAATGTCAATATTTCTGAACTGGTAGGCCCAGGTTGCTTCATACTTTGAAAAGTATTTGGGAAGTAGGAGAAAATGTCACATGATCACTATACAAGTTGTCCCCTGCTGCTTTTTCTGTCAGAAATGTTTATAATACCCAAAATGTGTAAAATATGTCAAGGGGTAGTTTTATGTTAGCATTGAAGTGTTTTTGCAACACAAAGGCAAACTTTTGATAGTACCCCCTCCCCTCACTCCCCAGTAAACATTTCAACTTCCTGTTTGCAATTTTAGCTCACATAAATGCAAGCAGTGTGTGGTACATTTTAGGTTGCATTCTGTGCACATTTCTTTGGAAACTGTTCTTAAATTTACAACCTTACTTTTAAGGGAATCATGAAAAGCTGTAGATACAATAGAAATGTACAGGAATTTTTTTTTCAGGTTAACCTTATTGCTTAAACAAATTAGCACTTTTTGTGAGAGCTTGTTTTTCCTTATTGCAACATTTGTACAACTATTGCTGTCTACTATAAGCACTCACTGTGGCGAGTAGTATATTTTTCTTTAAAAATATGGTAGCATTGTAAATGGATAATAACTTGCAATTGCTTTCTTTGTGGAGTTTAACATTTTATGTCTGTTGTCTTTTCCAACAGGTTAATTATGTTGATTATGGTAGCACTTTACAGGTTCCAAAATCTTGCCTTAGGTTACTCAAGTAAGTCAAGTTTGTGATTTCCAAATCTTTAACCAACCATACTTTAGAAAAGTTGGCACTGAGTTGTTTGTCCAGATTTGGTTTGTAGTTTACTTTATGTCTAGGTATAATTTTAGGGTGTGCGTGTTATTTGGCATATACCCAGTACAGCACAGTGTAATACCGTACCGTACAGTGTCTTACTATAGCGTACTTTAATGTACAGTAAGTAGTGTATCCACTCATGAGTTGAATGTGGTGTGTATGTGTCCTTCATCATAAATGTGTGTGAGTCTGGGAAAACCCGTCGCAAGTTGTTATCCAGAGCAAACAACAAAAATATGTCAAAAAGTGCAAAGAGAAATTTGAAAATTTAGATCATGTGAAGGGTTTTCCCAGGCCACCACACAAATTATAGTGGTATATTTCATTTTAGTCCATAAATGTAAATGAAAGTGGACCTTAGATCTTTACTGTAATAATAAAGACCATTACAAGAAATGGTAAATTATTTTTTTTTAAGATTTTTTTCTCGGGTTATGCACTAGTTTACATCCAGTTGCAGCTCAGATGACCAAATTTGTGAAATTTCTGAAAAGTCAGCTATGTCTTTGCTAAGAGATATGAGGGAAGTTTCTGTATTAAATCTTTTTCTTCAATTTTCTCTAGGGCTTGCTTTCTTAAACTCCCTGCCATGGCAATGGATGCCAAACTTGCCAACATTGAACCAGTTGGGGTAAGAACTTTTTTATTTTACAGATTTAATTTGGGTTGAAATTTGGGTTCAATTAACACATGCTTTTAGCATCAAGACATTTAATTGGTTGTGGTTGAACAAGACATGGGCTGGACCTTGTACTTAATATGCCATGTAGCCACAGTATGCTTCTGTAAGTGAGAAATAGTTTGGATTTTTCATCTTGATTTTGATTTGTAGTGTAAAATACAAACTTTGTTTTCTGAATCAGAGGCAAGCAGTTGATCACAGGTTCCTATTTCATGTAGGGTATGTCTTCATTGATGTGTTGGAAGATTCAGCTTAAAAGCCTTCACCTGTCCCCCCCCCCTCCCCCCATCCTAGCCCCTCCTCCTACCCCTTTGTTACTTTGCCTGTACCAATACTGTCATTAGAACAAAACTAATTGATTCATTTGCTTATTTAGTGTTCTAGGGATTTGAGGTGTGAATAAATAGTCTGAATGTTGGAAAATCATATGTTTCAAGGCAAGACTTGGTGACTGGACAGTTTTCCTGTTCCCTGTAATTGTGGAACAATACTGTTCAACTTTTTTTAAGTTTCTTTAGTTGTTTTCAATCATGTGCATTCTATTTTAGAAAAGTTGTTAATGAAGTTCCATGTACTGTGTCACATCTTAGCTAACTAGCTTTTCAGTAGTTGTCTTTATTATTTTATGTATTATGTATGATGCAATGATTTTGGATGACATCGTGTAAATAAATTATTTTACTCGCAAAATTTTCAATGTCATCTGTGATAATTTGTCCTCAGAAGTTATGCTAAGTCCAATCATAAAAAATTTCATAAAGTGAATTAACTCTTCTTTCAATTGAAAGTTTTTGTACTTTTTGTAGGACAAGTGGACTGCAGCATCAAGAGATAAATTACTGGAATTGACTATGGAGAAACCTCTCATTGCCTACTGTACAGAAATTAAAGTAAGCACTCCTTAGAAAGACTTTACAATAGCTGTAAAACTGAGAATAAAAATCACTGTTCTAATATAATCTTTAAAAGTGTCATTGGAATTATGACAATGAATAAATACTTAGACATCTGTTCATGTACTGTACAAATAAATGTTAAGTGGAAGGATAGTCCAAACAGTGGTCATCATTCCCACTTACATTGACAAGATCCTGTTTTTTGTGAAATGTTTTTAAGACATCCATGGGCAATGTTTCTATACTTTTCTGTACTCTTCTCTGTGTGTTACATATTATAAAAGGGAAATGGTATTTTCACTGGAAGTAATGGCCTGCTCAGCATGTTCTTCTGTAACTTCCCTACCCAAGAAAGGTGTGTTATCTGTTAATAGACCCTTTTCCAAATAGCAATTACAAAGAATTGTGGGATCCAGTTTAGTATGCGTCGTTTTTCGCCACAGTAATATGCCACTGGCAAAAATGATGCATACCAAACTCTGTCCCACAATCCTTTGCAATTGTTATTTGGAAAAGGGTCTATTTTGCATTACAGAGTATCTGTTATGTCCCTTAAGATACATTATACTGTGGTAAAATTACAATCATTGTACCCTTTTCTTATAAAAACCCATTTTACAGTTTAATTAAAGGTCTGTAGACATGTAACCAAAACATTTGTTTCACTCAGCAATGTTAGATTGAAATCCCTTGATTTAAAATGCATTGCAATCATTTGAGTATCTTCTCCCATTCTTCAAGATATATCTCTGTTATATTGTACGTAATCAGTTTTACAAATGCATCAACATATTTTAGAATTGATATGTGGGACAAATGCAGCCAACTGACTGCTTTGCAAGCAAGGACAGAAAAGAGCTAAGTGTCACCTAAAGGTCTTTTGAAAACTTTTTAAAAGGTTTTGAATTTCTTTGGAACAATTATCATTCTTACCACATATAAACTGAAGCCTTCCTCCAACAATGCAAATCTTTTGTTTTTGTGAACAGAAACATTATGAATGTCTTAATTATGCTTAAACATGTAAGAAAAGCTTGATCCACCATTTGGTTGATGTCTTGTATGTGGCACGTGGCTGCAAGTCAAAAAATGAAGAATTCTTGTTTGAAGGTGTTTTCATGCTATTGATGAATATCCTCTTGCTTTTAACTGCTTTTAGTACTTTCTTCCTCAAAGTTTGAAATGTTTTGCTGTTAAGTGGAATATTTCTCTTTCAGAATAAAGTTCTCTCCCTGTTCCTGTGTGACACAACAACAGACAATGATATCCACATCAATGATGTCCTTGTGCGAGAAGAGTATGCTAAGTTTTCTGTTGTCTCTAGTCCTTCTGAGGTAATGCTTATTCAGTGTTTTACTTTAAATTTTTTCCTCTGGAAATTTCTAGGTGAGGATGCAACTGTTTCATAGGGGCAAGAACCCCAAGCCTTGTTCACCTTTGTCATTGTACCCTTCAAAAAAAAAAAAAAAAAAAGAACCTTGTGTCAATTTTTGCCAAATCATTAGATTGTCACATACATGTGTCATGTGTAATCACAGCTACGTATTTGGTAAGGCAAGCTTTCCCTGGATATTGACAGAGCTTAGCTTTTTATCACTCTTTGCTACAAGTTTGCTCAAGCTTCAACAAATTTTTTCATTACTTGTCCATCACGCTAGCTGTTCTCTAAGTCTGCTTGTCTACGGTAAATGAATATCTACAGTACTTGTCCACTTCTAATCTGCCTAGAAGTAGCTTTGCTGTGAAAATTCAGAATTTGCAGGGTACCTGCCCTGTGGGCTATTATATTGAGCAGTGAACTTGTTGGAGTGATTTTTTACTTGCACCAGACTGCCGGGCAGGGGATTTGTCCAAGCCTTGGTTTGCTGAAGGTTTTCACAAGTAATCATGATTAAAAAAGTTTGGCAATTAGAACCAATGTAAACAAAGCATTCTGAGACAAAACCTGTGCCAGGAAATGCAAGAAAATGCATATCACCCATGTCAAACCTTTGTCCAGAGTGTTCCAAATAAGTAGG
Organism: Holothuria leucospilota; assembly: GCA_029531755.1. NCBI lineage: Eukaryota > Metazoa > Echinodermata > Holothuroidea > Aspidochirotida > Holothuriidae > Holothuria > Holothuria leucospilota. Next base: position 2,092,976 of record CM055967.1, on the reverse strand, counting down.
TTTGCCACAAGTTTTCACAAGTTTTACACTCAAGAAAGTGTGGCAAGTAGATTAAATATGAACAAAGTATTCCAAGACAAAACCTCTAGCAGGAAATTTCAAACCAAATCTGCAGGCTTGCCACATCACCCATGAAACATGCGAATTCTTTTTTCATACTTGAGTCTGGTGGTATCAGGAACAGGTTGACACATGATTTTTGTAAGTGCATACTACTTCACCATGCAAGAAAAGAAAGAGATACTCGGCTTACGTTCTCAAGGAAAGATCGTGGAACTTTACATCTCATATCTGACTTAAACTTAACATTTGAAATGTCAGATAGAGTAGTTTGTATAAATCACTTGTTGTAATTAATAGATATAAAGAAACAATGGGTCGAATTTATACTTTGGTACTTTGTAACTCATTTGCAGGTAAGGACAGGGAAAAGAAAGCAAAGCATACAAACCATTGGATAATTCTTTTCACAAATCGTTGACAGCAAGACTTCATAATAAGGGGTTTCAATATTAATGCAAACTTTCAAGTAACTCTTGCTTTTTTTATCCCACTTTTGCCTTCTATTTCCTACTTTTTGACTCAAAATCATTGCATAAAATACAGTAGCATTTTAAAGTTAGTCAACAAATGTCTACATTAATGAGTCATTGTGATGCTGCAAAGTGTTGGAGAAAGAAGGCTTGCAAAAGTCCTTTTTTGTTACTTCTTTTATCCTGTAAAGACCTGCTTTGCCTCATTTTATTGAAAATTTTATTCTAGTTTTTTACCTGGATTAACTTGAAATCCCGTTAAAGACTTAGAAATCGTGCAGGTAGATAAATGTACCATACATACATACCAAGAGATGGACTGTGCTCTGCAATTATTTTAGCATAGATTCATATGTGCCTGTAGTGACACTTTTCTTTTCATTCTACAATAAAACTTTACCGCATTCAACCTTTCAGTTTACATTTAACAGGTTAAACAAGATTTTCTCATCTGTAGGTTGTGACTGATAAATTTTGAACAACTCAATTTAAATACAAAGTTTGTCTGTGCTAAATACAAAATACTATAGTCTGTGTGCTTGGTGCAAGAAAAGTTCAACCCTTCCTAGTAGGCAATGTAATTCTGTAGTACTGACATTCATTTTTTTTTTCATGTAGGCCTAAAGACAGTTTAAGAAAGTATTACTTGGATACAGAACTTCATGGCTTTTTTTGTTTTGTTTTACATTGTGTATTCAGTATTTCTTATCAGCATGGGAGATCTTGAAGGCAAGTTAGTATGAGTTAAAATGTTGGTTCAACAACTTTTAATACTTTATTTTGTAACAAGGTATAAGAGTCAGTATTTGTATAGTGCCTATCTTCCCTGTATTACTTGTATTCATGCATGTTGCAACATATCTAATGACATTATATCACTTCCTTGTTTGTTGCAATTGTAGAAATTGTGACCTGAATATTAACAGATACATAGTAAAATGGTATCAGGTACTACAGAAGTGAATGCAAAAGTAATCTTTAAGTGAGAACAGTAGGCACAGAACCAAGTGGGCTCAAACCCCCATAGTTTTGTTGACAGCCGATTTGGACGTATAACGATGATGGTGACTTGAAAATGTGTTGTGATTATGATTGTGGGGCCCTCAGAGCCTAGAAAGGGCATCTACTTTCCAAACTGACCTGTAAGATTTGTTCTGGACCTCTTCCATAAACTTGACACCTGCAGGGCTTTTATATGATATTGTACCATTGCCCTAACAAATGAATCCCTCCTTCAAGGAGGAATTCATTTGTTAGGACAATGCTACAGTATTTTATATGATACTGTACCATTGCCCTAACAAATGAATCCCTCCTTCAAGGAGGGATTCCTTTTGTTAGGGCAATGGTACAGTATCATATAAAAACCCTGGAATTGTTCCTGAACAATACTCCTTTAATAATGTCACTGTTTTCTTGTAAAGTGGACCTAAAGTTTAGAATTACAAGAATATATATTTTAGAGGTTAGAAAATGAATTCCATTCATCTAACTCCCATTTTCATAGCTTACTCCATTGCTGAGATATAAAATGTTGAAGTTTATTCACTTTATTTGAAATAGTCGATTGCACAATAATTTGTGATGCCCTTCTTGTACAACTCACATTACCTGCTTTTGTTTTCTTTTAAAATTAAGATGTTTATATGACCTTGGAACATTTACTGTTCCCTTGCATAGTATGTGGCAGGGAGAGGCCTTATATAGCAAATCACCCAATAACTGTAAGACAGTGATCCCATTTTGACACAAGGTACAGTGGCTTTTGAAAAAACAAAGAAAAACAAGAACTGTAATTTGAGTAGTTCAAGAATGACATCACAAATTATTGTGCAATCTACCATTTTAAATTGAGTGAATAAGCTTCAGCATTTTATATCTTGGCTTAGGAATGTCCTGTGAAGATGGGAGTTGGACCATCTGGATGCATTTTTCAAACTTTGTAACATATATTTTTGAAATTTTAGACTTTAGGTACACTTTAAGTTGTAAGTAAATTTAAATGTCAAATTTCAACACTGAGTTTCAGTATTACTATGTGAAAATTAAGTCTCAAAGTTGCAACATTTTGCCTCACTGCAAACAAAGTTGGGCATGTTACCTGCATGTGTTTCATGGCAGTCATCTATCTACACACTGTCAGTGTGCAGCAGTGTCTGTACTTTACCATATTCTGGTATAAAGTCATGCTTGAACAATATATTTATCTTTAATGTTCCTGATCCCTTGGAGAGTTCATAGGCGCATGAAGAATTTTAAAATCAATTGTTGGGCAGGCATGTGGTGAGGTTAAGAACAAAAAATGCTATTTTCAAACATGTAAGGCATTTTGTGATCAGAAAAATTCTTAGAACCTACAAGAATTTTAGGTTTCCAGCTAATGCACTATAGATGTACTGATTCCAATCAAAATCTGTTTGCTGCATCCTTTCTCTGTCCTTTCATTTTCAAGTGTTTATGTAAGATATAATAATTTGTAAATAATTAATTGATGCCTTGGTTGTTAAGATATCCTCCGGAATGTTGGGCCTTTGATATTATTTGTGGTTTGCAGTTAAATCTCTGTGGACAACCCTGAAAGGGTTCTTCCCTTACAATTCACACCCTAATAGTTCACTTCATGGGCAACTCTCCTGGGAGGCTTAGCCCCTTACGACTCGCACTCTGACAGTTCCCTCCCTAGGTAGCTACCCCTGGACTATTCATACTAGTACAGTTCCAGATTTTCTGTTGGGGTACTTGTCGGAGCAGTGATTGTCCTGGATGGGAGTCATTTGGAGTAGAAATTATCAGTGTGGGGAATGTCTGATGGGGGAGGGGGGGGGGTAATGTCTTGGGAGAGTTGTTCAGTGATGAACATATATCAGTAGTACTACCCCCCCCCTCCCCGCTCTTGTTTATTTTACTTGGTGGTGAATATATCACTGAGATGTATGCGATAATATAGTAATATAGTACATAACTTAATAATTAAACGCCTGTCATTGTGTTAGGAAATATTTAATTTAACGGTGGAAGTCATCCATAACATGTAACTTGGTGGTGAAAGACTTGTATAATATTAACAAATGTTTAACCTGGTACAGGAAGTCCTACCATAATTTCTGGGAATATGTAACTTGGTGGTAGAATTTGTGCCATAATGTTAGCATATATTAAGTTTGGTGGTGGAAGTACTGCTATAATGGTAAGGAATTTAATTTGGTGGAGGAAGTCCTGCTATAATGGACTGAACAGCTGCCATTGCCATGAGTTATTTGCTGTTTGGTTTATGCCTTTGGAAAGTGACTAAAAGTCACAGCCAAAGTCATGGCCAAACAGTATATGAAACAGACCAGGACACAATGTTGACACAATATACACACTGGCTTTGTTCACAGACACAGGGGATGACTCACCTAGCTCTGTATATTTACTAGCCAGTTATCTAGCACCGTAAGTACGGTATGCACTGGGTGCAGTATAGCACATATATTGAGATACCATTAATACACACAATGTTTTGGAGTAATTCTGCTCAGTTTGAAGGATAGGCAGCCAAAATAGCTGAGGAAAAAAAAAAAAAACATACAGGAGTGTGAAGCAACAGATGAAGCAGTAGCATCAAAATGCCTTATTCTAGATCTTTTTTCCAGTTTTAAGTAAATGTTTCCCATTGACATAACGTACCATTTGAAGATCTTACATTACCTTGAGGCTAAGATTAAGAGACACTGACTTGTTGAAGGCGTATACTGTAACTATTGGGCATAGGCCTACCCTCTGCCCTATGAAAGCTTGCGTTTGGATAAGGAGAACGATCTCGTTGTTTTGTCAGTTTGAAATGCCTAAGTAGAGCCCTCATTCAAAATTTGTACTGGTGATGACCTTCATGCTCTGACAAATAGCATTGATTCCCGCGAAAATGGAAACAGACCTGAGACAAAATAGCATTGCTCTCTTAAACAAAGCTTGAGCCCTGATTAAACTTAATGGTGAAAGTCCTGCCATAGTGAAAGGGAATATCTTACTTGCTGCTGGAAGTCAACCTAAACCATTTGGGAATATTTGGATTTGTTGTTTAGGTTTTGCATAAATAGTAGGAATTATGTACCTTGATGGTAGATGTCCTGTTAGGGAATGTTGAATTTGATAGAAGAAGTTCTGTCAAAGTTTTGGGAAAGTTCAACTTGATTATGGAAGTTCTACCATAGCTGTAGGAAATATTTGGGTTGGTGGTTGAAAGAATGTTGTGATGTTACTATATTATGCAGATCAGTAGCAAGTTTCTTTTGAGCCAGAAATATACCCCCTCCCCACATCCTGGAACATTATGTGAGCAGTTGTAAATAATGTTTATTTGTCCATCCTCTGTTTCTAGACCTTAGTACCTACAGATGAAATGACCTTCGAGACACCCCTGGACTACAACCCTTCTGATTTCATCATGTCTGTTGATCAAACACCTAATCTTGGACCCATGCAGGAGGAGCATGTAATGGCTCATGAACTACTTCTCAAAGTTGCATCAGATACAGGTAGTCATCAGGGTAAGTATGTCATATACTGCAAATATTGCATTTGTTTCACAGAAAATTGTCATACTGTATATTTAAAACCATGATTTATAGACACAAAATAATAGATTGTGCTCCTCATTGCCTCCTGTTACATGTGTAATCCCCCAACTTGCCTACAAATACCATCTGGCATAAATCATTAACGTCGAGATGGCGCCCTCCCACAAATAGAGGGCAGTGTGGCTAGGCCACTTACAGAGACCCTATAGTGGGAGAGACTGGCCAACTTATTTTATGGGCGCCATTTTGGAGCCAAATGGTAACTATGGCCAGATATCATATACACTCTGTGCGTACAGTTTTCCGTACAAAATGTAAAACAAAGTGAGTTACAGCATTCTGTTCTCTTGTGACAATCATTCGTATTGGTTGACTCTGGGTGGCACTGTCTGCTGAATCCTTAAGTTTGTCACCCGGTGCGAGAAAAGTCGTCCCGGGAGGGGGTCTAGAGGGAGGGGATAACACCCTTCATTTTGAGTAACTTTTGCTAATAGAAAGTGACAGGTGAGGAAAATGCAGAATGGTGTATGCTATTTTGACAGTTTTAAAAGTGATTTTATTTAAAAAAAAATTCATTTTAGTGTGTCTTATTTTAGTGCTGTCAAGAGGGGCAGGGGGTGGGTCTATTGTGGGCTGGGTCTGCCCCTTCTTTCTAAGAAAACTACAAGTAAGTTAATGCAGGATGGCATACATGCAAAATGGTGCTTTTCATAGGCGTAGGAAGCGGGGGAGCTGGGGGTTTTACCCACAGTCAAAAATGTGGGGGCTGAATTATGCTTCCACCCCCAAGATCCAAGTGCAAAAACCCCTTATTTGTCTCTTCTGTAAGAAATGTCAAAAATTTGCAGTAATTTTCCTTAACGTTTGTCCAAAATGTTGCACCAAATTGCATCTGAAGACCCTCAAATATTCAAAAATTTTCCAAAGGGGAGGGGGAAATCACCTCTCCTTAGACCTCTCCCCCAGGACGGCGATCCGAAACAAGGTTCACCCCCCCCCCCCCCCCATCTTGAAAAGCTTCCTACGCCTTTGGTGCTTTTTACGGAAAGTTGTAAGCAAGTTGAATTAATCAATAAGATTTTGCATTATTTAGTGAAAATTTCAGGAGAGGTCTGGGGGAAGGGGTAAATATAGGGGAGCACTTCCTAGTGAGACTTTTTTATTTTATGGAAAGGTCTAGGCATGGGCGTCAATCTTTACTCGAGTATGGGAGGGACATGACCACTTCTGTCACAAATTAACTGTGTAAAAATCTTAAGTCAATGGGTGTATTTCCAAAGTAGGGGACGTGTCCCCCTGTCCCCCAGGATTGACGCCCATGGGCCTATGCCTAGGTTTTTTAAAATTGTGACTGACCAGGGTGTATTCCATGTAAAACCCTACATCAAAGTCAAAGGTGCGCAAATGTTTCAGTTTTCTCATGTTACTATGATAGATACAGGAGCAATTTTTGGTCTGTGTCCCCCTCCCCTTTTGAAAAAATGGGTGTCCTTACATGCAATCTTATGCCATATAGGCTACATTTGAAAAGAATTTTGTGTTAAAAAATCGACGTATTTTTAGAAACTAAAATACATTGGCATCAATGAGGGGGAACCATGTCCCAATGGGTGCCCCCTCGCCCCCCTTTGAAAATTTTTGAAAAATTAGGTGTCCTTAGGCTACATATGCTACCATGTGTAGTAAAATTTGTGTTAAAAACTGACATATCTTTAGGAAGTAAAAAAATCGGCATCAGTGAGGGGGTGGGGGCATGGCCCAATGGCCCCCTAAATATGCCACTGCTCCTACACCTATGACTGGGTACTGCAGCTCTGGTATTCCAGCTCTCTATGGGGGTGTTCCGACAACTCTCCAATAGGGTTAGTATTAGGGTTAGGGTTAGCCGGTTTAGGCCAAAGGGTTAGGAGTTGTATTTGGATTTATGTGTTGGACTATCAAGCAGTCAGAATATAGAGCTGGAACTACCGTATACGGTATAGGCTAGGCCTTGTACAGAACATCGTTATCTAACTTACGCCTACTCTAACATTAGGCTTACATGTATTACTAAGTTGTATACTGTAAAGTTACATCGCATAAAGCGATTGCTATTTGATGGATTCCAATTGAACCTTCTAACTTTTACAGCCCATCAAAACCTTCTTTTTGTAAAGGATGGGAATCTATACAACTTGTAACCCTTTTCTGGTCTGTTCGTGCATCCAAATGCAGAACAACCAGGCCGCAATTTTGGAAAGAAAAACATGTCTGTCTTACATAGGATGAGTACGTCCGGCCGTACGTACAGCTGGCGCGCCTAATTTTTTTTCCCACGAGGTTATGGGCAGATTTGATTTTCAAAATCTGTTTCTAAAATCATGGTTAGGGTTATTTTTAGGGTTAGGATTATGTGGCCAAGGGTTATTTGGCCTGTTCTTTCATAATCCGGTGTCAGAATTACAATAAAAGGGTCGGAAAGCTGTCATTTTGATATTAGGGGTGTGGCCTATTTCCAAGAAGCTGATTGGTCAATTGGCATGATTTGCCCATAACCTCGTGGGAAAAGAAATTGCGCAGGCCTCACAACTCGTACTTTGGCTCCAAACTGGTGCCCATACATCTCGTCCAATCAGAATGCGTATCTGAGAACAATGGTTGGCCAATCTCTCCCACTATAGGGTCTCTAGCCACTTATCCTCCCTTCATCTTAGCCTGTTTTGAGCAAGACGTGTTTTGCCACTGTCTGGCTGATAGTTAATTGAAAATAAGGCAGAGCATGGTAGATTTATTTTCAAGAAATAAAGGTTTACAGAAAAAAAATAATTTATAGCTGAAGAACATTTTGTTGACCCAAACTTCTAAAATTACATTATTTATACTGTAACTCTTGTGTTGCATAATATATTGTGGAGTTAAAGCTATCACTTGAGTTAATTGATAAAACTCAATGGTGTAATAATGATTATAGCTTTTTTTTTGCATGCCATTTTCTTGTATTAAAAATGTGATATTTCCCTTTACAAGAAATTGTGACAAAATATGTGTCATGGTCATGGAGAAATACTATGACCTGTCAAATTACAGTGTCATGTGGGGTTGTTATCTTTAAGTGATCACAGATTTGAATCTATGCCATGGCCTATCACCATGGATGGAAAAGTAGGGAAGGTGGGAGGAATTTGGGTATTTGGAGGGAGATTTATGTTTTTGTGTATGTTAATACAAATGGAATTGTAGAAAAAGGAACCCTTCCTGGGAGCAATCATTTTTCCCAGCCCTTCCCATCACATTGTAACTGGTGACTTTGCAACTGAGGAAGTTAGATCAAATTTAGCATCAATTCACTTGTGAGGTCAACATGGATGAAAGTATTGCTCAGAAATATATAATTTAGCCTAGGAAGTTGAATACCAGATTGACTGGTAGCTATTCCCTTTTATTATTTAGGTTTTTGTTGTGGACATGGAACTTTGGTTTTAGTTGCCCTGTGATTTACAGAAATTTGAGACCATTACACACCACCTGCCTGATTAAGTACTGCACAAACCAGCTGCATGATCTTAAATGCTGAGACCATCCAAGTTTGGGCCTGTATAAAGCCATGTTACTTCAGCATGTCATGTGTATGTTAGATTGGTTGGAATTAAGTTGACATGAATTGAAACCATTGAAATGTTGTGAAGTCAGAATGAAGCTGACATGACTTGAAAACAGTTGAAACCAGGTTGGTCTCCTTTCTGAATTGGTGCACATGGCTATTTAAGGTCTCCTTCCTGAATTGGTGCACTTTGCCTAGTTCAGAGAGTATGTCTCCTTATGTTGGTGTCTCTGCCTACTAGTTTGTAAGGCATTCCTTGCATGCATGTGCAGTACACTAAATCGAAGGAGTCAGTGAAAGTGAACTATACCATAGAGTTGCCCTAGAAAGGGCTCATTACCTCTCATACTTGATAAAAAGTGAGGTAGTTATTTATTGTAAATGATTTAAAGTTAAACCATAATGATAGGTGACTGCATTCTCTTTTAGGGTACATGAAGACAAAATAAGAGTATATTTCTGTATGTGCATGTACTGAAATGATGTTATGAAATGTAGCAAGAGAAAGTAATAAGACTAAGTATCATGCATGTTCAACATATTATTAGAAAAATAAATAAATGGATAATATCTGTGTAAAAATGATGTCTTAAGTGGTATCACCCTGACATTGGTATTCTGTGATCTTTGTGTCTCTAGCTATTGTCAATTCTGTTGTAGGTAAAGTGTGTAACATTCCCAAACATCTAGAAAGTATTTATTAAGTGGATTTACAGTACCTATGATATATAGGTTGACATGTACAGTAAGTTGTTTGTAGGTTGACACATTGTAAGGACAGCTGTTTTACCTATGCTACTGTATTATTTTGGATGTTTTAGTAACAGAGGCAGGAGATCATGCAGAGGAGGAGGATGAGGATGATGCTGCCCTCATTTCACATGTGAATGAAGAAGTAGAAGCTGAGAGTGAGAGTGACATGGAGGTGAGAGATAGCTTCTCCCAGTGGCTGTAATGTCTCAGATTTATTAGTGTTTGCACCAGGTAGAAAATTCATACCCGGGTACCCAAAACGCATTACCGGTTGGGTACCGGGGTACCTGACCGTAAACCTTGCAACATCTAGTCTAAGTTTAGTGCATGGTATGCACATACAATTCAAGAGTCCACCCATCCATTGGCCCCTCATCTCTGGTCGGATCTATTTGTTGAAAACGATACGTCACATTTTTCTATATCTACAATGTGCTGTTGGTTCTTAACGTGTGAGTTTAGAAATCAGACAGGAATTAATAATTTTACCATATACTTTAGCGCCGTTACTACGAATTTTAAACAAGTCCTGTTATTACCGCCTTTTGTGGCTTTGTGTCCAAGTGTGCCGTAACGTGTGCATCGGAACCAAAAAATAACTTCCAGTTTGTCACTGCAATGTCTGTACTGTAATGTACCTCAACCATGTGTTCAAATTTCTCGTAAATTGCTTTCTGATTACTCCTATGAAAAATCCACTACCTACTGTACCTTCGGGATTATGATAGTGAAAATCTTTCTAATGCATCTCCTGGCCGAGATTTCACCTGCACAGTACCATTAAAAATGTACGGTAGGATACGGCAGACACTGTGCATGTACGAACATTCGTTTGTTCATTGCCTGGGTGCTCTAGACTCTGTTCAACATGTTGTGCATGCTGGAGCAGTGCACATGACTTTGGGACGTTCCACTTTTGGCAAATGGGGGGTACGTAAAATACTGGGAAAATATTTTGCTCTTTTTTGCCATATATTTAGGAAACTTTGTACGTAAAAATTTTGCAAGTAGTTTGAATAGCAACAAAAAATTATGTGCAATATACTGTAAAGATAGGAATTATTTTAGTATGTAAGGTTGTATCAGGATAGAAGTAACAGGAAAGAAGATTTTTTTCATGAATGCAGAGCAAAATACACCTTGAAAGAATGTGTACGATATTAAATCTGATGGAGTGAATTTTGCTTCAGAAAAAAGTTTTTCCACCAAAAATATGAAGTTTTGGCGATTGATTCCAGACAAAAGAATATTATTGTGGTTGAAATAAGTGCATACCTTATGTAGACATAACTGTATTACCAAAATTAAGTGCTTTAGATCATGAAATCGTGTCATGTTAATTTTAGTGATAACCTGACAAGTAAATCTAGCAACGTCGAAAGTCGAGGTACGTGCCGTATATCCATTTGGGTGTGTTTATAGGACAAAGATATGTGTGAAATTTCTAGTAGGTCTTTCGCACTACTTCTGGGCCTTAGTTTTGGAACGTTACCCATCCACACGCACTGCGTGCAAATACTTATGAGCTGTCTTCTGACGTTCATTCTTAGGCTAGGCTATTATACAGTATAGTAGGCCCATGTTGTTTCGTTATCTAGTATAGGGGCGGCTTGATGTTAGAAACACGCATTGTTTCTGGTGAAAAGTGCAATTTAACAAAAGCATTGTAAGGAAATAGACAAAAGCAACTCCATTTCAACACAATTGTGAATGAGATGAGGGTAAATATATTTCATTAGTTGCAATAACCATGCTATTTCGCGAAGATCAAAAGGGAAGGATTGAAAAAAGCTGCCTGGGTAGTAACAGCGTTGGTCGGGTACCCGGGTATACAGGTACCCAAAGCAAACAGAATAAGATTAGAGAAAGCTGGGTAAGAAGACCTTGAAAAGTGTACACAACTGTAAGAAAACTAAAAGAGCGTGACAGCATAACTGAAAACAAAAGGGCTAATAGAGGTAACTTGAAACCAAAAATTAAATCAAATCAAATCAAATCAAATCCAATATAGATCTTATTAGTGAAGTTGATATAAAAAATAATATAGATCTTATTATTGAAGTTGATGTCTTTACAGCCTTCACTATAGACCGTATGTATATAATGGTACAGAAAAGAAATTTTCCCCACCCCCCATGGAGGCATGCACATATAATTGCAACTTAAAACCCGCAAATGCAGACAGCTGATTTGTATACTAGTGGGACATGGGCATTTTCTTCTACGAGCATTTGCAAAGTCTATGTTGTGCGCGCAGTGTGCTTCATTGTTTTACCTTCAAAATGAGGTTGCATGACGTCAATGCATAAGGTCTATACTAATTCAGACAGGCCAATATGTTTTGTACTTTGTTTTCAACCCCATTTGTGAAAGTGTATTCTACATCGCTTGAAGACCAAGCTATATGCCTTTTGTCACCAATGCAGTTCAGCTGTTCCCCATATGCATGTAGAGCCTCTTGATAATTCACACCATTGAAGTAAGAAATTTCTTCGCATGAATTTTTGTTTATTCTCAGGAAATTGATGAAGTAGAGAATAATTTAAATCTTGAAGACATCGAATTGACAATGAGGTTTTTAGAAGGGAGGAGGTTAGTGTTCAAATGTTTTAATGTTGTTCCTAAGACTGTAACACTATTCCTAAATATTTAAGTTCCCACACAGGCCTGGAAAAAGTGCCTGTCGGAGTGATGTATTTCACAGAACTTTCAGTAAGTGTTACTGTATTAAACCTTTGAGGCTCTTACAGGTTCTTAATTGGTTTAGTCTGTACTACCTTGGAAGTAATAGTCCTGGTTTGCAAAGATAGTTTATGTGAGTGTTTTATTTACAGATGTACAGGCATTATCAGGAAATTTAGCGGTAAGCTAGTAAAAGTGTATAAAGCAAGGCTGAAAGTGGGTAGGTATTTTGTTTTCAACACAATGAAACAAAGATATTAAGAAATACTTACCTTTATGTTTTCCACTGAAAACTGCTGGCATTTGATCACATTTTGTTGTTTGATATTTATTGTTATCTTTATTTTGTAGTTGGTTTCCTGTTAGTTGCTTATCATCTTGATAAAGGGTGATAGTCCCGAAGCTTATTAGATGTTAGCGTTGCATATCAATCATACAGTGGGGCCCTCTTCCCTTTAAATTATGGACCCAATGGAGACCAGGGTCCCTCATTTCTGGAAGGTTAATGTAGAGTACCATGATTATGGTAACTCAAGAACAGTCATCCTTGCAAGAATGATTTATTGTCATCAGACTTTGATCATTCTGTATCAGGCCAGGGTGCCTTTGCAGTGGGCATATTGTTCCAGCTTTAGTTTGAAACAGGAACATCAAAGTATATATCATTTTGTCCTGCTAAAGTTTGGTTAGAAGTTCTAGAAACAGTATCTGTGTAGTGTATTAGTGTTACAAATTCTTTTCAGGTTTGATTAATTTGAGAATTCCTTTGGTTTGAAATTTAACATTCATGTTTATGTTTTAATGTTTGTATTTTAAGAAAACGACTGCTGGCGGTGTTATCTTCTGACGAAGGGGTTAGTGCCATTGATGACCTGGATGAAACAGAAACATTGATGAGACATTTTGAAGAGAGGAAAAAGAAGATTGCAGCTCTTCATGCTAAATCAACTGGTAAATCTTTCTCTTATGTCTTTAAAGTTAGATGGGATTTAACTTCACACCAACACGAATGTGTTATATAGTGTCAGCTAGATAAAAAGCTAAAAAAAAAAAAAAAGTTCAAATACGGTTCAAGTTCGGTTTCAAATACAGTTCAAATACGGCTCAAGTCCTTCCCTTTAGTCGCCTCTCATAAGACTCAGGGAATACCTTGGGCATATTCTACAATCCCCAGCCCACAGGGTGCCTTATATCTTTAAAGCTAGTAACATTCTACATGACTTTGTCAGACACAATACTACTGGACTGTCATGGTGGCATTGGTTGTGTAAAGTGCATGTGTCTGCCACCTGGACTGGCACTTTTAAGACCAATATTTCAACTTTTTAGTTGCATCACTGTCAGTAGGGAATACCAAAAGTGGTTTTCCTGATTGAATTCTGTAACAGACTTCAGGCTGAAAGAAATTGACCAAAGAGATACCAGACTTATACACAAAGCTAAAAGAAAGTTTTCAAATTCTGTAATGCACCTGTAACAGAACAACCATTTGTATGGAGTGTCCATTGTGTAACTGAATTGAGTGTTGCCCAAAGGAAACAAGCGACCCTATGGAGATGAGTAATGCAAAAGTCATTCAGCATGCACCTAGCTTTATCATTAAGGAATTACTGATGTGTTCATGATTTTGGTTTGCCAAAAGAAAAAAACAAAAAAAAAAATCATTTCTTTGATGATGGTATCTTTGTGTATTTAAGTTTTAAGGGGGACGTATTTGTATTAAGAAGTAAAATTCTCATGGTTTTTGTAATCTCTCCTATTTTACCAGGAAGGTATTAATTTGTCAGGTTGAAACATTTCTGATTTATGTTGATATCAAGGGGGGAAGGGGGGGGGTGAGAACCATGTGCCTTGGAATCCCTGTGAACATGCACCCTCCATCTACTGTAATATCCTTTCCTTTGTATGCACTGGTAGTTGTTGGTTTATGATATGAGTAAGTCTTATCTTAAAGTATTGTGTTGTAATGGTAATTGTAAAAGTCCTATTATTTACCTTACTGTCCACCGTCCTCCCTACCTGAAACTTAGAAGCCATTAGTTCAGGTATAGCACATGTTTAGGTTGGCAGTGCTGTAAAATTGCAATTTTACCTTGAAGAACATCACAAATTCAGTGTAAAGGGGACAGTTATGGGTTTTACTCTTATGGTATTTAAAAGTTTAAAATATATACAGAACTGTCAAGGAGTTCCCCTGGACCCCAGTAGGGTCAGTATGACTAGCCTCTGGATGCCACAATTTATTAACAGACCAAAGTGGTTAATGTTGCCCATGTACAGGTCTGGCAAAAGAGTTCCCATCTGTTTTGGTACAAGGAGGCACTTGCTTGTCTGTTTGTAACTTTGTCATACACACTGTGTTTTCTCAAGAGGGATTTTAGATGTGCAAGATTTGGTCTTTCTCTCATTCCCCATATCTCACAGTATCAAGATAGACAAGCAATACATCTGTGTAAAGTTTATAGCTAGTTTGTACCTTGATTTCATTTCCTATTCCTCACATGCATCCCACCATTGTTGGGGCTTAGGGGTGTTTCATCTCTTGAAGCCTGAATAAGTGCAGTAACTTTAAAGCTGTGTTATCCAAATTCATTCCTGTTACCACCTGATCTTCAAGTACCCCTGCTCTTTCTTTTCTGTACGTGGAAACTGCAAAGAATTTGACTAACTGTGCCCTCCATACCCCTCCCTACCCCTTCCCAGACCACCCTGTCTAGTTAATGATATTGACTGACTGAATGGACCTCTCAACCTTAGAGCAAGTAAAGTTTTTTCCATGTAAAGCCATTGCACAAAGTTATTGCAGTTCTTTATAGTGTTGATGTGGAACCTATGGTATATTAAAATTCAGTGATAGTAGATGTAAAACTTGAGAAGAAGGAAAAATACCATCAATGACAATGAAACTATTTCATTTAGTTCATTTATTTGTTTCTCTTTTCCTAGTACAGTGACAATTTCAAGTAAACTTGTAAACGGAATAATTATAAGAATTGAAAGGATTTGCAAATGCAAGCCAGACAGCGTGTAATGAGTGCACTCTTCTGAAATATACAAAAAATACTATAATAAAGCAAGGGGAAAAATCTGTGCCAAAACTAAGAATTTCTTTTCAAACTTTTTCCTCAGAAAAAGTGGCACCTAAGAGTACAAGTGAACCTGTGGTTGCTTCAAAGGAAATGGAAAAAAGTGTCAGTTCCAATACCATCCAAGTGGATAAGAGCTTTTCACAAGAGATTGAAGAGGTAGAAATTTTTGATGAAGAATCTTTCAATTCTGAATCAGACTTTGGCAATACTACAGCTGAGGCAGAGAATCAGCCAGTAACAGATACTCATGAAATTATAGATCCCAGGACTGCAGAGGATTACTCAACTGTAGACAATGATGAGGAAAGCCTACCTATTGTACCACCTGCAGGGATGGATTTGAGAACTGACCCAAACAAACCTGTGGTTGATCCTGCCACTCTGAAAGACCTTGGACAAATGTTGAGGAGCTCTTTAAAAGTGACAGCTGAGCCTTTTAGGCCCAAGCAGACTGCCGCAGTGTCACCTTTCCGTAGACCTGGTGTTCCACTGCCAACTTCTCCAAGTGCCTTCCTGGATAATAGAGATACCATTCATGATGGCAGTGTAAAGGAACAAACCTTACCACAAGGTGGTGTTTTCCAGCCCCCAGTTACTAATCAGCCATTGGATCAGACATCACAGTTCCCTGTACAGCAGAATACTTATCAGCCTAGTATGTCAGATTTTTATGGACAAGAACAATTTGTACCACCTTTCCAGGTTCAACCTCCAAATTTTTTCCCTTCTATGATGGGTAGAGGTTTACTTCTACCTCAAAGAGGGGTACCAGGAATAAATCAGGGCAGAGGTCCTGGCATGGGTGGTAGTGGAAGTGATACCCAACAGATGATTGGTGGTACATTCAAGAATCCTGGGGTACCTTCAGTGGATGTCCCCAGGATGGAACCTTTCAAGATGGAACAACCAACTATGGCCCACCATATTGACCCTAGGGTGCAAGAAGCTAGTTTACCAAACCAGAAATACCAAGATATTCAACAATTTTATTCTGGAGGGCTAGACATGAGGCAGACAGCTTCAATGCCTCATATGATGAGAGGCACTGGTCCCCCACAGGTACGAGGTATGAACTTGGCAAACGTGTCTGGTATGGGAAATTTTCGTAGTGCTCGTCCGCCTATGATGCCTGGGATGAATATTTCACGACCTCCAAATATGCCTTTCCCACCTCCCCCAAACATTCGCAACTTTATCAATAACCCCAGTCAGCAAGGTGTTAGTGGAGGTGTGCCTATGAATATGTATGGTGGTCCTTTGAACTATAATTCAGGTAATAGAATGTACCCACAAGGAGCTATGGGTAGAGGAATGGGCAGAGGTTCAGCACAGTAAATTAGTGTCATAAGAATGTACATTCATCCCTTTATTATTTTCATTGCAAGACTATTTTTACATTGTAAGTATTGCACTAATTTTTCAACAAATTCGTTGAAAAGTCAAATTTCTGGTCATATGAAACTGTAGAGAAACCCATGGCATCTGTGTTTTTGTTTCTCATTTGAAATGAGGAAATTGCAGAAACCCACAGAGAGCACACATCATGTACATTGTGTTTTTTGTCTTTAATGCGCTTTGTTTAAACCTACATTTGTCTACACAAGTTTGTGGTGAGGCATAATGCAAAGGTCCCGCCTCATTCAATAGTACAATACTACTAATTCAAGGAAAGTTTTCCAAAGAGATAATTATTAATGTTCTATAGTGCTATGTGTTCCTTATTTCAAAGTTTTTAATGATTACTTTTCATGTCATTTATAATTCATCAAGGTTATGTGAATTTGAAACATACTTTCTCTTTTGTTTATTACTCCAAAATAGTTTAAAAAATTACTTCGTATTCCTTTCTTTGTTCTCCATATATCACGTGACTTCATGTTCTATTATTTCATGTTACAGTAAGTTCCCTTTGCATTTAGTACCATAGATAAGTTATTGTTTAGAAGTTGCAAGTGCAAACAGGTTGTGTACATCTGGATATTGAATTCATGTTGCTTGATATTCTTTCCAATGTTCTGTTGTGTGTGATTGTTAGTGGGAACATACAAGAAAAACTTCCACATGTTTTGTATGTGGCAGACAAAAATGCTTCTGAAAAGTGAATGTACAAGGGGTGAAGGGGGTGGGGGAGGAGGGGGAAAGAAGGGGTGGGGGATGAGGGGGAGTAGGCAGGCAGGATGTATGTTTGGAGGTTAACCGAGTTTTTATCTTTTACCATGTGCATGAAAGGAAGAAGTTTCTGCATTGTGTAGAGATTATTCTCTTCCTTTACAGTTACTACCTTTCATTGGGGTGTGTTTAAAGGACTGAATGCATACCAGTCAAAGGTGTTAGCAGAGGGACTGTTTCATCATACACCTGTTCTTTTGTATTTTTAACACTTCCTTTTTTTTACAAAGTGTATATTAATTTGAAACGTAAGCATGATGATAACTTGTCATTACACGAGATGAAAATGAAGATAATATTAAACTGCGGTATTTTCATCTGTTCTTGAATAGCAACTTGTTGCTTAACGAAGTCGAACATCCAACATTTATCTGTCCTTTGAGACTAGGTGGTTGCCTATATTAAGCTGCCAGTTGTCTTGCTCTTGAAACTTCTCTAAGATTTGAAAGAGGTTTGGTACTGAAGAAAATGGTTTGTGTCGTCTGCTACATCTAAATCTCAAAGACTCATCATGATGATGTCACCAAATGACATTACATTGCCATTTGTCAAGGAAAAATTCAAAATTTTAAGCTTTCGTCTTTTTCATCACAGTTAAAATCATTTCAATGAACTTCAGTCAAGAACTTCCCAAAACCTCCCGTGTTGACAATGCTTGATACTAATGCCGAAAGTTATGAAAATTGTGATTCTTTTGGTAGGCTTGAACATTGTGTGAGGGAGACGATCAATCAAGGTTTTAGGAGCACAAAGAACTTATATTAGTTAAACGTTTATGGTCAGTCGTTTAACTTAAAATCTTTATCAAAGCTTAGCCATTGTCAGCAAAGAGGCTGCTCTTCAAAGTAACTTGTCAACAATGACCTTGTTCCTGGTTTAAATTTTTTTTTCAAGCACATATTGTCTGACGGATTTGAGCACTGGATCTCCTTCCCTAACAACTCCCTGATTCGAGAAGGATTACAGTTATATGTACGGCATTACCCATAACTGGGAGTTGTTGTTGTCCCTAACAACTGCCTACCCATAACCATACAATTAGCCCCTGTAGGAACTTCTAAGAACTGTGGGATAGAGTTTTGGTATGCATCGTTTTTGGCCACAGTAAAATGCCATTGATAAAAATGGTGAGTTCCAAAACTATCTAACCTAGAAAATTCTTTGTAATTGTACTTGGAAACGGGTCTGTGATATCTGTTGACTGATTTACAACTTGATAGGGTCACCCAATCCGTAACATGATATCAGGCAAAGAAGAAGCCTCGAGCCTTCTAACCCTATACCTTTCCTGACTTCTTTAACCCTAACCTAACCTGGAGACATGATATCATGCATATATGCATGTCTTGAGACACAAATGTGTCACCTTACAAAACAAAACGTACGGATTTGGTGATAGGGTGGTGTGCTCTATTCATATTCATTTTTGTTACCCTTTAAGTGGATTACTTCATTGCAGTCCGAAGCAAACCACCATATCCTCACATTTTGTTTTGTAATGTGCCACATTCTTGTCTCGAGACATGCGTATCCTGCATGATATGTCACAAGGTTAGGGTTAAGGAGGAGACATGAAATGAGGTTAGGGTTGAAGGGTCTCGAGACTTCAAATCACGCATTATATCATGTGAGGATTGGGGGGCGCAAACGGTTTTCATGCAAGGGGTGCTGTGTGTTCTGATGACCTTAGCTGACCACCTTCCGTCTCCTCTTTCATCCCACCCGGGCCCCGACACATACATACCTTAAGGGGCAGATTGCTGTATCGTTTATTCTGCATTACAATCTTTGCGTTCAATAAGCTCCTGCTATAGCAGTTAAGCTTGCATTAATCGAAATTCATAATCCCCCTTCCTTCATCAAAATTGCTCAGGAGGGTGTGTCAAAGCTCAAAGAATTGTGCAGAAAAATCTACAAGAGCTTCAACCATGGTGAAGTTTAGTGCCCGACCGTTTTCTAACACGTTCTCCATCATTTTATATATGACACATTATGAACTGTCTGACCCTGTTGGGTAGTTTAGGCTCAACTGTGGTGACGTTCAGTGCCCTACCGTTTTCTAACATATTCTCAATCGTTTTACATATGACACTTTCTGAACTGTCTAACCCTGTGGGGTAGTTTTGGCCTTTGAATGTGCCTGCCCGTAGAACTCTCCCTCACTAAGACAGCAGACTCCCTGCAGGCCAGGGATGCATTCAGAAAGGAAATTGTTTTGTCGATGATTCGTTTTCCTCCACTCTCTCTGCCCCCCCCCCCCTTTTTGACAAGTGAGCACTTTCGAAAGTTTTCAAACTGAACCCTTATTTACTCGTGTATTTTTTTTATTACCAGGCCCGAAACCAAAGTTCCCAATTTGAAAAAAGGGGGGAGGGGAGCGACATTAAAATAGCAGGATCGCCACTCCAGGAGTTAGGCACTCATCACATGTTGATTTAATGTGGTCTAAGATGCCAAATGATGCAATCTTTTTCTGGCAATTTTTTCCATTTCTCTGTTGTTTGAGAGAAAAATGATTGACTCCTACGTACATACTTGGAGGAGGGGGGGGGGGGGGTTGTATGCCCACTCGACTGCCTATTACTAGTATCCTTCCTTACCTTTCGTCACCTTGCCTGTTAATTACCAGCTCATGGGGGCACCACTTGGCAGGTATAATGTTGTTCACTTTGCTCCTGTAGACTGTACCTTTTGTACAGGAGCGGACTGCATGGGTGAGGGGGCGAGTGGGAATGAATCTCCCTTAATGAGGCGCGAATCCAAGGGGGGGGGGGGGGCTTTTCCGGCCTCAGCCCCCCTTTTCGTCACATCAACAATAACAAATACGCGAAAATTAGCATAATATTAATCTAGGAGAATATTCAAGCAGTCCCCCTTTTCGAAATGTCTGGATCACGCGCCTGCCCCTAATGCTTTTCCTCCTCTTGGCGGCTTCAATGTTTTTGTTACTATCAGGCGGGTATCAAAGTAGGCAACCTATCAATTATCACGTCTCACTTGATAGGCCTATGATATCGGAGTTGGACGTTGAGTTAACAACATTGCATGCGGGGAGCTGTGCCGGCGATATCGTTACTGAGTGCACACAGTCCTTGCGTTAACTCGTAATTGTCGATCAAATGCAGGGTAAAATGCTTTCGCTGTTGAAACTGGTATAAAGAGGAGAGGTCTTTTTGACTCGGGCTGAGTAGATTACAGAGTTGCGTACTCGAGTCATATGACTTGGACTCGGGTCGGATTCGACTCACTATTTTTGTGACGATTTGCAAATACTTACAAAGACTTGCGACTTGGACTGCCAAAAATAACTTGTTACCAACGCAAGTCAAGGCTTTAGTCGAGGGAACCTATAGGACTTATTAAAAAACATCCATTTGCGAGTTGCATGAACAACCAAGAATATGAAGATCGTGCTTCGGCCACCTGTCGTTGGCTCTGGACTTACCTGACTAGGATGAGTTGTGTAAAGCACCCTGATAATTAATAGTCTGGTTGGGTTAATAAGAGCAACCCTCCTCGACTCTGTCCTTTTTCTATGAGGGCCCTGGCTGTCCCTGCTAGTAGTTCCCCCATTGAAAGTGTGTTAAGTCATATAGAGACATCATCATGAGACCCCACACGTTGAAGTAGCGTTAAGTTACAATACGCTATCCAATCTAATGTAATTGAAATACAATAGCTTTTCATGTAAAATAGATACTGTTTATTCTTTCCGACAAAAAAAAGACCTGGTTTCAAAGCTGTTTCACTCAGCTAAGCTATACATGCAGGGAACCCTAGGCATATAGCCGTACACAGCGGGGGAAGTCCCCCCCCCCCCCGAAATATTCAAAGTAGCTTTTAAAAAACATCGGTCTGTGTAAACTTCCGAGATATTCAAATACAGATTGTCTAGATGCAACTTGAAATGCACGGAGAGTGCCATTTCCGGTAACAACGTGGGACAGGGCACCTGTATGTGGGACATGTGCGTAGCGCCATAGGCGTAGGAAGCTTTTCGAGACGGGGGGGGGGCTGAACCTTGTTTCGGATCGCCGTCCTGGAGGAGGGGTCTAAAGGGAGACACCCCCTCCCCTTTGAAAAATTTTTGGGTATTTGAGGGTCATCAGATGTAATTTGGTGCAACATTTTGGACAAACTTTAAGGGAAATTACTTCAAATTTTTGACATTTCTTACAGAAGAGCTAAATAAGGGGTTTTTGCCCTTGGATCTTGGGGGCGGAAGCATACTTCAGCCCCCCACATTTTTGACTGGGGGATAAGCCCCCCAAGTCCCCCCGCCCCGCTTCCTACGCCCTTGCGTAGCACATTGGGAGTGGGTAGAGGGAAACACCATCTCAGTCTCTTCAGTATATTTTGTTCATATTCCTTTATTACTCATATTTATGGAAACATTTTAAAAAATCAGTGCAATTTTCTCGGTGCGCTTTGCGGGCACCCATTCCGAGTGAGAGTTTGTCCATTATTTCTTGCCGCTGGACAATTTTGGTGAGATTATTTTACAGGGCTTTCAACGCGCACGCATTCAGCGTGAGAGTCACACATTTCGGCGTGATCTCACTTTTTTCACGATGAAGCATCAGTTTCTCACGCAATGTCTCAATATGGTGTGAAAAATTCCACTCATAACGCAAAGGATGCGTCGGTTGTCGGTAAAACGCCAACTATCACGCTACCTGAGTTCCTTCAACTGATCATAGTCTGCAGTAAGCTCACAGTGGTGCAGTGAACAGTATAATTAATCTTGTCATTATCGAGCTACCTCCTTTCAACCCAAACGTAAACAATTATGTCATTATGTCTGAGTCCACTGGATATATTTTTATATTCGATTTTAGGCTGTCACCAATGTATACCGATGGGCCTCAGAATTTGTAATTTTTCGTAGGCCTATTTATAATGTGTACAAAATGCCTCCTAAAAAATGTCCAGGAACACGAAACATCTGATCACTGGCAATTCTGGTCATGCAGTAATGAGGCACGGTAAGCTCCATATATTACAATCCAGGGGAATTTTTGGCAAAAAGTCCCTGGCGGGACGCTCCGCGCAAACCGATGGTCACGTTCCGCGTCAGGAGTCTCCCAGCGAATCTCACTCACTAAAAGTTGACAGCCCTGTTTTTATAATGTCCCAGGAAGACCTCACCATCATCCTTCTTTCCCTCTTCCCTCGAGCCCTCTGCATCATCAATTCCCGTCGCTATTATTAGGACTGAGTAAGGCTATATAATTTAAAAAAAATGTCATACTGTCATTTTTGTGGTCTCAGTGTTAAGTGCCTTTCAATGTAATCTGAAGAAGCTTAAATACACCATTCTAAAGTCCACAATTTTTAAGTACCATTGAGCTTCCGGGGGCTTGGATTCCTACAAAGGACCCTGAGGCAGGCCTTTGCTTGTACCCCACGCCATTGGGAGACCCCATGACAAAACCCGGCCATCCGCCTGATATGGTAAATATTTTTGGCAGTTTTCGAGGGTACACTATACGTGCCAAATGATAGTGGGATTCGTAGAGTTTGGCCCCCTTCCCCCGCTGAAAAATTCCTGCACACGGCCATGGATACCCATGCATGCACAGCGGCATGTACAACTCATAATTACTTAAACTTTTTATTTTACTAAAATAAAATATCTTCAGTGCATCTTTTGTTTATATGTGTTCCTAGTTATATCAACATTCTGGTTGAGAGGATATTGGATCATGGCAGTACCACCTCCAATTTAATACGGGAAACGTACGCGCACTGTTAAAAGTTTCTGTAGAATTACAACAGAAAACACAAAGAAATACGTACAGAATACAGAAAAGGTTTGTCAATTTGTTTCAAAAATTGACAGCACCTTTCCTGTATTCTCTGTGTATTTCTTCATTTTTTATTCTGCAATTCCACAGCATTTTACAGACATTTTTAAAAGTGTGGACAAGGAAAAAGCAATATGCAATATTAACCTACATATATTCGAGTAAATTTTGGGCGAAATTAGTGATCAGCCCCACAGTTGAAGTAGTCCCGTGCATTAATTGTATGCATATGGCCACACATATTGTACTTCACCGACTTAACAACTTCTGAAAACAAGTCCAAAATAACGGAAACACTGAAAAGTTTGAAGGCAACTGAGGTCCTTTTACACTATCGAAATTGTAAAATAAACTACGCGAAGCCCTCGAATGTGTACATCTATATTAAAAATGCAAACTTCTTCCCAGTGCATTTGTAATTGTTAGTTTAAATTAGAGGTGTTGGATATGAAAAAGAGGCGGTCCAATTCAATCTTCATCTTTTCAGAATACTCAGCATTGCCCTTGCTTTCTCTCGAACGCATTTCTGTTCTAGCGCATAGCCAGGATTTGAGCAAAGGAAGGGGTGGGGTGGGGTGGTGGGTGGTATAAATAGAGTGCAACATCAAACCAATTACTACAGAGGCACCAGCGGACCACCTGATCAATTGGAAGTGGAGTCAAGTCTCAGAGCTTGCAAGGTAGGGGCAGACATTGGCATGTCGGAGTATTTTCCAAGGCATGAACAGGTGACTACTTGTCTGTTAGCCGGACTGGATGAATGAGGGAATCTCCTCTTTACCGTCTCCGAAGGGACACAATCCACTGAGGTAAACCATGCATTCAAAGAGGAAATATGCAACAGGCCTACATTGCATCGCATTTAATTCACGGCCTATTCTAAGGATAGAGTAGTACTGCACAGAGAGGCGAGACGAGGTGCGGAGGGCTTAAGTCCTTGGGCCAGGCCTCTGGTGGCACTATTTGGCCTCAGACGCTGACGTAATTACAGTGCAGTGGCGTAGATACTTGGGGCTTGAGGGAGAGCCCCCACAAAATCGTCGCGCTCCCCCAAGCGCCCCCACTGGCTATCTGGGCGAAAATAAAAAAAAAATCACCCACTCTGAATAATTTTGAATAAATTCGGATAGATTGTGACAAACTTTATGTGTCTGAGAATAAAATAAAATCAAACTTACTACATTTTTTCACCAGAATCGCACACCTTGATCGCTGCTATCAAGCTAGAAAGTGCCATGTCCGGCGATCTGGGATGTATTAATAAATCAGATATTTCTTGGGACGCTCCGCGTCAACCCATGGTAGCGTTCCGCTTAGATAGTAAACGGATACAAACTTGCAAACCTCGGACCCCGAGTCCGGCCAGCTGAGCTAATCCGTCCTCACAGAGTTTGAAAATAAAATAAAATCTTACTTTATAGTTTTTTTTACAAAAAATGAACATCTTGATGGACTGCTATCAAGCCTAGAAAGTGCCATGTCCGACGATCTGGGATGTATTAAAATCTCAGATTTTCTTGGTACGCTCCGCGCTAATCTATGGTGGCGCTCTGCTTTGATAGTAAACTGGATTCAAACTTGCAGTCCTCGGACACCAAGTTCGGCCAGCTGAGCTAATCCTTCCTCACAGAAATGTGTATGAGAATAAAATAAGATCAAACTTTTACATTTTTTCCAAAAAAATTGCACCCTTAACCTTTTTCCGTATGTGCATGACGGGCTCAGGCAAAAAGGGTTATCATTTTTAAAAAATCATAACTCTGTCATGCAACATCCACTAGCCTTTATTTTACCATCAAAATGAAGCCAACAAAAAGATCTATCGAATGCCACCATTTTTTTTTGGGGGGGGGGGTTCGTATTTGACATTGTTTCATAAAAAATCGTTAAAAAGTTGTTTACATTCAAAAAATATACCAAAAATTCAAAAACATGCTAAAAATGACGTCATAATTTTAAAAAAATCAGTTGAGGCACTTAGAAAAAAGTCACCCTACTCACTTTTTTTTCTGAATACCTAGGAACCTATACAAACACCATAAGAAGTGATTAGGTGTCAGGGGTAGGGAATTTAGAGATATTTGAGGTATAAATTTCAAAAATTAGTCATTTTCAGTCAAATTTTACATTTCCATCCCAAAAACCCCCTCCCAATAAAAAATTATCTAAGTCAACAGAGGAATGTCCAAACTTTTTCATTCGAACACCAAAATGTCCGTTATGAGCTACCTTACGCAGAAATACCAAGAAATATGAAGAAATGGCAAGGGTAGGGTGAGTAAGAGAGTTTAAAAGATCCAAGCAGCTGCATTTTTCAAAAATGAGTCAAATTTGGCCCAAAACATGCATTTCTGACCCAAAAATCCCCTCCCAATATCAAAAATTATAACCCACAACACCTCCGACTTTTCCACTCACTAAAATGGCCATTCAGAGCTACCTTACAAAGCCATGCAGCTCTATTTATAGATCCAAAGTTGTTTACGTTTCACTGTGCACTGAGCCATAGCGTCCTGTGTAGAGGTCAATATAGTTCAGTGTGTGTGAGTTCAGTGTGGGCTGTATAGCAAGAGTAAAATGGGCATATCTTCCTCATTTTTTGTCCAATTTCCTCCAATTTGGTATCAAATGAAAGAGAAAAGGAAGCTAAACAATCTCCTGCACCATAAATTACAAAATAATAGTGATCTGTATGGGTTTTCTACGATTTTCTATGAAAATTCGTATTACGTCATCTAATTTGCATATGTGCATACATAATGAGATTAGTTTACAAAAATAAAATATGCATTCAAATTCCCTCTCTTTGCTCTTTACAATGATATATAGGTTCTTACAGAGAATATTCTTCTAAATCAACCAAAAAATTCCTGAAAGTATTCCTCTGTTTAAAAAAGTGAAGACCTTATGGATCAAGCCTGGCAAGTGCCATTTCCGGCAATCTGGGATGTATTAGAATCTCAAATTTTCTTGGTACGCTCCGCACCAACCTATAGCGGCGCTCCGCTTAGATAGTAAACGGGAGCCCCCTCCCCCCAAAAAAATCCCCAGCTCCCCTAGAGTCCCCCAAACGAAAAATTCTAGCTACGCCACTGCGTAATTGTAGTAATTCCTTGAATCCTGAGGGTGATAGGCCTGCCCTTTTAAGTTGTTTCTTGGTAATTGTGCTTTGTAGTATTATAAAATTACGATATAACCTTAAAGGAGCTGAGTAGCCACCAAAGTAAAATAAATTCCCGGACCCGCCGACTTCGTTACGTCACATCCGGTTATGCTTCATGGTTTATCGATTCGTTTCGATACCGATACTTGTCAAAGCCATGCATGCAGTGTGTCTGGTGTAACAGTACACTTGTTACTGTCGTTAACAGCCTGCAGTACTAACGTTAGCCTAACTTAGGCTAGCGTTAGGGCCTAGCCTAGGTCTACCACGAGAAACAAACTCATTGATCGAAAAAAAAAAACAGTTTCAATATCTGCAAAATCGACAATGTTGTTCATGAACCTCCAGCAGATGATGTGTCTTGCCACTAGTATCGCACTGAAACGTGCAACGCTAATATACTACACACGTACGTACGTTGTGAGTTGTGTGTACTATACTGCCTGGGTAGATGCATCGATCAGAATCGATACAAGTGGAAAACGACTCAAAATTGCCGGTGCCAGAAGAAAAAGGAATGAACTAGAAATTCAAAAAACCAAATTGTAAAATATCTTGCAAGTGTAAAATCAAATATTCTAAGAAATAATACAGGAACGTTATTGCAAACTTGCTGTGCAAAATTATTTTAAATGAGAAATATAAAACTCATTAGGACTAATATTTTTAAAATTAGTCCCGCACAGAGGGTAATTATCTTGTTTGTATGATATATTTATTTTGGAAGTTCGCCACTACCCTGCTCCTTTAATGGATTTGACGTTTATGAGAGTACCGTACAAAATCTGATTATCAACAGACTGCAGATTCTGATTTCAACATGATAAGTAGGGTTCTATGCTGCATGCTGTACAACCCAGATTCAATTACTTGAGTTCGTGCGGCGTAAATTTTATTTTCACTTTTTATTACAATTTTGAAGTGGGTAGATCAGAACCTGGGAGAAAAACAAGTGATAAATATTTAATAAAATTTTCCCGGTCCCCGGATACGGTGGAATCAAATTCAATCAAGCAGTGCTGGGATTAAATTAAATTGGTATGTTACTGTGCACGCGGATGTAATATGTTTTTTTTTTTCTTCGAAAAAATGAAAAATGTTTTTCCGTCGTGACACATCTTTCGAAATGGAACAGTTATGATATGATACACTTATATGTTTCATCCATGTAAAGAAGTAAAAGTGGTAACTTGCGTGACAGTGTAATATTAAACTTCGTGTTACCTATATAGGATAACTCATCGATGGATACCATGATCTAGAAGTGGAAATGATACAAGAGAATCCCAGTGCACGACGGGAATGCAATGAAATGCATCTCCAGATATTCATTTCAATGTCAAGGGTGCAATTAACTTGGAATGTTTACTTTACATTTAAACATGACTAGTACAAATTACTTAAAAAGTTTTGTGATGACCTTAAGAAGTGTGACGATACAAACTTGACGAAATTGTAAACCGTTCATGTTCTCAGGGAATGCATAAGTGCAGCTTTGAAACTTGCGGATCAGCCTTCAGTCACATCTCATCGCTGACAAATCCGTGACCAGTCCCCTTCAGCCCAAAGATATGGTGGAATGGGGGAGGAATAAGGACGGGGATGGAGTGTGACTGTCTAGTTGGCATGAATCGCCAACTGTAAGGCGGCTGTTGCTCCGGACTTTCATTGAAAAAGAGTGGCGAATTTTTGTAAAGAATTTTTTATAGAGACCAACGGCTTTCATTTCACACCTTATCTTGGGCCTCCTCAGGGCCGTAGCGAGCGGGGGGGGGGGGGGTGTGGGGTTGTCACACCCCCCAATATTTGGTCGCCCGTCGGCAAATTTTCGGTCTGTCGGCAAAAAGGTGAGAGGGAAAGAACTGAAAAGAAAAGGAAAAGAGGAAAGGAGGAAGAAAAGAGAGAAGGGAAAGGAAAGAAAGGAATAAAAAGGAAGACGGAGAATGAAAGGCAAAATGCGAAAGAAAAAACGGAAGCGCGTGGCCAGTCTGTTATCGGCTATTTCGATTTTCAGCTCTTCATCTAATTGGCCCATTCAAGTTGAAGGCCCGTCGGCAAATTGATTATGCATGTGACGGCAGTATACGGCCGTCGGTGTAATTGGACGAGTGACAGAGTCCGTCGGCAACTCGGAGAAAGAAAGGGAATCAGTGGTGGCGCCAGGTAGGGACAGGGCCCCCCGTCGGGGAAGGCTTCCCCCTCCTCCCGTCGGGGAGCTGTTATGTATACGATAAAATATGTAGTCTCCAACAACGGCTAGTCGCCCTGACGATTTACTTAATTTTGGTCTAAATTAGGGCAAATTCTTCAATAAACCCCCAAATTCTCCAATTTTTTTCAAATTTTCTCGAAGAGCCCAAAATTTTCGGCGCGCTTCGCGCGCAAAATTTATCCTTTGAGCATTGTTTCGACACTCTATTGGCCTCGTTGAGGCTTTGGATTGTTGGCCCTCCTGTCGGACAAATCCTGGCGCCATCCCTGAAGGGAAATAAAGGCTTCCATATAGGCGCACTATTTCGGGTCACATGATATTCTTGAAAAACCATTTCCTGCACATTATTCTTCACTTTTATCATCACCATGGGGACCAACACCCTATTACCCATGGAGTAGGCATCCTTAGCCCGTTTTCTAAGCCCTAACCTTGACTTCACACACATTTTGCAAACTCCCGAGGATCCGGTTTACCCACAAACATCCTGGGAAAAAATAATGCATACCGCGCGTGTCTCCCCTTCACTGCAGTCTCAGGCTTTTAGCTTTTAAACATCAAAATGAAACAGATACAGAACCCGTCCTGGCGTTCAAAGCATATTTTGAACGCTTGTGCTAAGATTCTGAACACCTTTTCTCCCTTTTTAAACGCCGGACGCCTATTTGAACACTTAACCGTATTTGAACGCCTGACACGTCTAGTGTTCAAATGCTGAACGCGTAGTGTTCCAATTCGGAACGACAGGTCCAGCTCCTCAAGTATGGTGGCATGACGGGACGAATAGCCTAACACATTAAAATTATCCGGAATCTTTGCATTGGATAATGTATTATGAACCAAAACATACCTATCCTGCGTGAGCCTTGGATTTTTACCCAGAGATTATACAAGAACCTCCGAGCTTCCGGGGGCTTCGCCCCCTGGACCCCCACCAGTTCCGTTAAGGCGGGCCCAGTGTTTTAGCCAGCACCTATTTGTGCGACAATGTCGCATAAACGGCG
The DNA here is from genome assembly GCA_029531755.1 of Holothuria leucospilota. Taxonomy (NCBI): domain Eukaryota; kingdom Metazoa; phylum Echinodermata; class Holothuroidea; order Aspidochirotida; family Holothuriidae; genus Holothuria; species Holothuria leucospilota. The sequence continues at coordinate 2,063,425 of CM055967.1, read as the reverse complement.
ACAAATGTCGCACAGTAAAAATCTGACAAGCAAATTCAACCCGGGTGTAAATTTTAACGTGCCTCATTAGGGCAGAAATCTACTCAAATATTGCACCATTTGCAATCTAGGCACCTTTCAAATTCCCAAAATTTCCAAAGAGGAGGGGACCCCCTCCCCTTAGACTCTCCCCCAGGCCACAGATCAGTAAATGTGGCATTGAGAAAACGTCCTAGCTGAAACACTGGCGGACTCGGGGATCCTAACTGCTTAAAACTATAACAGCTTGACGAGAGGAATAGCCTGATATATCAGAAATTATGGGGATCTTTGCATTTGATGATGCATTATATGAACAAAAATATATCCATCCTGAGACTTAATTTTTCACCCAGAGATATGCTTAAACCTCAGAGTTTCCGGGGGCTTCGCCCCTTCCCCCTCCCGCGGGGCTTTGCCCCTAGACCCCACCATGGGCCCTAAGGCGGGCCCCTGGACCCCACCCGCTAAAGCTCGTTTTCGCGTTACGCATTACCAGATCTGTCGGCAAAACATAATCTCTACACCCCCTCAAAGAAAACACCTTCGCTACGCCCCTGGGCCTCCTTTAGCTCTCATAGATTACAAAATCAAAAAATACGAAACATATGGAGTACTTCGGTTAGAGGCTTCAAGACGTAAATTCTGCATTCACACCCGAAGAAAAATAAAACCCTACCCTCAGTAAAATCCTGTCTTCCTTTGAGTTGAGACTCTTTGAAAATCTCTGACCCATCTTGACTTCTTGAGAGAATCCATGGAAGACCCAGCATCTATGGCTGATATCCTGATAAAATATGAGTAATTCTGTAAAAACCAGTGTTGGAAGTCTCAAGGCCAATTTTTGAGGCCTTGGCCTCGGCCTCGGAGGGTGATGCCTCTGCCTCTGCCTTGTACCTCTAGCTTCGGATTTTTAGCTGAGGCTCTTTCGAGGCCTCAACGAGGCTAGCTGTTCATTAATACGTCTCAATTACACAAAGGATAGTTTTACTACGACTCTGAATGTTTAGGGGTGTTTTTCACCAAGTCGTTCGTGGTGTTGAATCGATATATACCACAGGGTTCACCAGGGGAGGACAGGGTTTTAAAAGGAGGAAAGGTGGCAACAACTCACGCCCGTCTGGAGGCCCAGTACCACGTTAGAAAAGATCGAAGAATTAGCTGGGGAGCCAACTATTGCTATCATAGAAAAATATTACCAGCTTATCATATCTGCCATGGATGACAAATCTTAGCCTACTGGCAAACTTGCTTCCCACGTATGTTTTAAGCAGAACGTTAATGACGAGATGTGTTTTGGAGTCCTGGTACCGGTATGCTGAATTTTTCATCTTTTCGGTATTAAATTTTCTCATATTGGGGACACACTCATGTGTCATGCAAAACTGACGTAAAGAGTATTTGCTTCGCGATTTACAACAGCCTAGGTTGTTTCGTACGTCAAAAGTTTCAGGGGTGTCTCGGGAGGAGGAGTAATTAAAGGATCACCTTCACGTAGCTAGACACCCATGACACCGGTCTAGTACTTTGTCAATTTCTTTGGGGTGCCATTAAGGGGTGCCGTTAAGGTGGTCACTTGTCCCGATGATATACCTATGTTTGCTTATAATGATAACAGGTTCTTTCAACAAGATCCCAAAATTTTCAGTGTGCTTTGCGCGTTTTGCGATTTCGTCATCTTTTTTCATGGTTTGGTTTCATATTGCAAATATATTCAAGTATGCGGATAGATCATACGATAAAACGCATATTCCAAATAGGGGCCAGTCACTCCAAAACGGCCCTGTTTTCAAATCAATTAAGTTTCGTTTTTCCAAGGGTCGTCAAAGAAGAAGGGGCGCTGTGTGTTCTGCAAAACACAACACACCTCCTGTACTGTTGCCATTCTTGAAATTCTTAGCTTACGGACTTCCAAGACATGTTAGAAGCAGACCTGTTGTGAAAAATTCGTGCTTGAAGTTTTAGATAGATGGACTATGTAGGACGTGGAAATTAAGGGTGCAAATCCCAGGAGTCAAAGGCCGTGCCCTCAGACCAAAAAAGTGGACGACGAAGACATTACAACAACAGCAACAACAACAACAACAAAACAACAACTTCGTGATATTTTATATAAAGGAAAACTTTTGTATTTTAGAATGGAGTAAAAAATACTGTTTTGAAAAATTAAAATTTTCGGTACGAAATTCGACGAAGGTGCTAATGCAAGTAGATTACATCATGCCAGGGGCTCTGGGCGTCAACAACCTAATCATTTTCATTTTGATAATTTTTTGTCTTATTTCGTCCAAAATTATGTCAAAAATGTGAAATTTAGGAGTTAACCTCCCAAATCTTAAACGCTTTCAATGGCGTTTCTAGATGGGGGAAGGGGCGATTGCTCTCCTTAAAACCTTCAAAGACTCTGTTGGATGTTTTGACCACTTAACATTTCTTACAACGAGTTATCGTCGACACCACACAACAATCGAGCATGTCCTGGCACCATCCCTGCTGTACAGGCTACGATAAGTGAAAAGGTTAGGCTAGAGTTTTTGCTTCGTAATATAAGGTAGGCTGGCCTCGACCTCGGTCTCGGCCTCGGTCTAGGGAAATGTGACATCGACTACAACACTAGTGAAAACATGTTAAGATCGATGAATATCAGGAAAATTTGTAAGCGTTGGGGCTGGGTAATAAAGCACCCAGTCAAAAATAGGGGGAGTAAGGTATGCTTTTGTCCCCCTCCCCACTTTCGAGGAAGAAAATCCTTTGTCTTGTCTTTACAAAAAGTTATCAAACTCTTTCATAAAGTACTAAACTTTTTCAACAAATATAGCCTACTAAAAACATGCACAAATGTAATCCCGTTCCCGTTTCATCATTTTACACACCCCATCATTTTAATGCTCGACGTCTGTTTATCCAAATTATAGAACAGTCAGTGGCTCTCAACCGTTTTGCCCCCTGTGGGCTGGGGGTTGAAGAATATGCCCACGGTATTTCCCGCCTGTCGTAAGAGGCGACTAAAGGGAAGGACTTGGAACCGTATTTAAACTTGTTGACACTATATAACACATTCGTGTTGGTGTGTCGTTAAATCTCATCTAACTAACTATAACTAACTCTCAACCGTTTTCAGCCCACGGCCCCTTTCACCGAATGGGGATGGGCAAACGCCCTCCCCCACCTCGTCTATAGCATAGTATATTGCTATGAATGAAACGAAAATAATAAAATCGTTGAAGGTTAAAATAGTAGACCTACACATGCATTGTTTTTACGTGTGGGTCCGACCTAGGGCAGCAAAACAGTAGCGCGGGACTTAAAACTGACATCCTTTGGAGATGGCGAATCTTTAACCAACGACTTACGAAAGCTTGAAGGCTTGATCGCCGTCAAGAACGTAATAACGTTATTATGTTATTATAATTTAGCAGATGCAGGGGCCCCATCGAGTTGTGGACCATTCCCCGGGCCTTTAATGGCCCAGAGGCAACGCTGTATTAGAGGCGGGACCTCCGAAGATCTGGTTTATTTACCCATGTTATCAATACAAGAATGAGACAATTGTTAGTCAAATTTTGACTGTCGTTCGTTTACCCAATATCCTTATTTGCTCAGTAAAAAGATTACAAAAATCACCCTTAGCCCAGTTTTCATTTCAATAATAAATAAGGGAAGTTCCCTTTCGGATGCTACAAGGAGGTTGTCCTGTGGGTGGGAGGAAGAAAGATGGTAGGGGTCACATGGGGCTTTAAAAGACATGCCACTCAAGCTGCCCTACAAGTAGAAATAATGAGAAAGCCGAAATTGGTGCACCGAAATGTTTAACTTCATAGTACAAATTTGCAAAAAGTTATCTATTATGTTACAATTACCCACAACTGTCACTACGTCAGTATGTCATGTTTATGGTCTGCGAAAAAACTACATTCGAGGTTAAAGTGGTGGGGCTATTTTTAGCCATGGCTCCTTCGGTCACCGCTTTCACTGACACTGCTAGGAATATGAGGGTCCTCTTCCTGAAAAAATAAAACTAAACACTGTTAAATGCAATTTCGTGGCATCTAGGAAGGGAATATTAAACCTACTCAACTTGTTAACTTCATTTATCTCCTTTGTATGCAAACGCAATATTAGAATTCAGCTAGCAGCTAAAAAAAGGCTCTTGGAATATCTTAAAGCTCAGGTTTAAATTGAGCATCTAATTTTTTTCGAAATCCCCTGCCCCCCTTTGAGCTCATCCCCCCTTAGTTGCGAAAATACCCCCAGGGGAGATAACACCCCCGTTGGGAACTGCTGTTATAAGAGATAAGCGGTGGCCCTAAATACATTAGGAAATATCACTTAAAATTTACAAATTTCCTTTTATTCCCCTTATGGGAATTTTTCATGATGTTTTTCTAGCAAATGTTTTGGGTATTAACGGTAATCAAAGGAGTTTTCATTTTTCGTTATGAATTTAGCAACGAAAATTTTTCACATGATGTAAAGTGGTCATTCATTAATTCGGATAACATTGTATACTATATTTAAAATTGAGGTGACTGCCCTTCCCTTAAAGCTATCCTAAAAAACTAGCTTTTGGTCTCACTGTGTGGAGATGTTTAAATGATTCTTTTTAGTCAGTTTATACAATTTGGTAAATATTCCAGAGCTTCCGGGCCTCAGCCCCCGTCTGCCACCCCTACGTTTCTCCTGGACCCCTTTTAGGATGGTCCGTAAATCCCACACTGCATGGTGCCGGGCGCCACTTGTACCCTCCTCCAACCAGGGAGTTGCTATTTAGACAAATGACAACTCCCTGCTCCAACACTATATGCCTCACATGCTATAGTCTTCTTGCCCTCACTAAAGTAAGCAAAAGCATATTAATTTAATGCCAGGTATTTCTCTTTCAGCTAGTCGGCTAGAACGGTGCCACATATGGTGTTAGAGCCCGACTGCTGAGCACAAGCCACTTAATATCATATTGCCTCATCAGGGGACGTAGCTCCTTTGGGGGAGTAGAACCCCTTCAGAGGTAACGTTCTTTACGCCCTTCAGCATCGCAATCAAAGGGACTTAAAGAAGCAAAAAAGTCGCCACTTCATGTGGGTTTTTCGACCTCCTTCACCCAGTCATCAACCCTACTTGCAGATCTCTCACGGAGGGTCATTTTCTCCTTACCTTCAATGATTCAGATCTTTGTCACCAAAGAGAACCAACATACTTCGAGTGAGATCTATCAGCGGAGTCCCGAGAACAGAAGAGAAGGGTCCCGTTCCGAGACCAGAGAAGGAACCGACCCTATCCGCCAAAATCATTACGCGGACAGAATGTGACAATTTCCCTTCTTCGACTTCCATCACAGTGTTTACTAATATGTAGACGCACCGCTATATGGTGTAAAGCTGCACGTATTGTTTGTATATGGTCTTAGTATATGATACGGTGCACAAAGTCCTTGCCCAACATATACTAACAACGGCAAATATAATAAGAAGGCTGGTTACGTGTATTAGTCTGGTAAACTTTTAAGTTCAGATTATCAAGACGAGGTACCTTTCCTTCCCCAATATTTATCCAATGGAAACAGTGCCCGGTTGATAATAGAAAATAAATGTTTCGTTGTCCTAGGGTGTAACTAGCATCACACCAAAGTAGTTCTATCCCGTTCTACCTCGTTCTAGAAAACGTACTAGAACGGGCTGCGATCACGGCAAAATGTGCAGTTTGGCGTAAAATACGATGCTAGTTCGAACTGGGTCCGCAGCGCCGAACAGGATAAACGAGCTACAAACGGACCCGGTCGGTGTGCACACGGTAATGAAATTTATGTCCGGCTGCAACACGTGGTAACATGTTCCTAATAGGTTCGTACGGGGGGGGGATTTGATGTCTGAAAGTGGGGGAGCAAGGCCAGGTGAATTGTCAAACGGCGCCCGAAGGCGCCGCGGGAGGGCGAAGCGCTCCCCATAACGGCGTGGGGTCCAGGGGCCAGCCTCAGAGCCCCTGGCGGGGTACAGGGGCAGAGCCCCGGTGGGGGTCCAAGGGGCGAAGCCCCCGGAAGCTCTGAGGTATTTACGAAATTGAAGCCATTAAAATGATACATTTTAGCTTCAACTTCAAATGACATAAGGTGGGCAATTAACATACCACAAAAATCACAATTTGACTTTTTTTAATTACATTCTTACTCCATATGACTAAAAGTCAGATGGGACTGATAATGGTGAAGGCTTGAGGAAGTAGGGGAAAGTGGATTATTTTGAGGCTTTCCCGGGACTTTGGAACAATAATTTTAAGAATGGGAGATCTACTATTCAGAATGGGTGCGCGCGAAGCGCGCTGAAAAAAATCGTATTTTCCATACTTTTTAGTGATATGAGTAATAGAAATGCTAAGAAGGAGAAGTTTCCTCAAGGAGAGGGCTGATCCTCCCCCTTCACTAAGCCACTTTCCCTTATAACGGTACCGCAAATAACACATTCCGTGCCTGAAAACTTGCATCTAAACAATCTTCAAAGAGTCAGTAAATTTATACAGATCGATGGTGATAAAAAAGTTTGCTTTGAAAATTTCTGGGGGAGGGGGAACTTTCCCTAGGCTGCGTACGTACAGGGGGCATTGGTGGATTCAATGGCAATAGAAGAGTTTGTACCAAGCTATGACAAGCAGAATGTTCTACAGAAAGTAGCCCCGAAACCCCAAAGCAATATTTAAAACGGGTGCGCGCGAAGTGCGCAGAAGAAAACAGCGTTGAGACAGCGTTTGAGACATTTAATTGTCTGATTGTAACCTTTTGTCTTTCTTTAGCTTTAAATGCAGTAATTTTATTGCATAAAAATTTTCCTGCTTTCCCCAGGTGCCTGTTCTTTCCATAGAGCAGGATATGGGAACCTATATCCTGCTCAATGGAGGCTTTCTTTCATGTTTCATTTTGTCGATGGTCTGGGACAAGTGCCTCTCAACCATTTTATTAGTGTGAAAAATAAGACAGTGTCGATTTTGAAGGTTACAGACTATGTGCAATAAAATCTTTTGTGGGTAGTTTTTAAATGGACATTGTCAAGGGCATCGGCAGTTAAAGTCCAGGGAAGTAATTTTTATTGTGGGAGGCGGTGCCAGACAAAGCTGTGGGAGGCGAAGCGTTTAACCGCGATCGCCGAAGACGCGAAGCCGGAGGTTGGGGACTGAGGGTCCTCCCCTAAAAATCTTTCTCAAATTTGACATCTTTGGTGCCCATTCTGGACCATTTCTTCAGAAAATGCTGCTTCCACCAGGTGCAATTTAAAATGCTAATGAAACAGATTTCATATGATAACGGCAAATTTAAGATAGAAATCGTCAGTCAATTTACTGCGGATGGTGGTAGTTGGTGAGGAAAGTGAACAACGAGAGGTGTAGCGAGGGTTTTGGAAATGGTAATTTAGTCAAACTGTCCTTCAGGAAGTAATATCGAGGCAATTCCACCAAAGTTTTCTTACGCACAGCAGTACAGCAGTACTAATGAGACTTCGGTTTATATAAGGCTCATGCGAAGCAAGCCGATTTTTTTTTCCTTTTTTCTTTTCGAGAATTACGGTTCCCTATACATGGCTAGGACTTGGGACTTTGTTTGCAACGACCATGGTGCATTTTATGACGTACATTAGTATTTTCAGTGACCCTTATTTCAGAGCTTCAAGTCACAATAGTGTTGCGCGTAGGACGAAAGAAATTTTACGGTGCCAGACAAACTTTTCAATTGTATCAGTCAGTTTTCTCTAGAGGTGCGCCCGAAGCACGCAAAGAAAATTTTCCTAGCAATTTTATGGTTATGATATTGATAATTTCCTTCATTAAACATTTCAAAACTTAATCATAATAGGCTATTGAAATTCTCTTATAATTTCTCTGGTCTCGATTACTTTCGCTCATATTTTTTTATTATTTTTATTTTTAATCTTTGGAAAAAAGTGGGGGGGGGGGGCAACATTTAGAGCAGGCTCAAAGTTCTAGAACACCCTCCCCGTTCGAATCCGTCCATGAAGTTCGGAAACAGACTATAAATAATTGCTACTGCGTCCATTTCGTTCCTTCACAGTTGGAACCCGTTCGACAACATTTTCACGAACGTACTAAGAACGAGTTTGGTGTGATGGGGGTATAACCTCTAGCGATAATCATGTTGAAGTTGAGGGCATTGTCTTAAATAATTTGGTTGAAGGGATGGTATACCATTCGTTCCCCGTGATATTTTGCTGATATTTGTGAGGACTGGAGGAGATCTAATCTTAAACCCCGAGGAGTTGGGGCAAGCGAACGGCCTCAAAGGCGCCACCGTGACCAGAACGAGAAGCGCTCTCTTGCCGGGGTGGAGTCCAGAGGCCAGCCTTAGGGTTCATGGCGGAATCCAGAGGCAAGCCCCCATGGGAGTTCAGGGTAGAACTCCGGAAGCGACAGGTATTTACCGTGGGCATTAGAATGAAGTATTCAACCATTTCTAAAGGACAATGGATGCGCACTATCTAAACTGCGTAATGATACTTCGACAATTCTCCTATGTTCATGGCGTCGAATGCAACTTCCAAGTGGGTCGTGGGAAGAAGTCCGCCCCCTCAACTAACTGAGATATTAACAAAATTCTGAGCATAGGAAATAGGATGCTCACAAAATAGGCCACAAAAGTGATAATTTTACTAGATCTAATATGAGCCAAAGTAGGGCTTAGGTCCACTTAATTTGATGATTGGCCCACAGTTGAGACGCCTAAGGGATATAAATATTAATAAGGTAAAAGGACTAGTGTTCGACTAACCAGGACTCTGCCAGAAGGTGAAATTGACCGCGCCCACAAAGATGAGCTGTGAGTGTCCTTAGGTGTGATCTGAGACTTGAGAGCTTGCACGTTCGCCCAAACACGTGACAGGTAGTTAATTGACTTCCAGGAGCAAGACGCATAAGAATTAATTTGCGACAAAGACTGCGTACCATAGTAGCAGTTGAATAAATTGCTCCGGGAATCGGTGATCTCCCTTAGAAACAGAGTGCGTACTGAATACTATCCAACAGTATTTATTCATACTTAAGTAGCCCCGGACCCAAACATATGAGAACACCCATTAGTTAGTCCAAACTAGACTTAACAGAACAGGACAAGATATTTTTCTAACTTTTAAAACAGAGAGGCAAAATTCATGTTGAAATTTAAACTGCGACTACTTCCCCAGGCTTTTGTCTTAGTGTGCTCTTGAAGACGTAAGTTGCTACGATAACACCTACACTAAGCTTTTACGATAGTACCTGCACTTTTAGTAATGATTCATATATATATAGATTTATATATATATATATATATATATATATATATATATATATATACATATATATATATAAATGTATATATATACATGTATATGTATGTATGTATATATATATATTTATATATATATATATATATATGTGTTTATATATATATATATATATATATATGGCACAAATTTCCCCAAAGTATCAACCTCCAGACTTTACGAGCAATACACGACACACCCACCCATGTAATAAGTGACGTTTCACTTTTCAGCCGTAATTATGTTTTCTGCGGTAGTACAAATTCTACTGGTTGAATAATGTAACTTTTATGACCCGTATCAAGCTATAGACAGTCTCATAAAATACAATATGGTCTCCTACATTTTTAGTCACGAGACCTATGAACACGTGGTTCCCTCTTAAAAGTAAAGAGGCTACATTTTAAAGTGAAAAACACTTAAATTTGTTGATACTTTGTCTCTCATTTGTAAACTATACATCAGCAGCAATTAATATCAATGACATTGAGCAGGTTCAGCAATATACTTTGGCACATCGTCACATAAGCCTGTTGCTTATATTTTATCTTTTCTCACGTTAGTTTCACATTACTTAAAGTCCCAGTACGACTTTGTATACGAATTTGGATAAGAGAAATGAGTGGTGCTTAAGGATACTTAAACCCAAACATAACCAGAAAAATGATTTGTTGGAGAAAAAAGACATTTACGAAAGTGAAAGGTTGTTTTAAACAAATCGTGGTTGTAAATGTAACGGCTGTTTCAATATGCACAAGGTTCATCACGGTGGGAAGTTCTAGATCATTATGAATATTCATTACTCAGCTGCTTCGAGATCTCATCATGTCGACGACTGTGCAGCACGATGCAGCCAACGGCAAATGCTAGGCTACGATGTGCTTGATGTACAAAGAATGCAGCTATGGACCGTAACACACAACTGAGCAGTCAATTTGCGTGACATTAACGGCCGGACTGCGGCTGTGCATGTTCGTACAGCCTGCCAGTATTTTGCCTCGCTGTGCCCACAGGCGTTCGAAACATAACGTACATATACTACACACACTATATACACTATAATAAGACAAGGTAAGTCATTTCTCACAATATGTACTGAGAAGAAGTAGGCCCAGTCGCACTTCAATGCCAGTGCTTCTACACTCTAAATTCATTTTTCCTGAAATGGCCGATTTCAGGTAATTTTAGATTCCATTTCAGGAAAAATGAATTTAGAGTGTGGAAGCACTGGGTGGCAGTGCAGCCACGGCACTGGGCTTACTTCTCAGTTCGGAACGTCGTACCGTACCTTGTCTTTTTATATATATACATATACATATATATATATATATATATATATATATATATATATATATATATATATATATATATATATATATATATATATATATATATATATTTTGATAATTTGTTATTAATGGGAAATATCGTATGAAAAAAACCCCCAATAAGGGGAAATCGTCTATAAGGGGAAAAAATCAGGTCGACTTAACGAAACTACACGCTTTTTCTATAGGAATACGTAAACGGATGGTAATGGCCTTTTCACTACATAATATATATGCCATTACTTCAATGTTGACCAAATTACGTACACGTATCTGTTAACACGTACAATTGGTGGGCCATTGAAATAACGTTGATGTATATCTGTTTTTCAAATTCAACCAAATGGCGAAATATAATCTTATGTATTTTATTGTTTTTTTTTCGCCTTTTCGAAAGGTCGTCTAGCGCCCTCTAAATTTTTTCCCCCAACCGTGGGTTTTAGCGTTATATATATATATATATATATATATATATATATATATATATATATATATATATATATAGTCTATGTACGTAATGTTTCGAACGCCTGTGGCTGTGCCAGGCAACGTTATCTTGCTTAGGATTTCAGGTGAGGTTTTCCTCCTTTTTCATGTTAGTTGTGCTGCAATTTTGTTGGCGTGGGTAATTATTTCTAACTACAATTCAATTCTAAGCCTACACTAACCTGAGTATAGTCCTAGGCTGTTTGTGTAGTCATGATCCGTTCGGATATACAAGCAAATGCTCTGCACTGTTTACATGCGTACATTTTACTACAGTTGAGCATGTAGGCAAGGCATCTATAGTTATTTATTCATGATTAACCATAAACAAACAGACTTCCATTGGTTCATACTCCTGACAGATAAGCTCATTACGAGGAGAGAAATCGAATTTCAGTTGGCAAGCCGAATTCAACATCTGCATTTCGGACAAAGATTACTCCCGAAAGAAGCAGAAACTGTTCTTCTAGGTCCGTTAGAGCCTCTTAAACTGTTACGAACTTCATATATCTGGCTTTCGTGCTATGACGATTTTTGGGGGTTTAAGTATTTCTTTATACAAAGTCGTACTGGGACTTTAAACAGCCCTGCGAAAATTTCTAATGAGCAGAAGCTATCAATCACTTCAGTATGAAATATTTAAAGAGTTTTGAGTAGGGTGACCAGATTTTGAAAAGTAAAATACGGGACACTGGTTGTAAGGTAGGTTGTGTGCACGCTTAGCGTGCACGGCGAGCGCGGAACGTGAAGCCCCCAGCGGGTAGGGTCCAGGGGTCCGCCTTAGGGCCTCTGGTGGGGGTCCAGGGGACAAAGCCCCCTGAAGCTCCCAGATTTGAGTGCATTCAAAGCACCAGAAAGTCGTTATTTGACTGGTCCAAGTTATAAATCACAAAATCCTATAATGTGTTCAAAATGTCAATAAGTTTTATTTCTCTTTTGATGACACAGCTTCGAGTTATTGCCTGCTAGTTATTGCCTGCGGTCATTTGTAACAAACTCAGAACATGTCATACAAAAGTTACAATTTGCAGTTCTGATCTGATAAGGGAGACAATGCACCTATTTCTGCAGCCACCTCACCGGCTCTCTCTACTTGAGCATTTGATGGAGGAATGCTAAAAGCAGAATGATACAAGCGTATACATTTAATCGAGTAACCCATTTGTTTCCTTTTGCTTGCCTGAGCTTGAAGATGCCATGACCAATATAACGGACGCCCAAAGACTGAAAATTACAAACGATCTGGCCCGTTATTACTCATAGTACTTGCCCAGCACGTGCGTGTACCGGATAGGCTACATGCAAGCAATTTTTATCGAATACGCACGTACGCACGCTACATACAACTATAATATGCCAGTGGCAGAAAATGTTATGCGGGACGAATGCCTCAGTCACATTACCCCCGGGCGCTGGCAGATGAGTAGAAATCGGCCGATGTCTGACATCGGGCGGGCGCCAGGGGATTTTCATCCATTCTCACCGACGTCTTCGATGTGGTCACATTGCTCCGGTCACCGCTAGGGCGCCGCCAGATGACCGACCGATGGTTTCTCGATCAATTTCGCCGGGCTCCGGCCGGTGCCCTTTGGGACGTCTTCAGATCATCTCCCGATTTTAACCCATCTGCCGGTCCCCAGCAGTGCCCTGCCCGGAAGCCGGCGGGTGCCGACCGGACATCTGACGGTCGCCCTTAATATCGCGCGATGTCCGGTCGGGTGCCTACCGATAAACGGATGCCCGGCGATGTGTCCACCGGCGCCGATGTCCTACTGACGTCGGCAACTCATCTGAAAATTTTAACTCCGCGCTAAAACTTCAACGGGCGCCGGCCGATGTCTAAAACTCGGCCGGTGAAGCAAATTCGTCGGCCGATTATCTGCAGGCCGCCTGCCGATGTCGCCGATATCCGGCCGATTTGGGTCCAACCGGCACCCGGCCGGGTGCCTTTTCGGACATCGGCGGTAATGTGATTGTAGCATTAACTGCGGAACTGACTAAGAACCTCGATGCTATCTTACGTTGCCCACAATTGTAATATATAAACACGTGTGGGTGAGTAGGCTTTGAAAAGCTGCTAATGCACTTCTGCAGTAGATTTCAAGGTTCCTTGCAGTGGTTAGTGGTTGTATCCGTTCATTATACCATTGCAGAGTTGTGTCTCCTTGTTTGAATCTATTTTGTAAGGAACCCCTTTAGCAACATAGAAATACGGGACAAATAAACGTCCCAGGGAGGTTCAATACGGGACGCGGGACGAATGAAACAAATACGGGACAATCCCGTATTTTACGGGACGTCTGGTCACCCTGCAGTTTTTAGCCTGTATCTCTGATGTACCGAACACTGTATGAAACGAAACGAAATACATCATTTGGACTTGGAGTTACTCTTCGTTATAGGTATAGACCATCCAGTAGACATCGAAGTAAGAAGCCAGGCACTTAATTGAACGCATCAATGTTCGTATATGGTCTAAGTAAATTTTACAGGTTTAAGTCTTGCCAAAATTTTGATAAACTACATCGATTGATATTTAGCAAAGTTAACCAAAATGAATTACCATATTTCTAAAAGAATGTACCTAAAAATGAATGTACAATGTTCCGTCGGCGAAAAATGGCTTGCCTTAAAACAGCATATTGGCGACCGTGTCTTACAATAATATAACTATTTACTAATTTTCTTCAAGTAATAAGCACGCCATTCTTATGATTTCAAAGGTAAGTGTAGTGGAGGCGCCTTCAAACTTTACTAACTATAATAACCATTGTAATATCATAATTTGTAACTTGATGTGTAAAGTTTACTCGAAGTGTGTTTTCGGCAATTCTTTAATAGCTAGTGACAGATATTCCCTTGAAGGGACGATAGGTGCAAAATGACAAACAACAATTGCTGCGAACACGACGAACAAATTCACATTTACAACTGTGCGTGTAGCATGTCATTTATATTTGGATGAAGGACAAAAAAGGCCTGCCAACGTCACGAATGGAGTAAATGTGAAATGTCGATATTATGACGAATATTTTTTCATCGAGCGGGAACAGCTGGCACTGATGCCGAACATTCGAAATAAGGCTAATTATTTCTCTGCAGGCTCTGAAATACGCAACTCTAACACACAGACGACGACCTCCCTTTTACAGTACTGATGTCGTCAACATGTACGAGAGATCCTTCCAGTATGCTCCTTAATATACAACAGATGTTTTTGTAATAAATGAAATCTAAATTTATATCTTGATAATAAGAAAACTCATTACAACACACAAACTCATCAAATTGATATATGCCCCTGCTACCTATTGTTGTATCTTTCAGTGGTAGTGTCGGTCTGAAGTTAAATTACCTGGAGCGGGTAAGTATAAACACCAAACCAAGACATTCATTACACATTACAGGAAAGATACACTATATGAGAAGTGATCCTGTTTACATTATATCTCACGGAAATGAATCACGTAATAGAAACCTGGATCGCTTACTAAACAATAAACACTGGGAAATGGCGAAGGCTACAAAATGCACATTATGATGAGACAAGGTTGTCTCAAAGTGAAAACTAGCATCTCGTATAAGTAAATTGTTAATTTTATCTACCTACTTTTGGTTGTTGCAAGCGCAACGATTCCAGGAATGACTGGATTAGATTCAATTTGGTTTGTGGTTAAAAGTTGCAGTTTTCATACTTTAAAACTGGTATCATAACCAGTGTTTATAGAAAGGGATACAAATATCAAAAATCAAAATGCATACGACAAGTGATAAAGCACTTTACATTTGGAATAAATAGTGTGAGTAAGACTGTTTTAACATAATAAATAGAAGTATTGAAAATGACTAAAAGTGAATGAAAGGCTTCATATGTTCTAAATGATGATAATGATACCTAACAAGTATTTATAAATCAGAAGTTCCGTTCTATTGTTCCTTATCAAAAGAAAATAGGTATATGGCAATTTCTTTCATTCTGCCAATTTCAGGCGATATCAGAATGAAAGACCTTGATATGTAAGGTTTACAGTACCGTGCTTCATAAATTTAAACAGATTGACCTCTGCTTACCTCAAATAGCATTTGATCTTATCAAACACCTTAGACCTTAAACTTAACATGGAACATTTATGCTAGTCTAGAACGCAACATCAAAGCAATAAAAAATGAGAAAGAGAGATAACACCAGGGAGCTGTTCGTGAAACCGTTAAAGCCAAACTTAGACTTCATGCGCTTTTAATTCATTTAACCTTCATTCATTCAACATGTGTTGATTCATTTCAATAACGCGGTCGTTTCAACTGCCAAGATTTATGAAGCCTGCCCTGAGAGTGGTGAAAGTGTATTTCGGTACCTGCCCTGAAAGTGCTTAATTACAGCTCCTGCCCTGAAAGTGCTGGCAGTGTAGTATCGGCTTGACATGAAAGCATTATTTTGCAAAAAGACTACGTTTTATTAGATTCCAATGGTTGCGCAAAACATCAGCATAAATTAAACCTTCCGATGTGTCTTATCTTTCTTACAGAGTTGTAAAAAAGTAGTGACTCGAGTCAGAACCTTCCAATACCTAACTTGAATTGGGAAATTTAGGAGAAATGTCCTTCGGCCTATTGAAATAACACATTGACTTGAGTCAATGACGTGATCTAATGAGTAGTTAAAATAGTAGAATTTATTTGACCTGTTGCAAGAAGAGGAACATCTTTGCTCCTTCCCAGCAACAGTTCCTTTGCTAGAGAATGTGCACGCCTACTGAAAACGTTATAAATTGGCAAAGCTCCAAGAGCTACTTTTGGAAATTCTCCGACACTAAACACAATGCAGCTGCATAAAAACATGAGCAAGCCTTATATAGCTGGTAGTGGTTAGAGGAAATAACATCAGAGTAGGCCACACACAATTCATTCTTACTTGACGCGTTCTACGTTTCGAAATCAGACTGAGAAGGATTTCTCCAAATAAGAAATTGCAATAGACAGTTTTATCCATAACGTGCTAAAAGCAAGAGTATCCATAGCGCTGAGTGGAAGTCATTGATTTATCAGCAATCCCAACTTTCAACTTTAAAGGGAAAATGCAATCACACCAATCAAAGTTAGTATGCCTGTCACTCTAGTTCATGAATGCCCTATTTTGATCATGTGACAATATGTTTGTTACTGAATTGTGAAATTCAAGGAAAAATTTCTCCTTGCTTTACCTATTGTTTGTAATAGTTACGTTCAAAACGTCTTCAGAGGTGCTTGAAATGCAATAAGAGGAGATTTGCAAGAGTTTGCTGATTTTTCAAAGCAAATTTTGGGCTACTGCCTTTTGCCTTTAAGTTACCTCGTTATTGTGAAGTACTGCTTGATTATCGAAAAAAATTGCAAACGGATAATTTTAACTCACGGGGAGAAGTTAAAATATTGTCATCAAGAGGATGCCACCGAGTGAAACAAGTTGCAGTGTTATTTCAATGTCTTGATCGGAGGGCTCTATGAAATCCCGAATGCATTTACTGAGAAAGTCGTGGAGTTCTTAGAATTTTGCTTTTCAATGGGTGTCTACTAACCTGTCAAGCAAAGCCTGGTAGCTGCACTTATACCACTTTCCAACGCGGAAAACTTAATTGGACGTCCTCATTTATGAATGTAGATACAAAGGACTAACCTCGTTCGAAGTTTTGATGGAAATAATGATACGCAGTTTTTCAAAGTTCGACAAAAAAACGTAAGTATGACTTGTATCGTCACCGATTACTGAGAATTTAACTAAAATAAATGAATTATTAAAATTAAAGTATAATTATTACAAATTTAAAACGTAAATTTCAAGGCATGATAAAATGATAATTCAAGGTTTGCAAGTTGTGATTATGTAAAATAGTGTACTAATCCTTCTGGCCATTTATTAAGATTTAGAGCCTTTCGGTTTTTAATTCCTTGCCAATGGGTTAAGGAATCGAGAATACAATCACTCCGGCGTGTGTATGCGTGCGTGGGTGCGTGTGAGTGTGTGATCGTGTATGTTTGTAACATATAAGTTGTAAACAAGGTATCTCAAGGTAGGAACGACTATTCATACCTAGTCTATAAATTAATCACATGACAGAAAAAGAACTCGGCTGATTTTGGTAGAGGTTAAAGGTTAGTGCATGAGAACACTATCACATACTAAACCTGTCGGTTTATTACCCCAAAAGTTGGGGTGTTTTTATCAGTCGTGGCCGCTTGTGCGGTAAGTTTATCTGCTAATTCGTAAGTGATCTGGTGGAAGTACGACCACGATCTGATAAGCAATCCGCTGCAGTGCGTCGCGAGGCTCTGTTTTCCTCAGGCAAATATTGCTCAACAGTCAAAATATCTTATTCGCCTATGTCTACACACTACATATTGATATACATTTTGCGCAACGATCAATAATTTTGGCCCATAAAGTACCAAAAACTTTTGCCAGAAATGCCAGAGATAGCAATCGTCAATACGCGTATGAATGCATTGCATTCTGGTTGATGTAACGTTTACTTATTGCACAGTCGTTTTTCTCATTTCGAGAGCACCTTCAATTTATCGTGGATTTACTGACACAGTTTACCTATAGGGTTTCACAGAAGTAGTAAATACTGCATGTCACTCAAATTAACATAGTAAATTGAGCCATTAATTCATTCCTTAATAAGCTTTAGCCCCTAAAAAGTAAACTTGTCCATACAAAACCCATCGAAGAACCACCGTGCCAACTTGAAGCCCGTAAACAACAAGCTAAGGTTCTGTTCTAAACAATAGCAAATTAAGGACAACGAACTTTCCAGGTTTCCACAGCAATGTCGTCACAGTGTATACACTTTGTTCACGCATAAAGTGGTCAATCTATGTCTAAATAACATCTTTCATTGATCAGAATTATCCGTTGAACACATTTCCCTACGGTACTTCCTCGGCTATAAGTCTGTATAAAGTGGCTTCTTCGAAGCGGTGTATATGTTTATTCATATTATTTGACTCCTCCACTATTTAAAAGGGGAATGCGAAGCTTCACAAAACATTAACACTACAGAATCCCATTTGGTTTGTATAAAATATTTGTTTTTGTGATATACGTCTTAATAAATAAATTTAAAAAAGCTGTAACATTAGCCCATTTGATTTAATATTTAATACTTTTACCAAGATGAGATATTAAGCCTTTCTAATGAAAATGGTCTTGTCCAAAGTTCCTAAGCCCGCACATCGCATGAAAGAAGCTGAAACCTGCATTTGCAAGCATTTATGGTTTCTTCTCTAATATTTTCTATGGAATGAAGTTCATGAAATGGTTTTCATTCGATCTCCTTTCATAAAAGAGGGAAACTTTACATAAAATATTCATTCTCAAGTTAATTCATACAAAAAGTGGGCGGTTCTTTTATCTTGCTCGTCACAGTAAGTCCCATGTTAAATCTGAGTCGAGTTTTCACATAGCCTATGCGAAAATGAAACAGATGTTCAATATGAACCTCTAAAACAGAAATTAGAAAAAAAAGTTATGCCACGCCTTAAATTTGTACGAGAAAAATAGGAATTGTAAAGTTTCTTTATAAACTCTACTTAAAGGCAGACAGTCATCACCCCAAAGTATATTTTTAGTGTATGTATATCAAAATTCTCAGTTGGTGACTGCTCTTTGATTGACATCAAAGTTTGAAAATCTGAAAGATGCAGAGTAGCTCACATTCCACACAAGGCAGAGAGAGTACTTTTATTACATTTTATAGCCTTGTATGCTCACCAGGACATGGCCTTAAGCAATAAAACAGGTTTATTCTTGCACAAGGAAGAGCCTCATACAGTTATGGGAGGAGCTAGAAGATGCATAGTTGGGAGAATTGGAACTGTCTGGGATCATGAAAATTCACCTTTAATATTCATTACTTTACATTTAGTTAAATGCACGTGATCGGGAAGCATTTGGAGTCGGGAAAAGTGTGTGTGTAGGGGGGGGGGGTCACTCGTCAAGGCGAATCCGGTGCATGAGAACATCGAAGTCTTCGAAGATGTACCTTTATCTGTTCATTGCAGGAGTCATTTCAGATGAATACTGAGTGTCAGGTTACATTATCACCCTGCTTTTACCTCAGCAGCTATGATACTTCAATTGACATCATTTGATAACGCCAGTTTTAGGTCTAGTTTACACAGCGAGGTCATTATCGCTCCTTCTCGGCGATTTATTGAGTAAAGAGATAAATAATGATTAAATTCTGACCACCACCTGGTGGAATGGAAAGTTGTATTGAGTATTGAGTATCGAGTTTTCACTTTTCGTATGCCATTTTCACATTTCACAACATTTAATCAACATTTTTTACAAAGTTAATGTTCTATTGCTAGGATATTTGTTTTGCTTCGGTAGCCTATTTAACAGAAATGTTGACACTTAAATACATCTTGTAACTGATACCTTACTGAAAATTCTGACACAGTGATGAAATAAGTCGAAACATTGCACAATACATAAATGCAACAACTCAAATCCCAAATTCTCGAGGGACACCTTACCCCAAACTTCAGGCCATTTAATATAAGGTACCACCCTTTTAACCTCAGAAAAATTGGGTAACCCTTAATATCTCTGTCGACCACATGCCGTCACGCTTGAAACATAAAAACAGTTGTTATGCAGTGAGTCTGTCATGAATGTGTTTTCTGACCTTTACAGAAAACGGCAAATGTCTCTTATAACAGGCGCGGATCCAAGGGGGGCTTTCCAGGCCTCAGCTTCCCCCCCCCCTTTTCGCCACATCAACAATAACAAATACGCGAAAATTAGCATCACGTTAATCTAGGAGAATATTCAAGGGGGCTTTCAGCCCCCCCCCCCCCTTTCGAAATGTCTGGATCAGCGCCTGTATAAGTAGGCCTAATCATGAGTCGATCAGTACCATGAGTCGCTCACTGCGTTTGAAATACCAGTACAACAAAAAGGCGCTATGTGATTGCAATGTAAGCGTGACCTGCAATGCATATTCTTCAAGCAACATCAAAAACAATTATTTGCCTTAATATTTTTGATGTTGAAAACAAAAATGTTACTCACGGCAAAATTTTTAAGTTTCGGCATAAGTACGAACTAGAAATTTGCAAACATTACCAAAAAATGAGATTTGCCTGTGGACGGCAAAATTGAGGGAAGGAGTGGGAGGCCCCGTCCCCTTGTCTCCAAGGCTACGTGACTTACTTGAACCAGTTTGCGTAGGTAAGCTCTTTGGAGGGGGACAGCATCCCCCAATTTTCAAAACGTTTCGCGATTGCCTTACATATGTTCGTGTCTGATGGAAAGCTGTAACTTATGTGGTGGAGAGATGGGGAACTTCTATCATTCGTTAATTTGATGAATTTGACAAAACCTTTCCATTCACAGTATTAACAATCAAGTTTTTGGCAAACTTGTACACTAACTCAATACGACTCCTGAAATGTACACTTGGTGTACAAATAAAATGTTGCATTGACATAGTGCTGTAAGCTTCTCTATGCAATTGTTCATGTGTAATTCAACAACACATCGTGACTTATTATTAGCCTTATTATATCTAGGCGTAATGGGGAAATTGAACGAGTGAGTTGCTCCCTGTTTGAACTGTGCCGTGGAAGTTGAACAGGCCCTTAGCCAGGCAAGGTGGGCGCAAAATGGCTCATGAGGGGAGAAGAAATTTCAGGGGGTGAAATGTATAAAAGTTTATTAAGGATATGGCAACTTGAAATTTTCTTGGGGACGGAAAAATAGGGTAAAAGGGGGGGGGGCTTCGTCTTCTTGCGTTAAAGACTACGTGACTTATACCCTTTTTACATGGCTTCCAGCGGTGAACCACCGTTGGATTCGCCGTTGGATTTAACGGTGAACACCCGTTGAAAATTCAAAAACCGTCCTTTCATATTGCAGCAAGAATACACCGATGAATTTGCAACGTGCCTCTACACATGTTTACGGCTTGCACAGCTGCGCATGCCGACCTCTAGCGGAAGTACTGTGTATACTAAATGCTGGGCTCCCCAATATTTAAAGGGGTGTTGCCGACTCTTCAAAAACTCAGTGACGTGTTCACGCATAACTAATATGCTTGGTGAGGGGTGTAAGGATAAGAAATTTAGCCCTTGAGCCGTTGTCTGGGATATGAAATAAAAAACGGTATAGTCTTGGTAATTTTGAGATGAAAAAGTATTGTGATAGTTACAGGGCCGAATCCAGACATATGAGAAAGGGGCATACGCCCCTATTTTCGGCAAAGCAATGAATTTTGTAACCAGAATTTTCATCCCCAAGCCCATGAAAACGGTATGATCATCAATGCAGAGGGTTACGCCCCCTTTTTCATATTCCTGGATCCGGTCCTGAGTTATCAAGAAAATCCAAAGGGGGCTTGTTAAGGGGTTAATTAAATATTGTGACCTTGCATATAACATGTTATAGCATGGTGAGCTTTTGCTAGACGGGTTTCGACCACAAAGATAATTTTGGGGTCTCATCAGTAGCAATAAATAAAATTGGCAATACTTGTCAAATGTCACAAATATGTCGGGTTATTCGGATATTGAAT
Organism: Holothuria leucospilota; assembly: GCA_029531755.1. Lineage (NCBI taxonomy): Eukaryota > Metazoa > Echinodermata > Holothuroidea > Aspidochirotida > Holothuriidae > Holothuria > Holothuria leucospilota. The sequence continues at coordinate 2,041,738 of CM055967.1, read as the reverse complement.
CACTCATGATTTTAAGTAAGGGGAGATCAAAGTTATTAAAATCATAGTTGACATCTGTTCCTGAAACAAAGTTAGCCCGGATAAGTGAGTCGCTTAGATTAGAAGCCCGTTTGTAGGCAATAGTATACTGAGCCTAAGCGGGTGGTTCGGAAACAGCAAAGTTTTAAGTGTCGGGTGTTCGGTAATTAAATGCCATTGTTTTTGAAGGCAATTTTTTTTTAAGTCTTTAGTTTTGATGTGGGGTGAGTAAACTTAAAAACAAGAGTGGTGTGGATTCCTTATGTTTTGGTGACAGATAAGATGCGAGTTCCTAGAAATTAATTTCGGAAATGATATTAGATACAAAATTTCGTCTGGGTAATTCCGCCGAATAGGATTCTCTTTAAACGAGTTGACTGTCTCGTTAAAGTCATGGCGGTTGTTACAGAGACGTAGGTGCCGGAGTTTCACCTTTAATAAACCAAAACGTGTGTGTGTGTGTGCGTGTGTGTATGTGTGACCGTAAACAAAGCATGACTTTAACATTTCATCTGCATTTCGCACGGTGTTTCACCGAGACGACCTTTCACACTGGGCTTTCAACTGTGGAATCTTTTAAAATTCGTCAGTTTGATGAATTTGACAAAACCTCTGCATTAACAATATTAACAGTCAAGCTTTTGGCAAACTTGTACACTAACTCAATACGACACCTGAAATGTACACTTGGTGTACAAATGAGGTGTCGCATTGACACAGTGCTGTAAACTTTCCTATGCAATTGTTCATGTACAATTCGAAAACACATTGTAACATATTATCAGCCTTATAAAATTTAGGCGTTAGAAGTAGTTTTACTGTGCCGCGGAAGGTGAACTCGTTTGACTAGGAAAGCGCGAAGGTATTTACCAGTGAACTTGCCGAAGGCTCTGCAATAACGTTCCTGGCAAAACTAGATTTTTGGAGGGGGGGGGGGGCAGCATCTCTCAATCCCAGCAACGCTAGCGGTCGCCCTGTTTATGACCAGGAATGAATGGAAAGTTGTAGTTATGTGCAGTGGCGTGACAAGGGTTGTTTGTAGAGGGGGCAAGTGATTCGACGCGCGCCCCCAGAGCCAGGGGCCCGGGCTACCTCTTTTTTCGGTCAAGTGGCGCCGCCAGGAGTTATTGATTTGTGGGGCACCACAGATGATGTTGTAATGCAACCTCAGCCCCCCAAGTATGCGTAAATTGTGCCGTTTTATATGTTAATGCGATTTTATACGCCGTTCGGGGGGGGGGGTTAAAGGGAGGGGTTCTAGCCCCCTTTGAGAAATTTTTGTCAATTAAAGTTGGCTTAGATGGCAAAACGGTGCTAAGTGGGGGAATTTTTGGAACTGATGGTAAGTATGAAAAATGTCCATAATCAGTGAATTCTAATTTTTGGTCAGGTGAAATAGGAGGGTATCATTGTCTAAGAGAAGGGTATGTTGTCAACAAATCTCGCCAGGCTCTCACCCCTGCGGCTACTTTACTACCTTCGATCCGGGGCAATTTTCACGCAAAAATAGGCTGAGTGGAGTCCACAGAAACATTCTTGATTTTTCCGTTGCTTCATTGTACATTATCATAAATAGGTATCCAAAGGTGACAAAAACCGCTATAGGGCCTCCTGGAAGCTTTGGATTACAGTAATTACACAAAGAAAGGGGGCACCAACATGATGCTTATTACCTGGTATCCAAATGACACTACAGAGTATGAAGCCAAGCACTTTTTACAGCGACCTTATTTTACTAAATGTGAACCAGTATTAGATTCCAGCAAAGGGGAATGAGCGAAAGGGAGAGTACAGGTACAGGATATATCAACTCCCTGATTGGTATAACAAAGGGGGAGGACTAACAAGCGCATTTCAGAACGCGTTTCCGTGATAAATGCATTGCCATTTACCATCTGCAATAAGTGCACGGTAAAATTGTTTTTTACAAAAAGTGTAAAACGGCAAAATAGTACACCATTCTTTCACATCATGCGACAAACTAGATTAGTCAAAGGCCCCTACAGACTGGCAGATGTTAAAGATGCAGCGTTTTTTGAAAATTGTTGAGATCAGAATAATTCTTTTATCATTACTTTGATAATGGTTATGAGATCAGTGGGATAGCTAGATACTTTTTTTGTGGGGGGGGGGGGGAGGGGCAAAAGCAAAAAAATTTCCGACAGATTATTATCTTGAAGTTATGATGTACTATCTAAGCGTAGCGCCACCGTCATCTGGCGTGTATCGCGCGGAAAAAAAAATAGATTAAAATATCTCTGAATGACACTTCCAGGCCTTGGCAGTAACCATTTCGATCTGTAATTCTGCTTAAAACATAAGAAGTGTTGTAAGTGTTTCAAATGAATTGTTCTTATTTATTTTCGACAGATACTAGAAATTTCCGACAGAGGCCTTCGGAGGCTTTGTGGGGGGGGGGGCGACCGCCCCCTGCCCCCTCTAGCTACGCCACTGTATGAGATGGAGTGCAGACCGTGATGAATGCACTGTAAGCACTCCGAAATTTTGCATTAAATATAATTTCCACGACTGCATTCAGGCTCTACATCGAGACACTGTCAATTCCCCAACAAATTTATCTGACAATCAGAAAGTGAGTCTTCCACTTTCAAATTCGTAAAAAGTTTTCATCGCTTGTTGCTTTGCTTCTCCGGGAATTGTTATCAGAAGGTATTGATAATAAGCACAGCATTGAGTAGAGGCTTGAAGCGCATGGAGCGTGTGATAGTTTGCGAAGGATTTGCGAAAATTCTGATAGTTTGGGAACTATTTGTGATAGAAAATGATAAAAATAGATTTCACTCTTTTGAAAACACACCTCACCCTCACCCCTACAGAAATCTATAGCTTAAATACCTTTTGGGACCATTTTAAAAATTTCCAAATAAAAAAATCAGAAGTCAATTGGGGTACGCTCCCCCATGCCCCCCGTACCAGCGCCACTGGTTCGATCATCCCATGTGGGAACTCAGCAAGATTCCTATCAAGACCCAGCTGACGGTGTCATTCTCTTGCGACAAAAGAGCATTTGAGAGCAAAAAATATACTGCCCAAAACTAGTTCCAGCTTCTAAATCCCAAGCTAAACTTGAATCCACGACAACATGCTTGGAGTATAAAGACTGATATACGTGCTTGAATTCTGAAGGCTAAATATGGGCAACACCGTCATTAATTTTCAACATACAGTATTTAGCAAGGAACTCATACATAGGCCTGAGACAATTATGGACTTAAAGACAGCTTAGTGCAGTGTCTACCGGAGACTGAGGGGCGCTAAAAGTACACCAGTTTTCATTTTAATTTTCCTCCCCTTTCCATTTTTCCTCATTCGTTGCCTTCCTATCTTTTTCTCTATTTTTCTTTTTTCACCTAGGCCTACCTTCATTCTGCGCCCCCTGGTCCGTGAAGGGAGGGGCGACTGTCCCTCCCTGCCCCCCCCCCTTTGTTACGCCACTGAGTGAAGGGTGGGGAAGGAAAGATCGTTATTCGTTGTTGTTCATGATTGACAGAATGCCGGCCTTCCATGACAATAAAAGCTTACTTTTTCCAAACTTGTGCACCAAGTTAACACATCACCGGGCCGTGCTTTGCGCAACGAAAAAGTAGCGTTTCAATAACATTTTGATTTACTCATAAGCACATAGGTTCACTTTTGTGAGGCTGAGCCTTTCACTCGATAAATTACCTATTTCTTCACAAAATCTGCCCAGAAATGGGATTTCAAAGGAATGCAGCCCCATATCACGGGGGTCTTAGGCCTACGTCTATGGTTTTCTTTACAATTTAAAAATTCTCTACAGTTGTCACTTTTGTCGTTATAACTGTGTATTTTATGAATAGCAAGTAACCCCATGCCAGGTGAGAAAGCTTCATGTTTGTTCCAAGTTGGGTTCATGACCTGCGATCCTAGTCACTGACGGCCTCTTTAGAAGCAGTGTTTAAGTAACATTAAATACTTTTTCATGTTTGCGGGCATTTGACAATTATGGATAGGGGTACGATATAAAAAGAACACATTTTTGACAAAATCGTGTACTATTATGTACATATAGGAACCTCACTACAATTTCGGAGTAGGTCACGCCAAAGTTGATCATGCATTAAATTGCTGAGACATAGGGGTCTTTCCTCAGGGATCAATATAATTATATGCATATCCCCTTGCATCTGGCAATGTACAAACTTTACCATAGTTGTGCACCTTCACTTTACTTACTTCCATTTTTTGAAAATTAATTTGAGAGGGAAAACTGTTATAGTCTTTTTTAATCCCCGTTTAGAATAGTATCATATTTTTCAAACGCCTCCCTACCACGCCTTATTAACGCCTGATCTTGAGTTCTCGCCTTCCTGTGATGTAAATTCATCCCATGATACCTATGACAGTGTTGTAATCGAGTCACTGAAGTTCGAGTCTCGAGTCGAGTCGAGTCTTCTACTAATCGAGTCAGCGTCTTTCACTTGTCATGTCGAGTCGAGTCGAGTGATCAACTGAACTCGAGTCGAGTCGAGTCCCCAACCACACTCGAGTCGAGTCGAGTCACTCTCTCTACTCGAGTCATCTCGAGTCAGTTGAGCGTATTGACCTGCAATTGACCTACAATACTAGACCAGACAAGCGAGTTATTTACACAATTGCTTAACATGCTGTCTTGGTCACTCCTGATCCTGAAACCGGTGTATGTGTGTGTGTGTGTGGGGGGTGGGGTGGGGGGGGGGACTGTGCCTCCTCCTTTCATCTATATACATGGGCGTCCGCAGAAAAAAGGTTGGGGGGGGACTTTTAATTGATCAAATCAGGGGGAATTTTTTCTCCCAGAAACTGCTTAATTGCTAAATGTCGGTGCCTTTTACAGGGGTATAGCCAGGCATTTGCCAGGTGGGGGTGAAACCTGTAGGCAAACTATCTAAGCGCTACACCACCATAGTTTAGCGCGCCAAGAAAATTTGGGCCGAAATGCCTCCCAGATCGCTGAACGTGGCATTTACCAGGCCTTGTGAGTTGCATCTGATCATTTTCTATTTTGAAAGCTCATGTTCTGGAAATTTTCTAGCATTATCATAAAAAAATGATGATGTTATTTTTTCTTCGAGTTTTTTAAGGTTTTGATTTTTAAGTGGGCGTCCTTGCATAGGCGTCCTTCCGGACGCCCATGTCTATATATCAACGAGTGTCAAGTTATGATGAATTCTAAAATTAACAGATTTGTTTACTCTTTTACTTTTACTCTCAAATTCACTTAAATTAGACATCAAGTTTTTTCTTTCCCTTTTCAAGGATCACAGGTCGTTTCTATTTTTGCATCCAGGAATCTATCGGAAGCTCATGCTGATGCCACACCACCAGGTTTCAATAAAAGTATTCATGAAGCAACTATACATGTAAACACGTTACCGTTACCGAAAGGTGAAACCGCTGTATACAACTGTATTGTGTATATTTTCGGCTAGTGCGAAAGACTCGAGTCATTGTGAGAAAAGACTCGAGTCGAGTCATCCAGCATAGTGGCTCGAGTCGAGTCGAGTCTCTTTCACATACTGACTCGAGTCGAGTCGAGTCCTTTGCACTTCCTCAAACGTCTGACTCGAGTCGAGTCGAGTCATCAAAAATCGTGACTCGAGTCCGACTCGAGTCGAGTCAGTGACTCGAGTCATTACAACACTGACCTATGATACCCCTTCCCCGGGAACCACTGGTTTAGTACGCCAACAAGGACACAGACATCGGTCGGCCTCCCGTCGTTTGCTTAGATATGATTGGGAGCATCATGAGGGAGTGTCCAAATTAATACCTGATATTATATGTGAGCCCCAAGGCTATTGTTAATTAATTTCAACAGAAATAAACTTCCCGGAGTGCACTTTTTTCCCAAAAGTCCCCTCAACTCTCTGGCGAAGAGCCAGGGGCGAAAACCAAACAATACTCCCGAAGGAGTTCTGCTCCCTGAAGGAGTAACAACGTCCCCAAGAGACAAACTTTGACTTAACTGACACCACCCGACAGTGGTCCCGTTCTAGACTGGCTGAATAGAACAGGTCCCGCCGAGGAGCTCCGCCGTCGTGATCACGGATACTCCTGCGCCGGAGTGCACCTACCATCAAAGAAAAAAAAAACATTTAAAACCCATGCAAGTTTACAGTGTACTAGCTACATACTTGCATTAATCAAGTAGCCTTAGTATGAAGTAAGTAGGCGTAAATAAAACAACACGCATCGAATCACAAAACGTGCTTTGTTTGTCCTAGGACCTGTGATGTCTTCTACTTGCGTGATAGAAAATAATAAACCTGTACATAAGGCAACACAATCCATCCTTTGAAACTCACAGAACAACAAGAGGAGTCTGTTCCGTAACCAACGTGAAGTGACCACCGTGACGTCGATCTCTCTTCGGCCAATGCGAACGAGCGATAAACACAGTATGTGAGCTGAGCGTACAAAAGCCACATATGAGCTAGATCCGTCATCGCAACGTCAGCCAATCACGCGAACTCATTAGCTGGCGGGAAGTTCAACATCCCAAGTACACACAGTGTTTTGTATTGCATATGTTGTATGTACATACTATACAAGTGCCTTCGCGTGCTCCAGTGCAGATAAGTGATCTTGTGGTAAGATAAAAAAAAAAAAAACAGCTTGTGGTCAAAGTTAAAACAGCAATTTTAGTCTGTGATCAACCTGTAATGTGGTGGTCACCAGTGATTGAAAAGCAAAACACTGTAACAATATATGTCAAGATAGGAAGCTTGGATACTTTTCGTACTTGGCATTTGAACATTTTATAGTTAATCAAAATCTTAATTACTTTAATACAGGTCAAAGGTTACCAGAGTTCACCGAAGGTAAAACTACGAAAACCTCGTAAATTACTTGTAAAGATGACATTTCTAGGAGGGTAACATTGGAGTATCTCATACTTAGCATGTAACTGTACCATACTGATTTCAAGAACCCTGTTTCTTTTGGTGAAGGTCAAAATTCATAAAGGGTCACTAGAGCTGGTACCGAAAAAACCACAGACTCGTAAAAAATGTGTCATGGAGGGCCATTATTGACTTCATACTTAGCATGTGGATGCCTATATATTAAAATCAATACGTCAATTGTTTTTTCTGAATGTCAAAGTTCATTCCAGGTCACCAAAGACTCAATTGTAATAATCTTGGGAATGCAATGTTTCACGAGAATAGCCTTGAGGGGCCCTTTACATGTAGATCCTTCACACTGAGTTGGACAAACCTAATGTGTTTAGGGGCAGTCAAAGGTCATTTGAAGCCAAAAGAGTTCAAACTGTGAAAACTTCGTATGAAACTGTGGAAATTTAATACGTAACACGTAGACCTACCATGTTGTTAACACAAACCCATTTATGTGGAGGTCATAGTTAATATGAGTCACCAAAGGCCAAAAGGTTAAACCTCTATAGCACCGTGACGATAACATTGCTTTCGCTAAAAAACGTGTTTTTCAAACCCCACATTTCTTTAATTTGTTCTACTGAGAAAGTATCATCTAACATTCGGTATTGCCTAAGAATTTTTTGTATTGCCATGTGAGGATTCTTTTCCACTCAGGATAAAAACAATAACGCAATAGCGCTTACTCCATAATTATGTAGTAGAGTGGGCGGCGTGACTATAAATTAGAAAACCAAGAGGGTAAAGTTAGTTAGGTGAGGATTTACGGCTCAGTTTCTAACCAATTGGTTTAAGTCGGGCCGGCCACGGCCATTTTTCCAGTTATGGCTCACTGGCCTATTTTCCCTACTCCATTGTTTATGCTGAGCACCAAGCACAATGGTAGTAGGTTCCATTTTTAAAGTCTTTGGTATGACCCGGCCAGGAGTCGAACCCCAGACCAAGAGGGTAAAAGAAAAGTCGAAGTGATCAAACTGAGGTACGAAAGTGATCTGTATTGCACATAGAAATTCCGGGTACATCCAGGGTCTTTTATGCTCGGCTGGGTGAGCCCCCATACATTGCGGCTGTTCGACATTCTGTTTCACTTATATGCAAAGGAGACATGTATTCATGTGCACCTGCAGGCAGCTTTTTTCAGATTCTACTTAATGATTACAGTAACATGCAAGCTGAAAAGAAAACCACGGTTGTATATTTGTGTGCAATGCAAGATGCAGAGATCAAGGTGAATTTTTCTGAAAGTACCTTTTGTAAATTGAATTGCCTCGATACTGTTTAGGTGTATTGTAAGCAATTATTACGGCCATAACTGTCCAGCCTTAGGCTACGTTGTAAAGAAGGTGGGAGCGAAAAGAGCTGAAGATTTTAACGAGATCAATTTGTCATGATGTAACGTTATGAATCATGAGTGCTTTTTATATTTAGACTGCAGATGCGTAATCGTTAGTAAAGAACCCTCTTGTTTCCAGAGAGGTAAAAGGTCATCTGACAAGAAAATGAGAGAAGAAAATGGGAAAATTTGGGGTTTTTATTGAAGAATTTGCCCTTATTTATACCAAAATTAAGTAAATCGTCGGGACGACTGGCCGTTGTCCCCCTACATATGTTATCGTAAACATAACAGCTCCCCGACTAAATCGGGATATTTCCCCGACGGGGGCATGCCCCCCTGCCCCCACCTAGCGCCACCACTGATTTCCTTTCTTTCTCCGAGTTGCCGACGGACTCAGTCACTCGTCCAATTACACCGACGGCCGTTGATACGGCCGCACATGCATAATGAATTTGCCGACGGGCCTTCAACTTGAATGGGTCAATTAGATGAAGAGGTGAAAATCGAAATAGCCGATAACAGACTGGCCACGCGCTCCCGTTCTCTCTTTCACTTTTTTTCGTTTCATTCTCCGTCTTCCTTTTTACTCCCTTCCTTTCCTTTCCCTTCTCTCGTTTTTCCTCCCTTCCTCTTTTCCTCTTCTTTTCCTTTCCCTCTCCCCTTTTTGCCTCCCGACCGAAAATTTGCCGACGGCGACCAAATATTGGGGGGGGGGGTGACACCCCACACCCCCGCTCGCTACGGCTCTGGTATGTTAAAAAGGAACTGGCATAGTCTGTGTTTTGAAATAATGGTATGAATGAAAGATTCTAAAGTCGTGACATTGTGGTAGTAGTAGTGTCTTAAAATTTGGTCAATTTTTTCAATGCATATTTCTGAAAGGCTTTGGAAAGCATCATGAGTAGGCCTACGACTTGAGTTATGTATTTGATAAAAGCACTTGATACATTATCTTACATAGGTGGTACCTTGGTGAAATTTTACCCCAAGTAAAATGCTTGTAATAAGTGGATGTTATATTATAAGTGAACAGAGTAAGAAGTAAACGAAAACGATGGAGAAAGTGATTCTCTTTTACTGGTACCTTTGCGTTTTGTTGTTCCTTATAGGCCACTTGTTACTTGGAAAGTTTAAGGTATCAGATTTCACGATGTTGAAGATCATACATGATGTTGCAGATCATAAGTGTAGTTTACTGGTGTTGTCGTTAGTCTGTGCAGACTTACCAAAATCTTCCTTGTTTGTTGTATACCCACATACTAAATAATGCGTAAATCAGTTTCCTCTGACCAACACATCAAGACTAACAATTAATTCTATACACAACTTATATTCCCTACTATCTAGATGTAGCTCGTTTGCCCAAACATGTGACAGTTTTAAGACCAGGGAATTTGCCTTTTTAGCTCAGCTGAAAGCTTTCAGCTGAGCTATTGCTGTCGTGCACGGCAAAACTTCTACGTCACGGCAAACGTCTGTCACCATAACATTTGCGTTTAAGTGCCTGACATTTCGCTGTTTTCCGTTAAATTTGGCTGAAATTCAGTAGAGAGGTTAGCAAAAGTGGTATCTGTATGCTGCGACTCTTTTCGATTAATTTGGCCGCTATTTGACCTCGGGAGGTGGCTTTGTTTGAAAACGAAAAATTCCCTACTTGTCTTTCAGTTTTGCACCAATCTTGATAATATGTTTCATATAGATAGTTCAATTTGTGCTGAACAAAAGTTAAATTTTTTTCAGTTTCTGCAATCATTAAAGGCATGAAAACATCACCTTTTGAAACAAATTCTGGCGAAGTCCCCATGTTCGGGAATACGTCGAGAATCCCAGTTGTTATCATTTGAGAGACTGTGCAACGAAACGAAGTACAAACGTATACTGGACATATATAAATCAGTGGCGGATCCAGGATTTGGCAAAAGGGGGGGGGGGCCAGGTCATAGTGGTTTGTATAAAAGTCCGACTGGGGGAGGGGTCTAAGGAGAGGGTGTCCCCTTTGAGAAATTTTTTTTATTTAAGATTGCTTAGATGCAAAATGGTGATGCCTTTAGTATATTTTTGAACTGATCATATATCGCTGGAAAATGTCCATAATTTAGTGAATTTTAAATTTTACCCTAAATTCACAGTGCATTTTATTAAAATAAATTACAAGGCTGAAATAAGACACTACAGGGTAATATTGCAGCAAGTTATAGTTAAAAAACTGATGTTGTCAAAAATATTCCTCTAAATTAGAGGAATATTTTTATTAAAGAATTCTGAAATTTCATTGAAAGTAGAAACAGCGCTCCCAATGCTGTGGGCCTAGCCGGTAATAGACTGAAGTTAGCAATCCATTAATACAGCGCACATGAGTAACTCCTTGCAATGCCCAGAGAAAATTACTGAGGCCAATATAAGCCAAAATATTATCAGCTGAAAGTTTGTAGCAGAGTTATTAACATAACACTTATTTTCTGAGGTAGAAAATAATGAAAAAGTTTGAGTTTTATTCTGACACATCTCATAGGCCTATTTCATTGGAATAGGGCCTTGTCCTTTGTTTCATGAAGTTGAAAAAAACTTTCAAAATTTTTTGGAAGGGGGGGGGGGCGGGCCCCCCCCTAAATCCGCCCCTGTGAATGTACAGAACGTCTCGTGCTTAATCGTGTGGAAGCGTTTACGCAAAGTGCAGTGTATCGACTTTTGAATACCGTACGTGGGCTACCCCACTATGTCAGACTATGTTTGCTCAGCTCTTTGCTTTCCAAACCAGGGATATGACATGAATAAGGAATATACCGTACAGCCTACTATGGAGGCGTTACGACATGAACATGTGGTGCTGATCTCATTCAGGCGTTTTAATAATAGACTAGCTAAATTGGTTGGATCATGGTTAGGCCTACTCGAAAAGAAATACCGGACGTTTGAAAGTTATGCAAGTTCTTGCGAATATGTGGCCTTGTGCGAAACATAGGCTAGTGGTATAAGCTAGGCGGCAGAAACAAGCATTCAACTTAGCCTGATGTCTGAATGGTTTTAGGAGTTTGGCTCAAAGTTTAAAGAGAATATATCCAGTCGCCTCAAGTTTCAAGTTATTTGTAAACATTACCGTAATCTTTCAAATTTTCTTGTATCTCCTTTACAAACATTCTTCTTAACATTTCTGGACAAAAAATATTTAGTATGAAAGGTAAACAAATGACTTATCCTCCTTAATAGCAAATTAGTTTATATCGTCACATGAAGGAAAGAAGCTACTCGTGAATTGGGATACCGGCTTGGGGTACACTATTTCAAGTAACTAAGGTGAATGTTGTCTAGGAAATGTCGTACGAGGAAAGAGGAACCCACCCCTTTCTTTTAAACAAAGAACATAGCACGTTGATTGAAAATACAATGCTTAATATGGTTTAAGCTTAACGGTTGTGCTAACATTCCAAAAACAATTTTCGGTTTGAAAAGGAAAACGTGCTTTTCGAAGGCGTGTGCCATAAGTCAGTCTCGGAGGCTCGGAGCCTGCAGGAATTGTGCAGCTCAGGCTTCTAGTCAAGCGGGCCAAGGGGGCGAATCTCTCTTTGAAATTTGTTCACCCCCTAGCAAGTTTTCAAGTTGCCATTGGCTTAATCATGGCATTTGTATACATTTGGCCCCCTTAAAAAAATTTTAGCCCCTGGAAGCCATTTCGCCCCCATTCAGTACCTTGTCAGGCTACAAGCCTGGTGCAGTCACATGGGCGTCGACACTGCAGGAACCGCCCCAGTCTTGTTCTCCGTTGCCGAAAGCCCCACCAAGTTGTTAAGGGGAAGCCATGGGGGATGATATTTCAATACCCTTAGACTTAGTATAAGTGTGCATATTTTCCCAACGCTCTCTACGAACTGTAGTTACCCTCCGGCCTGTTGCGACACATTCACGGGTCCTAAAAGCGATCGACGATTTATGTACCTGGTAGATCCCAATCATAAAAATGTTATGCAGTAAAATAATTTTGTAGGGGAAAACGGGACTAAAGAGTACTCAGAATTCGAGGCGCGTAAAGAATTTAATTTAGAAATTATCCCTTTATATTGAGCAATTGAGCAGTTTTGGTTTTTCCAAATCATAGTGGCAACACTCATTTGAACTTCTGTCCCTGGACAAGTTCAAGGAATATCTCTGGGGGCAAAATATCGCTTTTAAGACCTTTAACCATTTGTAAAATATCTTTATCGGAAGTTACTATCTGGGTCTAATTATGGAAAACAAATGAGGTCTACAAAGCAGCACACTCATAAACATTCATTATTTGTATACAAACATCTGTGCAGTATATAAAGTTAACTTTGTGTACCAGATTTAGTCTTTCAGAGACTTCAGGAGTTCAATACATATTTCATTGCATTTATATTTATCTCTTTGTTTTCTAACGTACGTATGATCAACGTGAGTTACAGACCCATCCAAAATATTGACTGCAGACTTTTAGGTCAACAAGAAAAGCTGAGCTTCGGCAACATTGTTTGCGCTTGTTCTTGAAAAATGTAACATCCTGATCGTATTTCCTTTCATAAGTTAAGAAGCCGCGGTACCTCACCTGGTCTCTTGGAATTGGTCATCGATTAGGAAAGGTAGTGACATACCGTTGCAGGTTCGTGACTTCCACGTGTAGAGGGGCCATAGTCCTGGCAGTTGTGGGCAAAGTAACTACTCATGGTAATGACGGAACCGTTTAGGATCAAATATTCCTTATCATCGCGCCCTGCAGGTTTTAGTGCAGAAGACGAGCCTGTGAATATAGTGTAATTGTCTTTGACTACAACTTAGAACGTACCAAAGACGGGGATATTGTCAGGAGAAATAACTACGTAAAATCAGGGGGTATCAAAAAAAAAAGGAACGTACCTGACTTAAGGTCTCGCAAATGTCCATTGTGTCCAATTTTCCTTAGCTGTGAAAGGTTAGCTTCAAAAAGTCAAAAGATATAGAACAAAAAATTTGTTCTTTTCTTTCAACAAATGGCCATATCATTGGCAGTGGATATAATCATCTACAACTAATCTTGATGTAACCAAGGAGCTGATTTACGTCATTTTGTGAGGAATCAGTCATGTAAGTAACAAAGCAAGCTTTAAGGGCGAATAAGTTTATCTAAGTCGCTAATTATTATAAGCACATCCTGTCACTCTCAGGTACAAAGACGCTGGTCGCACAGTTTTGCACCAACACTTTGACTTTCATTGATTGTATGCCAACTTTACACGAAAGATATCATGATGTTAAAAAAGTAGACAAATTTGGAAGTAAACAAATTAGGCCAATGAGCTGCACTATCAGTGGAAATTTCCAGTAGAAGTCTTATTTTTTGGAGATTAAGCTATTAAAAGAGTTAATTACAATGAATTTCTTATTTTTCTATGTTGTTAAATGACCGCAAAAGGTTTTAAGTAGAAATTTCTGTAGTGGATAGGATGGTTGTTTTCGACTGAGTAATGAATCTCTCACCACAAACTATAGCGAATTTTTTTAAACCCTTTGCAAACTATCAAACTGTGAGCGTTTATTTTCCATTACAGATTTCGTCAGCTTGAACACTGGACATTTATACTTTGACCTTGATTTCCGAATCTAGCCGTGTAGTGACCATACTGGTCTTCCACCTTCAAAAGATTCGAAGGACCGATTACACCACTAGTCTTTGTTCGGGCTGTGAATACCTGGTGTAATTACCAAGGTCAGTTAATTACTTGCGGTTTTCTATCATTAAAAAAATCGGCCAGGTCGTGACGGAATCGGCCAAGTCGCGACGCTCAGTTTCAAATGGCAGATTTTTCTAACGCAATTCTATTTGTTTTTATTTAATACAAGCACAGGTGTGGGATTGTAACAATTCTAAAGCAAATCCCGGAGTTCTTTATGCACAATGTTATTGCTAAGTGGTTAACACCCCATGCCTGATAACCATTATAAGGACGATATGACACTGACTTGTTCTAGTGAAAACTTTTTTTCCGAAAAAAAGAGGTACAAGATTAAAATCCGACTTGCATCAAGAGGCGATTACGTGGTAATCGTATAATTATGGGCAACATGTGTGGCATCATTTACATGATTTGAAGTATACGGTAAGAAGATTATTCAACAGCCGTTAAGTGCTTATTAATAAATTTACATAGAATACGCATTGCGAAGTATGCTTATTCACCCTCTGTCCCATTGTATACCTATACTCCCGTCTCTGTCATCCCCACCATCAATAAGGTACGATTTTTGTAGTTTCTGGCGTATTCACATACCAACGTCCCCATGTTGCAACTATCCCAGAACTTCCAGGAGGCCCCATGCCTGTCTCATGATAGCAGCATTGGAGGGGAGCCATGCCACAGCCAAAAGGTTACCAAAATAATGCTAATTCCTTAACAGTTTATCAGATGGAAACTTTGCCAAGGCTTAGCACCATTTTATTTTATTCCTTGTCGAAGGCAAAAGAAACCATTGCGGTCACGGTCACGATAGCTTGTGTGTATGTGTGTGTTTGTGACGCTTGGCTTGTAAATACGATATCTCAAGATAAGGATGATGGATATTTTTCCTACTTAAGTTGGTATAGGCATATATCATATAGAGAGGATGAACATTTCTGGTGGCGGTCAGAGGTCATGTCAAGTCAACAGAGGTCAAAAATTAAAAACCTTGAAACAAGATATCTCAAGGTAGAAAGGTTGGATCTTTTTTTATACTTAGCATGTGGATGCTTTATAGTCAGAACATGAACCCTATTATTTTTGGTAGAGGTCAAAGGTTACCTGAGGTCACTGTAGGTAATACTTCAAAAATCTTGGAACTTACTTGTAAACACGATATTTGAAGATAGGAATGATGGGTACTTTTCAGACTTGATTCATGGATTTATCATGTTGAGAAGAACCCTGTTGTTTTTGGAGGGGATCAGAGGCCATGTTAGGTCACCAGAGGTCAAAAATCAAAAACCCTGTTAACAGGATATCTCAAGGTAGGAAGCATGGGTACACTTCATACCTGGCATGTGGATTCTTTATAGTCAGAAGATGACGTTTATGTTTTCATTAGAGGTCAAAGGTCTTCGGTCTTCAGTCTTCAGTAAAAAACTCCAAAAAGGTAAGAATGCCATCACAGAGTAAACAGTCAACAATTGAAAAGTCAACAAGGGAGACACAACCACCACAAAAAGTGCAAAAGTGCTAAATATATAAAGACCACAAAAATAGGAAAACACTACAGTAAGTAACTAGTGCAAGTAAAAGCAAACGACAATGGCGCTAATCAGCTGACTGGGTGAGGACCCATGTGTTTGTAGCAGGGTCTTTGATCCAACTAAAGGGGAGGATCCATTTGGAGGTAGCAGCACGGAAGGATGAAACAGATGATTTAATAAGAATTTGTTGTTATTCCAAAGGCGAACGCTTCTAACAAAGAACTGGTATTTGAACGCCTCGGAGTGCAGGGTCTGGATGTAGTTATAACAGTGGGCATGTCTGACAGAAGGGGTAATAATAGGTGGGAATGGAATGTTCACAAGGTTGTTCCTAATTTTGTAAAACATACAAAGATCAGCTAAGGCCCTACGATGCTGCAAGGGTTGCCATCAGTAAGGGTCTGGGAAATTTTTGTTGAAAGATCAGCACTTGAGCTATAGTCGTAGTTATTTAAAACGAACCGCGCCGCACGTCTTTGGACTGCATCAATTTTATCTATATTCAGCTTAGTGTGAGGATTCCAACACGTGGAAGCACATTCAAGGTGGGGACGAACAATAGCGTGGTAAGCAGTGGTTTTGATTTCCCTAGAACACATGTGAAGGTTACGGCGACACAAATTTAAGAGCCTTGTAGCCTTATTAGTGATCTCTTCAATGTGCTTATTAAAATTCAGTTTATTGTCAAGAATGACACCAAGATATCTGTCAGAAGTGACTTCTTCCAAATCACAAAATTCAGAGGCAGACATAGGGAGACTGATGTTATTTTGCGCGAGCGCAAGCAAGTCTTGAGAAACAGGGGCAGAGGATGATGAAGCATTTTGGTGATACATTCTGTAGATAAAATTACATCTACAAGATTTACGGTTTGTAGTACGCAGTAGTTTACATTTGGAAACATTGAATGCAATTTGCCAAGTGATAGTCCAATTTTGTAACTTAAATAGATCTTCCTGAAGTAAAACCGCGTCCTTTAAGGATTTAATAGGTCTGTAAAGTGCACTATCGTCAGTAAAGAGACGAATAGAGCTAGAGAGATTTTTTTCAATATCATTTATATAGATGAGGAACAAAAGTGGGCCCAGAACGGTACCTTGGGACACTCCTGACCTATCTGGCCTAAGGGTAGAATGAGTCCCCTTAACAACAACTTCTTGAGACCTGCCTGTAAGAAATCCATTAATCCAAGCATTAGTTTTCCCAGTTATCCCATAACTGCGTAATTTAAGGAGGAGGCGTTGGTGTGGGAAAACATCGAATGCTTTACTAAAATCAAGAAGAATAACATCAATCTGGCTCTTTCCTTTGTTTAAAGTACTGGTCCAATAATTCATAGCTTCAATCAACTGAGTTTCACAGGACATGCCATTTCTAAAACCATGCTGCTTAGTGGTTATGACATTGGGGTGATTCAAATGTTCCCATATCCAAGAAACAACACACTGTTCCATAATTTTACAAGGGATAGCAGTCAAGGAGACTGGCCTATAGTTAACAGGCACAGACTTATCGCCCTTTTTGAATACTGGGCATATAAGTGCACGTTTCCAGGACGTTGGCAGGGTTCCACACCGGTAGGACTGGGTAAATAAATGATGGAACATATCACCACATTCAACAGCAGATTCTTTGGGTAACCTAGCAGGCATGAGATCAGGATCACTAGCTTTGTTGGGATTAATACTTTTAAACTGCCTAATTATACCCTCGACACTGAAGCTGATATCGGGCATATCAGGGATACGCTTAGTACATGGAGGTAAGTTAGTAGTATCCTCATGGGTGAAGACGGAACAGAACTGGTCATTCAAAGCATTAGTTTTTGCAAGGTCCGAAGTTGCTGGAATGCCAGAACTGGTACGAAGGGTGGGAATACCAACATGTTCCTTACGGAGAGCCTTGATCAGACCAGAAAACCTTTGGATTGTCTTTTAATCCCTCGCCAATAATCTCAGAGACGTAACTTCTGTGGCTGTTTCTGATAGCTTGTTTAGCAGTTGTTCTGGCAGATTTGAATTTCAGCCAGTCGTTCGGGGATTTGGATCTAACAGCCCGGATATAGAGTTTGTCCCTTCTGTTCATGAGGGTTTTGACATCTCTAGTGATCCAAGGTAAATGAAATCTGCTTTTACTAGTTTTTTGAGGGACCAACTGATTTAATATACCCTCTATACGAGACTGAATGAATGAGTCAATGCTAAGTTGTTTAACAGCGATGCTGATATCCTTCCAGTTAGCCTTATTGTACAAGAAAACAGTTCTTTGCGGCTTACGAACATATTGCAAAGCAGTGTTAAATATGCCAATAACGACGTTGTGGTCAGACATTCCGGGAGAACAGTACACACGTGAAACTGACCCTGGCATATTAGTAAGTAACAAATCTAGAATATTTTTAGACGAAGGACGGGTGATCTCCTTCGTGTGTTGGCTAAGGCAAAATTCACTCATGGTGTTCACAAATAGTTCACATTTGCCCTTATCAGGACTATTGAGGTCATGTACGATTACCAGAGGACAAAACTAAAACCATTGTAAACACGATATGTTAGGAATATTGGGTACATTTCGTAGTTAGTACACACATTTGTCATATTGTAAGGAAGAATACTGTAGTTTTGTTGGAGGATGGAGATCATGTGAGGTCACCGAGGTAAAAATCCGAATCCTTTTTAAACACAATATCTCAATGTAGGAAGCTTGAATACTTTCCATACTTGACATGTGGATGTGTTATAGTTAGAAGATGAACCTTACTCTTTTTAACAGAGGTCAAAGGTCACACAAGGTCTCCGGAGGTGGAACAGCAACAAATTTTGAAATTGCTAGTAAATGCAATAGCTCAAGATACACAGATTAATACATTTTATGTCCTTTCGGGCTTTCTAGTTTATCTACGACACTTCACAAATAAAAAAGTAAATATATTCAACGGGAGGAGTTTCACTTACTTCCAACAAAAATACGAACAATTTAGTAAAATATGAAAATCTTTTAACACATGATCAGTTTGAAACTTTGCAGAGGATAACAACATTTTGCTACGAACTGACGAAGACACAGTAAACAAAAAAGAATTTCTAAAAAGAGAAGGGGAAACCTCCTACATTCCTCTCCCGAGGCCTGTCCCAACGCACAAGCTGACAAAAATGGTCCGACCTTGGGTGTACATTGTCGTAGATAATATGAACATTTTGCACCTACTTCCTGGGTTTAACTGGGATGGGATCACACACTATCTTCTGTAGTCTTTTGTGGTGACCACTCCCTTTCACCAATCATCACGTCCTCGAGACTCCACTGCACGCTTGGGGTTCCAAATATTGTAGCCACTGAAAATGGTCTCATAGACCGCATTGGGTTGGGAGGAAAATAAGCGATAAAAAGGTGCCCATGACGTATGTTTTTACCACATCTGGGGAAAACCAGATTCTTCCGAAAGGGAAAATTTTAAGAACTGTATAGAAACCCGGTATTTCTAAAATATTTTGGGGAGTCATGGGGTGCGTTAATGAATGACAGTGGCACCTGATGATCTTCGTGATCGTCATTGTTTTTTTAAATGGCCGTAACACGTTCCGTGCAACCTCATACCTTACAAGACCACTGCTTCAATAACAAAGTGAGCCTGCAGTGTATCGGCAATCTTGAAAAAAAAAACATGCCGACAACTCCACTGCAATACTACAAGACTAAAGTAAAGAAAGATGTAGTTATTTTGGTACACTAAGGAAAAATTAATGGTATTGAATGCTTTTTACCGCTCTATTGTCAGAGGTTTAAAAGCCTGGTAGTGTTGAATGGCCTATACACAGACATGTCAATTTTACAAAATTGGATCAATCTTCAGCATTGTTTCATTTGTGCGTAAGTGGGTTACTAAGGTTTCCATAGTTACAATGTCTTCAAATGCCGTAATGAATGTCCGCTTTATTGGTTATTTAACATTGCAGTCCATTATTTTACAATCTAAAATATATTTTCGGAAGAAAAATGTTTTGCGGTTGAAGAAGATCAGCTGGTTTACATAAAGTCTTGTAACTTTCTTTCGACCAATGTAGCACTTAAGTAAGTGTAATCTTAGGAAAGGTACTGAACAATATTTTTTTACTATTGCGCTCTGAAATACAATTTCTGAAACTGAAGTAGATAAATGTTTGAGAAGTGGATTGTTAATAATTTGTGATAACTGCGGAGGTAAGAGCCTTTTTCTATTTGCATTAGTTGTTTTTGTTTTGTAAGCACAGAAGCAAGTGACTAGATGTTTTGTGAGACTACAACGTAATTTAAGGTAGAGTGCAGCAGCTACTTGGCGCTCGGGTCGTTGCAATCATAATCCGTAAGTTTCGACAGTAATTACGCAAAAGATTTAACTTTTATCTCCATAGAGTAGCCTAAATACGACACTACATTTTTATCCTGGGATTAACTTCACCTTTGCAATCCAATCTTTGAAATTTTTAAAAAGACCATTTTCTGATGTTTGATATCATTATGCCGTAGATACGTCAAGTTAAGACTCAGTCTGCAGAAACATTATTTGAATAGTCCAGTTACCATCAAAAGAAAACAAAGGTTTGAACGTGGATAATTGGGTTTTACCAATAATCTTCTGTAAAGATGTATTGGAGTCAGAGGGAGAGGGGCAACATACAGATTGAAGATTATTAGGTGGGGAATCTAAAAATAAGTACACTTTTAATACATTTAAATGAACTTAACACTGAAAGGTTATTACTAGTCTATAAAACAGATATTCATTATAAATGTAAACAGTACTTCAATTAAACTTCAAATAGGTCAACAGCCACCATATTGAACATTTGAATGCTTTTGTTTGTATATCCTGAACCTTACAGACATTTTTCAAAAGTGATTTACAAGGTGACATGTTTCTTACTCATCATTCTACTATTCTTACAAACAAATGTACTTACGGGCCCATGGACTCAGGCAAAACACAAAAGGTAAAGTAATGTTTGCACAAGATAAGATTTGAAAGGATACTCCTAACACAAATTTACATTGAAGATGTAACGTGATGTAAGGATTCTGGTGCAATTTTCATTCAATAGACCTTGCGCACATGACGTCACAGTACGAAAAATAAGCCCTCTAATGGTGGCAAGCGTGCATCATTGCAACGTTCGCCAACAAATGCAGGTAGCTGATTTGTGCACCGACGGTACGCGCATAAGTCTACTCGACACGCGTGCAAAGTCTACGCCGTACGTGTACGTGCGCTTCATTGTTTTCCTCCAAACTGACCCTGTGTGACGTCGAAATGTAAGGTCGTCAATTACAACAGTTCGGGCCCGAGACTGTTAAAGTTTGAAGTTATCATGTTTTCTACCCAAAGTGATTTTGGAGCAGGCCAGTCTGATATCATAGGCCTAGATTGACATTGGTGACTAAAGTTCCGCATTTCTTTACTTTTCAATCAAGTGTGTTGAGTTTGTATTGAATAGGGTTACTTGTTCCTGTTCTTTTACAATGATTCATTGCCCAGCCTGGGATACATTCATCGTGCGGGTATGTTTTCGAAGCGGTTTGTAATGTACAAAGAAAACGAGTATTTATAAAGAAAAAGGAAAATATGAATATTCGTCATCGAATGAATCTGTGACCTCACACCTGTTATCTCCAAGTTTTTGGTAGAAAAGATGATTATACTTAAACTGCTGATATACCGAGAACGAGGAAAATTGAATGAAAGTTTCATTACTAGAGTACTTAACCCCAGGTTTTCTTTAACATATCAAAAACGAGTTTGTGTCTGGACTATTTTCTCAACAATGTAAGAGTCTGAAATTGGTTTAGTTTAGATTTAAGTAAACCCAATGCTATTGTTTTTTAAATTACTACGGTTTGTCAAATATCCAGTAACGCCACCGGTAGAGAGGTGATCAGTCCATTGATTCTTCAGCCGTGAAAAACATTAGTGAAAGGCAAAGAAGCAGTTGCAACTTGTTAATAGTGTTTAATGGTTTCTGGGGCAAAATAGAAAAACGACAAAAGAAACAAAACAAGAAAGTACTCCATTAGGCAGATGCAGCCACTCTAGCTTAGTGGCGTCTCCAGGACTTCTAAAAGGGGGGGGGGGGGTAAGAGCTAGAGTAGAGGGACAAAAGGTTGTGAGCGCGCATAGCCGTAAACTCGGTATGTATTTGTACAGAAGCGGAATGTGGGGGAAGCAATCAACGGGTGAATGCCCCTTTTCCTCATTTCTTAGCTACTTGGCCCCCCTATATCATTTGCAAAAGTAAAGCAACAAATGAAAAACTATCATCCAAAGTAGCATGGATTGCTGGACATTAAATTTATTCTGAATACAGGATGACATATTTAAGTATTTTCTTAAGTTGCTGAACTTTGCCATTTGTGCCTTATTCCCCCGCTAGAGCAAGTTTACATTCTGCTGGTGACACCTTACGCCTGGCTGAACATAATCCCTGGAATTTCCTCTTTCTGTCGCCTGCAAGACCTTTTGTTATGCTGCACCCCGCATTTGGAATGAATTGCCATCTAGAATTAGGGAATCGAAATCCTTACATACTTTCAAGAGAAAGTTAAAGACTAACCCGTACTCCACGTTGTAGGTTCTTAATTATTGATTGCTTCTTTCTGTGTTTGTGCTTGTGTTTTTAGTTGTATTTTTTAGCGCTACGATCTCGATGAAGCAGCGCTTTATAATTATATATTATGTATTATGTATTGCATCCTTTATGATTGGGGCAGATATTACAATGGCATAAGGAACCTTTGTGTTGTAGATAGTATGAAGAACTTATATCAACCCGCAGTAAAATGAGCTTAGATCGTGTAGCGTATCCCCCGTTAGTGAGTACTAGAGTATACATAATTAACTACGTATTGTGACTGTAATCTTCTATGTATTGCAACCATAGTCTTCTATCGATGCATTGTGGCTGCAGTCTTCTATTCATGTATTGTGACTGTAGTCCTCTATCCATGTCGTAGAAATGATTGTTTTTTTTTATAGTAAAAGAATGATTTCCACGATGGAACGATGTAAAAACCTTTTAACCCAACAAATAACAGTTTTAATTTACTTACTGCGTAATTCCTTTCAGCAACCGCTTCCTCCTGCAGATCGTATCAACCGATCTAGCTTACACGAACGTTTTGCCTTATTCACAGCAAATGGTGGCGCTTTGCTAAATTAATCGGCTCCGATACATCTACGATCAATGCCGAAATACGCACTTATCATGGGCAATCAAGAAAAACGTAGGGTGAAACACTACCTCCTTTAAGACAGATTGATCATGACCTATGGAAAAGCACGCTGGAAGTAATGAGTCATAATTCCATTTAATATACTTTGGGTAGTCCTTACTGTTGATGCTTACCAGCCCATTTTTTTTTCTTTGAATGTTACTCTTATTTTATCATTGGTCGTCTTTACATCCACTTGTATAGCCGATCGCGAAAATTTTTTGTTTAACGTCAAATCAACGTCCACCAAGTAAAATGGTAGCCTTTATTATCAAGACTAACCACGCGCAGGAAGTTCGGGAGCAGGGGCGTAGCGAAGGTGTTATCTTTGGGGGGGGGGGGGTGGAGATTATGTTTTGCCGACGGATCTGGTAATGCGTAGTGCGAAAACGAGCTTTAGCGGGTGGGGTCCAGGGCCCCACCTAAGGACCCATGGTGGGGTCCAGAAGGCGCAGCCCCCGGAAGCTCTGAGGTTTAAGTATATCTTTGGGTGGAAAATTAAGTCTCAGGATGGATATATTTTGGTTCATACTGCATCATCAAATACAAATTAAGATCCCCACTAATATTAATGCATTAGACTATTCCTCTCGTCAGGCCGCTATAGTTTTAAGCGGTTGGGATCCAGAGGTCCGCCAGTGCTTTAACTGAGATGTTTTCTCAATGCGACATTTACTGATCTGTAGCCTGGGGGAGGGGTCTAAGGGGAGGGGATGTCCACCTCCCCTTTGGAAAGTTTTGGAATTTGTAAGGTGCCTAGATCGCAAATGGTGCAATAGTTGAGTGGATTTCTGCCCTAATGAGGAACCTCAAAATTACACCCGGGTAGAATTTGCTTGTCAGATTTTTTGTGAGACATTTGTCGCCGTTTATGCGACATTGTCGCACAAATAGGGGCTGGCTAAAACACTGGGCTGGCCTTAGGGCCCCTGGTGTGGGTCCAGGGGGCTTCGCCACCGGAAGCTCTGAGGTTTTAGCTTAATCTCTTGTTAAAAAATTAAGTCTCATGCAGGGTAGGTATATTTTTTGGTTCATAATGCATTATCCAACGCAAAGATTCCGGTAAATCCTAATGTGTTAGTCTATTCCTCCCGTTATGCCACTATACTTCAGGAGCTGAACCTGTCGTTCAAAACTGGAACCCTATGTGTTCAGCATTTGAACACTAGATGCCTCATGCATGCGTTCAAATACGATAAGTGGGTAGACGTCCGGCGTTCAAAAAGGGAGAAAAAGTGTTCAGAATCTTAACACAAGCGTTCAAAATATGCTTTGGACGCCACGATCTGGAGATGGGTTGTGTATGTTTCATTTCGGTGTTCAAAAGTTAAAAGCCTGAGATTGCAGTGAAGGGAGCACATGCGCGGCACGCATTATTTTTTTCCAGGATGTTTGTGGGTAAACCGGATACTCAGAAGTTTGCAAAATGTGTTTGAAGTCAAGTAGGGTTTAGAAGACGGGCTAAGGATACCCTCTCTATGGGTAATCGGGTGCTGCTCCCGATAAAAAGTGAGGAATAATGTGAAGAAAGTGGTTTTCAAGAATGTCATATGACCCAAAATAGTGCACCTATACGGAAGCAGTTAATTCCCTTTCTTTTCCCGAGTTGTCGACGGACTCAGTCACTCGTCCAATTACACCGACAGCCGTTGATATGGCCGCATAAGGCCGTCACATGCATAATCAATTTCCCGATGGGCCTTCAACTTGAATGGGCCAATTAGATGAAGAGCCGAAAATCGAAAGAGCCAAAAATCGAAATAGCCGATAACAGACTGACCGGTTCTCTCTTTCTCTCTTTTCTTTTCATTCTCCGTCTTCCCTTTCACTCCCTTCCTTTCCCTTTCTTTTCCCTTCTTCTCTCTTCTTTTCCTCCTCTCCTCTTTTCCTCTTCTTTTCCTTTCCTTCTCCTCTTTTTGCCGACAGACCGAAAATTTGCCGACGGGCGACCAAATTAGGGGGGGGGGTGACACCCCCAGCTCTCTACCTCCCTGTTTGGGAGAGATCCAGTGGCGCATCAAATACCCAATTGGTGGAGATATAAAATTTTGAAACTTTTCATTTCTAAGTAAAAGTAAGAACTACTTTAAATACCTCCTACATCGGTGAAAAAGACATTTTCTATGCCTTGAAAGTAATCATCAAGATATGATATTCTTCGAACTTTTATTCCCTACCCCTACCGTAAAACTAAAGCCTAAACGCATTTTGATACAATTAAAATTTTGACAGATAGCCGGGGAGGGGGCTTCCCATTTTGGATGCCTAACTGGAACTCAACCCAAATTTTTGATAGTGCTCCACTTCCTCATCAAAATGGGCAGTATACGCGAAATCTAGCATTTCCGGCCAAATTGAACCAGCTGGGCTTAGCAGTGTGACTCTGTTTTGAAGGATTAGGTATCAATGGGCTAAACATTTCCAAAAATCTGTTCAAACATTTGAATGCTTAATGCTTTAGCAGAAGCAGAATACCACTCTACGCAAGGTCATTCCTGATAACAGTCTGACATCCTTCCATAACACAATACAGTAATTCGATACGAGGGTTCACAGAAGGGTATTCGATAAAATTAATAGTTTTAATCGCTTTCGGAAAGACACATAAGTTACACTTCGCTCAGGTTGCTTAAGGCAAGTCAATTTGCATCTCGGCTTAAAATGAACTAGTTAGCGTTCAAAGGGTAAGCAATTGCCGAATTGGAGTTTATTGGTACGTCCTACTGACATACGTCAAAGTGGCGATTTTCGACAAAAATTTTCTCAGTTTTATTCCGGTCGCTGAGGAGTTAGCATCCAGGATGCTGAATAAATACATAAAAACAGATTTTTTTCAAATCAGTGTGTTGCCGAGTTACTTGATTTCTCGACTTTTTGGTGCATGCCAACTCCAGTCCACATAAACTCCTTATCGGTGTAAATTTGGATTTTGTTGCGAATTCGGATTCCCTGTGAGTTCCCTGTGAGATCTCCGGTCACCTTTTATATCTGTTTCCAATAAATCTTCCCTGAATAACCACCAAACCCCCTTCCAAGCAATTGCGCATCCTCTGTCCGTAGTTGACTTGACCACAGCTGCATCTGCTTCCTTTTGGTCTGGTGAACAGAAGTCCTATTGTGTTATCTGACAGCACTTGGGCGAGAGAAGCAATTATATCTATAAAATGACGAGCAGATGGGCGTGTACGCAATAGAAATGCTCACACACTTAGCCCAATACACTCTGGGTTTTAACGAATGATTACGTAATACCAAGTTTTCAAGGCGTTGATAGCAATCATGATCATCGCAACAGGGAGCTAAGATAGGAAGCAGAACAGCCTGTTTTCTCAAATAATGCACTATCAGTTGTGATGAGTCATCGTTCAACATGCAATCAACCTCAAGAAGTTGTTTCAAGTTCTTCTTGTGCATCGACTTCTGATGTGACAAATACTATCCTTAGGACACCTAGTATGTTACAATGGATAAACGTGACAAACTCAAAGGGGAAGTTAGCGCACAAACATAATTTTATTACTACTATTCCAACATTTCAACCTGACAGACCCAAATGTACCTTATATGTATGCATTTATCGTGACATATCCTGAATTGTGAAAAGTGATGGCGCAATTGAAAATTAAGCCATGCATTAAAATATATAGTGGCGCTCTTCTCATTTCAAAGGTTCAAATATTTAGAGTCACACTGATTCCATGATACGGTCGTGCATTGCCAATTGCCAGTGTATAACATATCTACACTTTAAAGTTGAAACACTGGAATTTTGCAGTACATACATCGTTCAGACTGCATGATCTTTTCTTGAAAACTATGGCTTGACCTTAAATCAGAAATGTTATAAACACTGTTTTACAGTGGATAATCCAAAGCCTCGACAAACAATACATACGGATGCAGTTGAACCCAGTTGACCACAACGAACTGGGTTCATCTGAAACCAACTGGTTTCTATAGTTGTCTACTCAAAACCTGCATTTATCCCATTTGACTGAGCTGGATCCTGCATCTGTCAGGTGGGTTAGGACAATGGTTAGTTAATTTATGCCACTGAGTTTTGACTAAATTTCATATTAGAGCAAATGGTTTTAACATGTTCGGATTAGGTTTCAACTAGGTTATAACTGGTATAACAAGCTGTAAAACTTGAATTTCAACAGAGAAGGGTGATGGAACCTTTGATTTTAATTTTTATTTTACTTGGAAAATGTTTATCTTGGTTCCATCGCTTTGGGAATGTTAAAAGTTTCGAAAAGGTTGTAACAGGGTATGAATCTATGCGGTATCCCGATTTGTTACTCTCTGGATTAATGTATACATCAGAATGTGCATTGGCTGGAGTGGGGGTAGTTGTAATTGGTAGTTACATGGAATCTTAGATATCATGTCTGAAATCAATTTAGAACGAGAATTTATATAAACACGTGAGTGACAGCTCCGTGGGCCAATAGTTTGACACTGTAATGTATGAAAACTACCTTTTAGTGCGGAGCATTTCGGCTTATTTAAAATGTTTCTTTGTGGTTGTTGTACTGACGTGAGTCAAAAGCTGATTGTTTAAAGATTTTTTTACTGTTTTGGATTCCTTTGGGATTTCTAGGGATCTGTTTAACCACGCGAGTCTGTGTATGTGTGTATGTGTGTGTGAGTATGTGTTTGTGACGGTTGACTTGTAAACACGATATCTCAAGGCAGCAATGATGCATACTTTTCAAACTTTGAATGTAGAATCATATTAAAAGAAAGATTCCTATTGGTTTTGGTGGAGGTCAAAGGTCAACAGAGGTCCATGGTGTTCAAAACCGAAAACCACGTAAATACGATATATCTAGGTAGGAAGCAGGGATGCTTTTCCTTGGGATCTGGATGCGTTATAGTCAGAAGACAAACCTATTATTTTGGTAGAGGTCAAAGTTATATCTAAGGTCACTGTAGGTAAAACTTCAAAAACCTTTGGACTTACTTGTAAAGCACGATATCTCAAGATAGCAATAATGGATAATTTTCATACTTCGTATATAACTTTATGGTATGGCGAAGGAGAACCCTATTCTTTTCAGTGCAGTTCAGGGGTCATTTGAGCTCATGCGAGGTCAAAAACCAAAAACCTTAAAAAACAATGTTTTAAGACAGTGATGATGGATACTTTTCATACTTGGTATATAGATGTGTTACCCTTAGAGATAGGGAACCCTATGTGTTTGTTGGAGGTCGAAGGACATCTGAGGTCATCAGAGGTGAAACTACGAGAACCTCGTAAACTAAATAAACAGTGGGTGGTCTCTCGAAATTGTGCCCGCGTTTCATGACCAACGGAAAGTTAGGAATACATTTTTCTACCATTCTAAAGATAAAGTTATTGAGAACAGCATTTATTTTTTCACAAGCATTGAATTACCTAATTATGAACACGTGTAGAGGATGCTGTGACTATAGCATGATTAGAAGTACCATACACTTAACAAGCTCGTTGATTTTCCACACAGACGGCATAGGTTCGAATCCCTTTTAAGAAGCGTTTTTTCTTTCATTTTTTGTTATTCAATATTTTGTTGGAGTTCAATCGTCATGTGAGGTCAGAAGAGGTCGAACTGTGCAAACATGGTAAAAATGATTTGGTCAAAAAGTATAAATTTGAGGGATGAACCTCGGTGCAACAAAACACCCTTTTCTCGAGAGGAATTACCTAGCCTTTGGGCTTTCTGTTTACATTAGGAATCAGTAAAACATAGAAAGACAGCCTCAATCATGAAGTCGCAATTATCATAATCAAATAAGTAACTCACTGCAAATAAAACATATAAAAAGTTAAAGAAAAAAGAGCAATGGCAAGTAAACCAAGCAGCATAGTTGTGTTTCCTGGCAAACAATTGTTCTCATTATTTGGTAATTTTCTCAAATGAATCTAATTTATAGCTTCACATGTACCTTTGCTTTCAAATGTCGTTCTAAGAAATAAAGCCCTGCTCAATTAAGTGGTGACCAGCCTCAAAGTAAAATCATTAATCAGCCATTTTTCGACAAATATAGACCAAATTACACTATTTTCATGTAGGTGGTCAGAGTGGGTGAAGTTTTTACCCAATTGTTTTATACTGTAATATTATTGATTAATGAAGATTTAAATATTTCAAAGGCACTTCTTATAAAACCGTCAAGAGGGTAGATTAAAAAGTAATTTTGTTTCAACATAATTACCACGTTTCCAAATTAATTCCAGGTGCTTTTTATGTCCACATATAGCAGATCCTTTTGCTGTGGAAGTATTTAAGAAAAGGACTAACATAATTCTTGAAAAACCCAAGAAACATTTTCGATTCGAGTTATACTAGTAAATTGTACACCGAAAAAGTATAAACAGAAAAAAAGACATAAACAGAATGCAAAGAAATACCTTCATGTGAAGAAAATTTAAAAGATAACGGAGTCATGATGAAGAGGAATAAAATAATCTCTTTACTTTTTGGCACTTAGATTTGCTCGGAATCAACCGAAAGGGTAAACTTAAACAAACTCTTAAAATTTTGTGTCACTGATGACACTGTTGACTCATCCAAAAATCACTCTACAGAGTACAAGGCAGAAAGTAACTTCTGCCACTCTATATTTCTTACAAAGAGTGCCTTATCTAGAGCAAAGGTAGTAAGGATTATAACATAGACTTACTGGAGGGTGTGGGGTGGAGCGGGTTGACAGGTGAATTTCCAAACACTAGGACGGTATCGGTAAGCCAACTTCTATGTCTGGAATATTTGTAATCCGCATTACCCTACTTGAACACCTGTCCATCACACCGTCAGTGGTTGGGCTTCCCCAGTACATTACAGACTAGGATGTATACAGTAAACCGAATCATCAGCAGCTGATTATGCCGTAGTGACTGTTTCATCTGGTTACAAAGTATTTGGTCTTCTATCATAACACTGCAATTTCTTTCAAATGAAAACTCCTGTTTGAATATCTATTGTTAGCTACTTATGCGTGTTTACTAGTTATGTAATTTTCTTGTTCTGGTCAGTCTGACCCTAAACATAGCAATGCGAAGTCAGGATTAACTGCACTTCAGAGTTGAGAACGTACTGAGAATTTGGCCTTTTTAGGGGGGTAACCCAGTGCTGTTATTGAAACAGCTTTACCTCTAACCATACACTTCAAGTTTCCCCCAAATAAATACACGCACAGTGATGGCAACACCCGAACCTAATGCCGTGGACAAATAGTCAAAATGTGTTACTTTCGTCTTATTGTTTTATCATAAAAGCTTAACAAGATGCTTACCACTTCATGCGGAGAGGAGGAGGAATTAAAAGTCATGGTGTTTAAGAAACACTCACAGAGGTAGGGGGAAGAAAGAATTTACTCGTAACCATATACAATCGAAAGGAAAATGACACTAAATGGTTCAACAAGACCTTACTTTTAAGGAACTGTATTAAGGGCATCAAAGATACCCCACACCACACATTAATGTATTCAAGAAATGGCTATTCATATTCTGAACAATGAAAATTGGGCTCCTTTCATTTCATCCAATGACACTTTGATACAAATTCCTTTGGTAAATATAAAACACTTCGTAGGATAAGACATCCAATTTTTCCATTTTAAATACTTAAATATGAATACGAGACCGAAACGGTTCCGATAATAAAATGTACGTCAGAATAATTTCACAGACTTCAATTATTGTGGTAAAACACTTACAATCCAAGGTGAAGAAAGAAAGAACAAAACTTTTTGCAGCATCGCAAACTAAATAAGTGCCTGGACTACAGCTAACGGAATTGCAACCAGTAAAATTTTCTCTGCTGGAATGGTGTCAATTCTTCCTCTAAACGCACAGCAGGAATAAAATGAAACCAAGATTTTTTCTCTTGCATATTTTTTGTTAGTCCATTTTGTTTTTTGGTTGTTCAGTCTGGTTGTACAGTTTCAAGCCGTGTATTTGATAACTGCAATGGTGCTAAATAGATGGATGCGTGACGGGGTATCCTTTCCTCGATACCCCAATGATGGGTTGTCGGATCACATCTCCACAGGCATTAACGAAGACTATTTCTCGCAAAAGATAACACACACAGTGTATGTTCATGCTGTTTATAGGGTGACTGAGAAGACGTCCATTTTCTGTTCTTTTTACATCTGGAAGTAACAGTAGTAAGATCCCTTTATTGGAGATTATTGTTTGTCCTTAAATATGTTCCATGCCCAGGGAAGTGAAAAAATACAGGTAAAAAAACCAGTGCTTAGAAGATAGTCAAACATTTACAAAACAGCTTAAAAAAAGAACAAATTTATAAAGCAAAACTCTAAACAAGAAACTAACAAGACCGGCTTCAGATACAGTTGATTTGCTTGATAGGATGCTTAACATAAAGAAATGTAATCATAAATATCAAGGACCAAGCAGTTATATAAATGAAAGGTACTTCTTACCCAAATCCGATAACTATGAGACTAATGATATTTTTTTATTATTCCTTTTCAAGAGGCCCTGAAAAAATATTTCTTAAGTAAGATACAAAAACATAAACTATTTGAGAAGCTCACAATAAGCCTTACACACTCTTTTATCCCATTAATGAGAGAGGAAGTGCCTAAGGAATCATGGGGAACTTACCTTGATAAAAACCCTTTTATCCCTTTTTCGGTATCAGGGGGGTCGCCAGAGCATTTATCATGGGGGGGGGGGGTGGTGGTGCTCTATTTGCGACTGAGAAGAAACAAATGCCGACTGAAAGTGTTGATAAGAGAGTTATCAGTTACAGCTGAGAACTGTTAGTCCAACCGGTAGTGGTCCAGCAGGGGTGGAACCAGGATTTGCCCAACGGGGGGGGGGGGGAATGACCCGAAGTCTCGACAGCCCCGAAGCCGTCGAGGAGTTGATGAGGGGAGATTTGAAGAAAACCTGTGTATTATAACATGCCATTGTGGGGCATGCATTGCATAAAATTTTGTATATACTAGAGAAAAATAGTTCGGCCCGATTTAAGGTTTTTCCTGACATCTAAACTGGAATTGCAAAACGTGCGAAGCGCGCGAAAATTTTGGGTAAGCTTACACTAAAAAGAATCTGTACTTATTTAAAGCTTACATAGGTCAACCAGTGGCCTACCCAGGATTTCTCTCTTCAAGGGGGGGGGGGGAGGCAGGGGGGAGGCATGCACTATGTTGTGTGATCGCCGGCCTGGGAGAAGGGTGTAAGGGGAGGTGCAATCTGGTGCCATATATGACACCTTTGGAAGTATAATTTGTGTTCAAACATTTATGTTTTCTTAGAAACTAAAAAAAAATTGGCATTCGTGAGGGGGACATGGCCCAATGGCCTCCTTTCTGTGTACGCCACTGTGGTCAACTGTCCGGGTAGGTGGGCCCTATCGGGCATTTGGGCCCTTACGTTGTACTTCCCTCTTCGAGTTACTAGCCGTACCGAAAGACAGACTCAAGAGAACATTAACTTAGGTTAGCGGGATGAGATGAGATTCCCGGCATTTACATAAAACGATAAATTCTACTTAAGTTACTTAAAAAGATAGAAACGGTTTGTTCTAGTAACGAAACTGAGGAAGAGTGGGCAAAGCATACCAAAAATTTTGCGTTTTATTGCAGAAATGACCCTTTGGAAACCTAAAATAAGTAAACCGACCATGGTGGCGACAGATTTTTCCAGACATGGGGCCGGGCCATGCCAGCGACCCCAAGTTCCGGCAGCATATCGAGGGGGTAAGAAAGGGATATGAAGGAGCCTAAGGATCCCATGCCATTGCAGAGTACCGTATATTTTGCATGATATCACTTAATATATCAAGAGCCGAGTTGCGCACTGATTCTGTTCTTTTGAGTCTGAATAGTGAAATTGGAAAGGGCGCGAAAATTTTTTGTAGGCTGACACAAAAAAGACATGTTATCATTAAGTACAAAAAGAAAAACATAAAAACTGTAAGGGTTGTAGACTGTATCGAGGACAACATACATTGTTTCGAATCCATCTGGACTACCCGATGAAATAGCTAAACTTTGCTCCGTAAGTCGTTCACTAACTGACCGTACAGCATAACACACGCTAGAGAACAGCAACTAGGCTTTGCGATATGGGAAAAAATTAACTACCTCTACATAACCTGTGTACCTTGCCTACATGTTACTTGGTAAGGTTGACGGGACTTATGCTATCTAGCTATGTGGAATGGAACTACTGAAGAAATTGGAGTAAAATTACAGCGCGCGCGTAGTGCGTCGAAAATTTTGAGTTTTGATGACAGAAATTGTCCTCTTTCTTTCAGTTCTTTTCCTCTTTCTTTTCCTCGTTTTTCCTTCATTTTGCCGACTGGTGCAGAATTTACCGACTCTATGCCAGAGACCACATAAACGATGAACTCCTTTACTATACAATGATACTGTAAAAGCCCTATTTAGCTTTTTTGCCGACAGAATATGTTTTAAGTTTCAAAAAGTATTGCTTACGGGCTTTGAAAATATTGTTATAAACGTTGTCTACAAATGCATTCCAATTTCCTGTCTTCCGTCTGCACCAGCCCCTTTCATTTGCACGGCTTTGTCCCTCCCTCCCCTGTTCTTTTCTCTGTTCCCTCTTTTTGTCTGTCTCTTCTCTCTCCTCTTTTTTCTCTTTTTTCCTCTTCCTCCTCCCGCTAACTTTCCTTCGTTTGCACTTCCCTCTTTTCTTCATTTTGTCGACTAGTGCAGGATTTTGTCGACTGCGTGGATGATGGGGGTATCCCAACCCCCACACCCCCTCTATCGTCGGCCCTGTTCGGTACTCAACAAGTCAACATACCTCTGGTGGACAGTTTTCTCTGTTGTCATGACACACAAATTAACCGACCTGAATATAGACAATGTGTGCAGAACTCCAGTATAACAGGCTATTTAGGTAATTATTAAAATTGAAGCATTATTGAATATTATCAAGATGTAAGGTAGTATCGCTAAATTAGCATAAGATTAGGGTATTTCCAATTTAAGTAGACTCAAAAAGGTGGGGAAATATTCGTGTGTAATAAAACAGGGCCCTAGGCTATGGGTTCTACAATCTAAACAACAGTCGGTAAAACAATTATCCGCTGGGGTCAGAGTTACATGTATTGGCTTAGGCAACACATCACGTATTGTTGACTGCATTTCAGCTGCAAAATATAACCTAAAAATTCTAGGTCTATCACGTTTTAACTTATTATTGTTAACTTGGAGGCTGTGAAATCCGCTATAATACCTAACCTGGCAATAAGGTATTTGCATCAAGAAATAATACTTTCTAAATTGGGTTTCATTACAGTTGGGGCCTTATTTTAATTGATAAAGAGCTCTGACATAGAAACGTGTTTACTCACTTATGGTTGGTCTGGCCATCGTTGTGCAATAGTCAAGGTGAGATGGAGGGTTTAAAGCCAAACACGTCTTTGCTGTGGTAGAACTGGAGACTGCTTTATGTCTAGTCAGCAGAGAAAGACAAATGGAAAGGATCTCAGATTGCTATATAAAAAATAATGGTTTAGTAAACTTTTCTCTGTAAAATCGAACTTTTGTATCTTTCTCTATAACGCAAGATATTAATTTCAAATGCATTTTCTAAGCTTTTTATTAGTCTTTATGAAACTTAAATTTTCGACATCTGGTGATATTGTAATTCTTGTTTCTTATAAAATTGCGACACATGTTATCGCAACCTAACAAAGATAGGTCA
Source organism: Holothuria leucospilota (assembly GCA_029531755.1). Classification (NCBI taxonomy): domain Eukaryota; kingdom Metazoa; phylum Echinodermata; class Holothuroidea; order Aspidochirotida; family Holothuriidae; genus Holothuria; species Holothuria leucospilota. The sequence goes on along the minus strand of CM055967.1, from coordinate 2,007,320 downwards.
TTATTGTTTGTGCTTTTTATAATTGTGGATTTATGATAGCCCTTGCAATAGACGACCTCGTGATCGGAATGCTAGTTTTGTTCTTTTTCTTATCTTTGAACTTATTTTTTGATACTAAACGTACATAGAGACTCTACATATTGGTACAGAGGTCACCAGCTTATTAATTTTTAACCTAATCTTACAGTTGAAAATTCCAGTTGAGTCCAGTTCAAATTTGAACTGGACTTGAACTGGACCCAACCGGACTCAACGGGAATTTAACTGGACTGGACTGGAACTAGTTGATTTTAAATCGACTTTTTCTATTATCTCGATTACATGACGGGATTACTTAAGTGACTGAACTTCAACTCAACTGGGCTTGTTCCTGCAGCAACAGTTCAAATCTGCTAACGCTTATGAAAGCGAAAATCATTGCGCAATGAGATTTTTCTTAAGCAACAAACCTTGCTGGACTGATGGAAGTGTTCTAAACTTGCAACTTAAAATTGCCTTAATTTGAACTAGGCAGCTATCATTAGTAGAGAATTGGTTCTGTTACTAAAGTCCTTATGAACTGGTCCTGTAAAGTCCAGTTAAACTTTTCACGATGAAGTCCTATTGCACTGTAAAGGCCAGTTAAAGGTCACAGTAACATTTTATTGAACTGTTCCTGTAAAGTCTAGTTGTGCTGATCAAAAAAAAGTGCAAATAAAATGGTCCAGTAGAATCCACTTGGACTGATCAGAATAAAACCCTGTTGAACTGGTCCAGGAAAGTTCAGTTAAACTAATCATGTTAAATCCTATTGAACTGGTCATGTAACGTCAAATTGAAGTGATCAGAGTAAAGCCTAATTAAACCGTGGTCCAGCAAATTCCAGTTGAACTGATCACAATGAAATCCTATTGAACCAGTCCAGTTAAAGATCACAGTAAAATTCTGTCTTACTGGTCCAGTAGAGTCCAGTTGAACTGATACCAATACAATACTATATTGACCTGATCCGGTATAGTCCAGTTAAAATTTAAAGTCTAATTGAACTGGTGTAGTATTAAAGTTCAGTTGAACTGATCACAATGAAGTCCAATTGAACTGGTCACAATGAAGTCCAGTTGAACTGGTCCAGCAAAGTCTAGTTGAACTGGTCACAGTGGAGTCCAGTTAAACTGGTAACAGTGGAACCCAACTGAACTAGTCCAGGAAAGTCCAGTTGAACTAGTCACAAGAAAGTCTAGTTGAACTGGCCCCGTAAAGTGCAGTTGAACCAATCACATTGAATTCTAATTCAGTTGGTCCAGTCACAATTAAGTCCTGTTGAAATGGTCCACAAAGTTCCACTTAAAGTAGCCATAACAAAGTCAAACTGAACGGGTCTAGTAAATTTCAGCTGAACTGATTACAATAAAGTCGTCTTGAACTGGTCCAGTAAAGTCCCTGAGTCCCCAGTCACAATGTATCCCAATTAAGTTAAACTGAACTTTGAACTCATCACAATAAAATCTAATTAAACTGCATGGTCCAGGAAAGTCAAGTTGAATGGGTCCAGGAAGGTCCAGTTGATCTAGTGCAATGAAGTTGAATTGAATCAGCTAAGTCCAATAAAATTGGACCAGCAAACTCCATCTGAACTGCTGCAGTTAAGTCCAATTGAACTGTTTCAGGATGTCCACTTGAACTGGTACAATAAAATCCAGTTGAACTGGCCCCGTTAAGTCCAGTTGAACCCATCCAGAGAAGTCCGGTTGAATTCAACTGGTTTTATCGAATTTGCATAGTCGAGTGAACATGCATTTTATCAAAACAGACTTTTTGTAGGATGTTTTGTCACGGTTTCTTTTTTCAAATTTATTCCCAAAACGTGCAGTTAACACACTTAAACAGTTTATAGCAGGGTTAGACCTTAATTGAATTGTTTTTATCATTTTTTATGTGCAAACTATATTTAAATCTCTAATTAGTAAATACATAAGTCCTGACACATTGCTATATTACCAGTACAGGTAAGAAACCAAATGTGTTAGACTTGCTTCTAATGCGTTTTGAAGTACACCATTACATCTGGATTACCCTTCTACAAGCCACACATGCTTGGCATTAAATTTTAAGGGGGTTCATTAACAGGGACTTCCTGTGATATACCAGTTTTTTTTTCAATTGGACATGCCTAATTTCCAGAACAGTCCAGTTGAGTTAGTCCAGTTGGGTCCAGTTGAACTGGACCAGTTCAACTGGACTTTTCAACTAGACATGCCCAATTTCCAGAACAAACCAGTTGAACTGGACAGTTCAATTGGTCTAGTTCAGTCCAGTTCAACTGGACCCATCTGGAATTTTCAGCTGGGCTAGATGCAATTACAGAATGTAAAGGAACCAGGTAAACAGAACATTTGCTGTTTTTGAAGGTCACAACAGGACTTACAGTATCAAAAGATACCTATCCGTATTAATTTCAGTTGTCTGAAGCCTCTTATGAAAACATAGAGCACAAGAAAGATTATTGTGTATGAATTACCCATTGGTGTGCCAAATTTATAATACGTTAAATACCCTGTACAGCTTTCTGTGAACAAGATTTTAAAAACCGCTGTATAGTTCTGGGATCATAGTGAAGGGAAACCGACATTTACATATTTCTATGGTAATTGAAAATGTTATTACATGTGTACTTGCTCCTAGCCTAAGGTGTCCTAGTTTTCCATGTTCCGCAATCAGGAAAAATACTAAAAGGCCATTGTCTTAATGAGGAAAGGTGGTGTATGTCCAGGGAAAATGATGAGATGTACATATTTTTATGTCTAAAGGAAAAAGTCGTTTTACCAGAGGAGAAGATGGGAAAAACTGCCTTGAAACTGTGAAGTCTGTTGTGATGGAGTGTGTAAAAATTTGAACACTATTTTGGAAAACATGAAGAGAAAGAGACATGTTATATTGCTGGGCTTACCACACAACAACAATTTCAGACGCCCAATCGCGATGTAAACATAATTAGGTTCTCCTGAAAGACTTTTGTAAAATATGCATTTAAAGGGGAAAAAATCAACACAATTTGGCAGGTCAAACTAAAAAAACATGTAACTTTGTGTTGTTTATTTGAAAGCTTTTAATTCCCATCTTACCTGCTAAAACTCACGTTAGCACTTTAATACTTCCCATATCTGTAATAGTTTTCTCGATTTTGTTGTTATATCCAGTACTACTGAATTTCTACCGAACCTTATCCTGTATGACGCGGTTGGAAAACATTAGAACTAAATGATTCATTGTAGTACACAGTATGTAGCCTAACCAATGTTGATGCTTCTATTACAGTGGGAAAAGATAATACCCTAACGTACAAATTTTTAAGGCTATGTACACATTCATTACGTTTAAGATATAACATTTATCCTTACTTCAATTACCATCTAGAGACAAAATTTGAATTCATATCCTTTACATTTTGTACTCACTTAGTGATCCTCACAAATGCAATGATTATAAGAAGTGGTGTGTCTCTTTCACGCGGTATGTATCGTATGTAAATCGGTATAAATGGCCTACACAGTAGAGCGAAAGCAATGTCTCTCTGCTTCAACACTTATGCGCAGCCCTCACATGTAGTTCGCTTGTTGTAAGAATCAGTGCATGGTCTGATAAAGGTCAGAGGTTACGGCGTTTTCATTGGTGGGTAGCAGAGTTAGTTGATACTATCTATTACTCTGTAAACAATGTTAACAACTATTCCTTCTCTTCAATGTTTAGTATTAGTTCTAACTACCCTTTTCTCAATACCCGAAGAATACTCTTCAAGACTACTTTCATAGGGAAGCCTCTTCCCTTCTAACAGTCTAGCATATTTCTATCTCAGCATAATTGCGTCTGGATATCAAACTTTTCCCTTTGCCTCAAATGTTGAAATCGGTATACCACATAAAATTAAACTTTCACTCAGTACTATTTAAATATATTCTCCTTGCAAATTTCCTGTTCAACGCTCTATACTCTCCAAATCCCTATGCTTGCCCAAGCAAACCCACATGCCTGCTTGTTGTATATATTGAGAATTCCCACTACTACTGGTTTTGTGATCTCTCAAGTCCCTGTTTGATGCAGATGGATAACATGGTCAGGACCCGGAAGGACAACATACTTCCAATAAACCTTTCGTAGAGCTACAAATGTCGATCCTTCCTCCAGCTTTATCATCGGAGGTACGGCTGTGTCCTGAATAGTTCTACTCAGGACATGTGCAGTCCACCGGTGGGTGTTTACCAGGCCTTTCTGAGTCTTGTAAAGTCCCAAAGGGCCATGTTGTTATCCTTCAGTGACCATTAGAGGACTGTTGAAGTCTCGTGGTGTAATTCCAAACCCTTGCAAGACTATCCCATCGTTGTTGGTCCTGGGTCCATCCTAATGTGCATGTCCATGTACTGTAATTTTCCTGTGGCATGTTAATTCTTCCGAGGCATTTTCCGTGCCCTCAATCCACTAACTGTGAGCTTAAATTTACCTTTGGATCCTTCGCAGGTACAATTTGTCAGGTACTATCCATACTCCGTTCATGACTGTGGTCATACTTGGGATATAACTTGGTCTTCGTACAACTCTTGAGGACCACGGCTGTGAAAATCCGTCTGTAAATTACATGGGCCCATTTAGGCTTCTTACGGGTCCAATCTAAGTCATCCTTATAAGGTCTGTCTTTACCTTGTCAAAATTTTTCTGAGCTTGTGCCATTGTGTGTTTCTCATATCACTCCAAACTTCCCCCTCTTGGCATTGCTACCTTCTGTATTGATCTTCATGAGAATTGTTCGTCTCTTCGTGTACTCCTCTAACCATTCTTACAACTTCTCTGATATTATACTGACCCTGGGTCTATGTGGTTTTGAGCAGATACTGAGTGTCTTGCTTACACTCTTTTTTGGAATCTCCAAAACCTGTCACTTTTCTCTGCCCACGTGAGTAAATCTCTACCTACAGAAGTTTTTCATGAACCCCAAACTAATTCGTCTTAGGATTTGAAATCAGCCAAAGACGCTCTGCATCTCACACCCCGCCTCGTCTGATAAATTTGATTTCTTTGGGCCTTACTTTGGGATGATACCATTTCCATAATTCAGGACTACGACTTCATTCTGTCGCAGTTTGCAGTTACTGTTTTTTCGCATCCTTACATAAATGTTCTTCAGGGACTTAGCCACTGAAGGAGGTAGCTAATAAAGCTGCGCCCAGACAGCTTCACTTCATGCTATCTAGGAGAATCTTGTGACATTCTTGTGTCTCACAAATATAACATGTTAAGGGACCAGAACTTCATTGTTGTTTCGCGTTGTACCTGTGGTAAAGTAGGTCCTACCTAAGAGTATTGATATGAACATAACGGATAAGTACTGTGTAACCATTATTCCATTAATGCACCACTTCTCAGAGGGAAACATCTACTGAAAATCAAGATGTTGTACATGAAACTCGATTGCCAACCATGCTTAGTTCAGCCTTCCATGGCCGAAAGGATGTCACTGACCTTTTAAAAGCGGACTTTTATTCGACACAGATTTATCAAAAGTGAAGGCACTTAAAAGCTGGCGTCCTTAAACTATATTAGTACATGTAGAAATGTGATGGCCAAACGAAAAAAAAATATTCCTTCACTGCGCACAATCACAATAAAGCATATCTAGTGAAAATGTAAGGCAAATATAAGTTCTTAGCCTTTTTTTCTCTCTAGATCTCAATACTTTCGTAAATAGCATAGTAATTTAACGTATCACCTTTAATATTTTTTCATGATCAATGGTTTTGATTACGATTCGTTGTTCTAGACTTATTAGATGTAAACTTGTAACCATTCCATCTTTCCTTACCCAAACGCCTGAGACCACATTGATGTATGTAGCGTTTCTTCTTTGGCACGAAAAGCCCGTTTGTTCATTGCATATATAAAGGAAACTTTAAATCTGGACACAAAGCCATCACAAATGTGTGAAAATGAGACACAACATTCAACGGTAAAGAATTTCATGAATACTACAATTCATGTGTACCGAAATGGTCATTGCATTTCTAATCGCCTTGTTGTAGTCTTATGTATTCAAAAGCATTTCCCGTTGCAAATGGGACAGGAAAAGGACGCTCACGTGTCCTGATTACATATCATGGCCCTTGTATGCTTACCAGGATATGCCCTCGAGATGGGCTAGACTTGACTTAGTTGGGAGAATTGGAACTGTCTCGTATGACAAGATTGCCCTTTAAACTGAAAAGAAAGACAAGGGTGCCGCTAGTACAATAAAGCTCCAGTTGCAATTCCCATTTGAATTCTTCGCTTCTTGTTGTAATTATTGTAACTGTTTTCAAACAAACTTCGACTTCAATATAAAAAAAAAACCGCCGATTACTGAAAAACTGTAAGATTATTAGCACGAGTACCCAAGAGTGTAACTGGGATATATGACTAGGGGGCTGATCCTTCCTGTGTTACACCATTCAAAAAAAAAAAAAAAGAAAAAAACGAAAACGTGAAACAGAAGAACTTTTAGAAAATGTAGTTTATGTTAGTCGGCTAAGATGCAAAATGGTGGTACCTTTGCCAAATATCTGAACTCGACATTATATAGCGAACCTTACTTTTTGAAAGCTGGGAAGGACATTAAACCCCCTTCCTTTGGAAAAAAGTTTAGTCCATGTAAGATTGCTAAGATGGTCAATTTTTAAAAATCCACATTGTTTAGTGAAATGTTCTTTCTTCAGCTGGGGTACGGCAGGGAGTGTTGTCTAAACGGAAGCTTGATTTCTGTAATGTGAGTTTACTTAGACATTTAAGACATTTAAGACATGTAAGACATTTAACAAGTTACTTGTTTTTAAATCTCCACAATCTAGTAAATAGGTTTTCTTACATGAGGCATGACAACCTTTAAGACAGGAACCACCATCGGACCACCTCATCCCTCCCTGTTTGGTACGTCACGGTGATGTCAATACTAGAAAAGCTCTCTCTGTTTGGCAGGCAAGAAGCGTAATTTGATAGATTTTGATAACTCGTTTCAAGAACCCTTGACAGAGAAAGGGGGAGGGGTCTTAAAAACCTATAGTTTGCTATCATAAAGAGTAATCTGCAATTTCAACAATATGGACTCAAGAGTGTATTTACACCCTTTATTATCTTAAGCTCATTGCAATGTCGTATGTAATTATACCGAAGTAAAAAGTTCTCTTTTAATTTTACTAGGTCTGGAATGTCACTCCTACTGCGAAATTCACCAAGAATGCGCAAGAGGTCACTGAATAAGGCCGTTATGCCTGATGGAGAAGAGAGGTGAGAAAGAGAGCTTACTGGCTGTTTATGCAAAAATCCCTGCGTTACTATTGACTCCTCAAGAGGCTATGTCCACGAAAGGTAACTCAGGTATTGACAGTTTTCGAAAGAATATTTAAAGTTCATCATTTGTGCACTTATGTCCTTGGGTAAACCAATAGGTCAAAATATATAGGAAGGAATATTTTACAAGCTGTAGAGGAAAATTGTTTTCAAAGATGGAAGTAATATCAGACTTGAGGCCTAAGGAAAACTCATACTTCATGTCACTGTTTAAGCAGAGCGCACAGTGACGTACTTAGGGCAGTTGACAACATGGTCGGATCCTTCTTTTGCCATCCTGTGTAAGGATGTCGTTCAAAGGGAAAGATTAAGGGGAAAGGATACTCTTTCAAAAAGGTAAGTGTTTGCGGGTTGGCCAGAAGAAGGTCATTTTTATAAGAGCTTGCAAAGTTCCAATGTCAGATCAATTTCAAAGGAATTTGAAAATAATATTGATTGTAAGAATTTTAGTCATCACAAAAAATAAGCCTTAATTAGTAATCAGTTATATTCACCTCCTTCATGAGTAAATCTTGTTCCGAATAAAGATTTCAGAATTCCATATTTGTGTTTGACAGTTGATCTTTGTAAGCCTGTAGGAGTATTACAGTTGAGCTACTGGTGTCAACGTTTTCAAAAATAGCATGCAAATAGTCTAGAACAGAATAAATTTTTATTTGACCCAATTTTACTATAACATACAGTACTTAAAACTTTGTCTTTCTGAAATATCCTATTAGAGAAATAACTGCACTAATGAATGATTCAATTTATTATTTGCGACTGAGAAAGTCATGATTTTTTTGGGAGGAGGGGATCATGAAGGAACAGTGGTTAGGTAAGTTGGGTGTATACTGTAGCTCATTCCCCGCCGAGGGCCACCAAAGGTCAGTTCTAGGTTCCTTTCACGTTATCGTTATCACTAATGATCTACTTAAGTGTAATCCAAGCTTGGATTTCACCATGTATGTTGATGATACCAGTATATTTTAAAACGAAACTGAAACAACAGCCTTATGGCTTGTATCGATATCTAACTGCGCAGTCTTATAACCGGTTTTCAATAATCAAACTTAATTTTAAGCTGGGAAAACCGATGCTGTATTATTTCATCATGATCAAAATCTGTTCAAATGAATGATCATTGTATTCACCTAAAGGGGTGTATTATTGCTTTTCCCATGCAACAAAATTTCTCTCTATCATTATTGATTACAACCTCATATTGATGCTGGCTAGCTAGCTAGCTATACGTAACAAAACCTTCAAAGAAATAGATGTTCTCTACAGAACTAGGGATTGCCTTGCAAAACTCTTCTTTATCAATGTAAAAGGCTATCGTCCTTCCGTACTTGCTTACCTTAAAGCAAATACTTTGAAAAAAAAAAATCACGGATTGTATAAATTATTTATACTGCCCCATTTTATGCTTATTCATCCCCTTTGTTCCCATGTTTGAATGTCTTAACATCATTCGATACTTTTATTTCTACGTATTTAACATCAGCTTTTACTCCTGCCCAAGTCGAAAGTTTGCTTCCTTTTGATTTAATATATTTTAGGAACATATATATATATATATATATATATATATAAATATATATACATATATATATATATAAATTTAACCTAGGCAATGTAATACAAATTCCGGTTTTATAGACTGTGTAGGTAGCTTATTGTTAAAAATATACCAGTCTAAAATATGGAATATCCTCCTAATAACAATAAAAAGCAGACCCAATGTTAACTGTTTGAAAATTTACTGGAAGCGTTTCTTTATTGCTAATTAGGTTGTATAAATTCAGCTTGCGTTGGGCTGTCCTGTATTCGTTGTTTTCTTTCTTATGGAATTTTACTGAAAGTTTGCCTATTTGCTTTTATGGTTTAACTATAAACATCATTGTTTACTTAAAGTTTGTGTTCTGAATTGGTAAAGGGATCATACATAAGCTGTTTATAGCTTATTTGGTTTTCCCCCAAACGTTCATTTATTGTAGTTTTATATAATATCCATCAAGTGAGTTACTGTATCAACCAGTATCTGCTGTATCATCTTATCTTACTGCATAAGTTCATTAGCTGGAAACGACAGAAAAGAAACCAACGAATAAAGTTTTTTTTTAATCTCTTATGCCAAGGCCTGCACTAAGAATACATGCTAAAGTAATTATGTCATTTTTATTTCATCTTCATACAACTAATATATAGGGAGATAAGATATTAAATTTCACCTAGCATCAGAAATGCGAAGCTGTGTGTGAGTGTAAAGTGCCTAAGGGTGTGTGCGTGTGTTCCAGTACACAGGGTGAGCAAACAAGGGTGCTGAGAACACCACCTTAATCGTTAAGTCCGATGAAGTTTACGCCTAGTGGCTAGGGTCCTTAACAAAAACTTGTGCATGCCTAACACATGAGGTTATAGTTCAAAGGTAGTAGAAGCTAACACTAGATTTTGCGACTACCAAGCTATTGCATGAGCATTTCTTTTAAAAAATTGTTTGGTTTGGTTGCTATGGGTGGGGTTAAAAGGCCAATGTGTACTTGAAAGGTCATTTTTGCCTTACTCTTGACAGAGAGCGTGTCAGGAACTCCTCTTAAACCGTGAGTCCGATGAAGTCCAAATTTGGTGGGTATAGGTACTTGACCATGCAAATTTGTCATACAAAATTGCTGACGTCATAGGCTTAAGGTCAAATTTGCGAAAGTTGTCTTTTTGCCAATTTGATTCGTTGCCGAAGGCAGGCAAGGAATCTATGCGATGGTGATGTCTTGTGTGTATGTGTATTTGTTTGTGACGCTTGTTGTTATCACGATATCTCAAGACAGGAATGACGGAAGCTCTTCACATTTGGTATGTAAATTTGTCATGTTAAACGAAAGAACACTATTGCTTTTGCTGAATGTCAAAGGTCATTTGAGGTCACCAGAGGTCAAAGACCGAAAACTTTGTAATCGCGATATCTTAAGATAAGAATGACCGACACTTTTCATATTTTGTATGTGGATTTCTCATTTTAAAGTAAGAACCCTGTTGTTTTTAAGGTCAAAGGTCACGTGAGGTCACCGGAGGTTAAACTGCGAAAACTTTTTAAATGGCTTGTAATATCTCTGTCTCAAGATAGGAATGACAGACACTTTCATATTTGGTATGTAGATTTGTCATGTTGAGAGAAAGTACCCTATTGTTTTTGGTAGATGTCAAAGGTTATCTGGAGTCCCCGGGGACAAACACTGAAAACTTTGTTTACAAAATATCTCATGATGGGCAGCTTGTATAGATTTCATACTTAGTATGTGGATGCGTTATAGTTAGGAAAAGAAGTAAATTGTTTTTGGTGGAAGTCAAAGGTCATCTTGGGTCAAACACTGAAAACCTTGTTACCCCGATATCTTCAGATAGGAAGTTTGGATAGATTTCATACGTGGTTCTTGGATACCTTTTAGTCCGAGAAAGAATGTTTGTTTTTGGTGGAGGTCAAAGGTCATCTGGGTTCACCAGAGGATAAACACTGAAAATCTTGTTAACACGATATCTCAAGGTAGGAAGCTTGAATAGATTTTATACTTGGGTATGTGCATGCCTTATGGTGGGAAAAAACCGTATTGTCTTTGGTTGAGGTGAAAGTTCATATTGGGTAACCGGGGTCAAACTCTGAGAACCTTCTTAACACGATTTCTCAAGGTACGAAGCTTGGATAGATTTCATACATTGTACTTGTATGCCTTATGGCCCGGAAAAGAACCCCTTTGTTTTTGGTGGAGATCAAAGGTCATCTGGAGTCACCAGAGATCATAAAGCAAAATTTCCCAAAAATACCCAAGATCGTCATATGGGGTCATCAGAGACAGAAGCAAAATTTCCCAAGAATTCCCAAGATCGTCATATGGGGTCAATAAAGGTCAAAAACAAAATTTCCCAAGAATTCCCAAGATCATCATCATTGGTCACAGAGACCAAAAAGCCACATATCCGAAAAATCCCAAGATGGTCATCTGGGGTCACCAGATAACAATCACAGGATGACATCATAGGTCAAATATCATGTGATAAGACACGTCTCTAAATAGTACATGCTAGTTGCTACCGTTCGAAGTTGAGGTTTAAATGACTTGAAAGTGGTTTTTTGTCTTTATTCTTTATTTCCTTCTAAGCATGTCAGGTGATTACTTTAACCAGATGTTTATGGAAAATATGGGGGGGGGGGAGACTCGTAACTCAATGGGTTGCCTTCTTGTTTAAACCTGTGGAAAGAAGAGATAATTATAGTTTTCGTACATTTTTTACCTGAAAGTTTTCCATTTAGTACAGTTTAGTTATATTGATATCTGTATGAAATCTGATACATAAAACAGTATCGGTTTCTTTTATTGCAAAGGAATTGAAAGTCCACTGTTTTTGTTGGACGATTGATAATGCCTTTTCAAATTTAATCTTCAAATTATTTTAGTGGCCTGGGCCATATTGGTGAAACCTTACTCAAGTCTGCTTTATTACCGAACAGGCCCTTATTTTCTTTCTTACTCTAGTTAGTCCTAAAAGGGTCTGCATGAAAAGTATCCCAGCTGTCCTAGTAACACTGACTGTAGGTTGTTATTTAAGTCATCAATAATCCAGTGATAATCTACTCCATTAATTACAAACTAAATCATGTTCCATTTCCTACCGACTTGAAAGCGTAGGCATCTGAGTCATGGGATGACCCCGACCTAGTGCAGCTATACAGAGGTGTTTTTTGTCGTATTTGCGGTCATAGATTAATCTGATTCACTTGTCACATTAATAACGCCCTTCAACTACAAAGCATCCGAATTTTAAATTCGGGTGATAAGATGCTTATTAAAGGTTAATGCTTTGCAATTTACTTGTCTATTTTAAAGGTGATTACGAGACATTTTGAGAGATTCCTTTTAAAGGCAAATTAACAGCTAAATAAGTAAGCATTGGAGAACACAGGCCGGTGACTGTCTTGAAAAATAAAGAAGGCTTGAATCGTGAACATGAGGAGAATGAAAGGAAAAATAAAGATTTTCTATAATTTATTTTCTTCCTACTTGAAAAGACTTCGGCTCTTTATTATCTTTCGTGGTATACGTTTAACATGGTTCCCAGGGAATGTGCCAGCTGTTTAGATAAGGAGTGTTTAGTTGACGGTTTCCCATCCAGGTGGGTAGTCTGCCCGGTCTTTCCGGAGGGGGAGGGGGAGGCAAACTCAGATGATATTTTTTCATTCTTTTCAAATTAACTCTGGATGTACTGCTTCAGACACCAAAGTGGGCATTCAGATCAGTGCAACGTCCCTCCTGGCCAGGAGCGAATCGAGTGGAAGCTATGGAGTTTTTACAAAGCCGCATACATTAGAATGAAGGGTTCATGTGTCTTCAAATGTAAAGACAGTACGAACATGCATTATTCAGGCTCATTCAAAAGCATTTGGGTTTACTTCCAGGTTATATGTGAGTTCAATATTTCTCCTTTTAATTACTCTTAATATTTGCAAACTTCAAATCAAATGTATAGCTCACAGATAAGATTCGTAGCATTATTTTACTTATTAAATTTAAGTCCAGAATACATGTATTTAATTTTGTACAGCAAGTACTTATTTCTTCTCATCCAACAAAATTGTCAATATAAAAAAGTTAAAAACTGTTACAATGCTATATGAAATCTGAGTCAGTGATTCCCAAACTCACTCATCTGGCAGTGCAACTTCAGGAGGTCGATCTGACCCTCGACCTACTTTGCAAATGTTATTGATGATGCTGGTAAAGATATTGAGAATTCTGTTATCCTGGTTATATAGTTTGGTCCTCTTGATCTTAGAATTCTGAAATGAATTGATGCCTTCACCTGAATCTTCACTTCGAAAATACCATAAAATGTACAAAGGTGTGCCTCCAGTGGCTTTATTTCGAGCCTTGATTTCTCAGTACACAACCAAGGACCAGTACAAAGGATTAGCCCACCCTTCCACTAGAGGGTTGAAAATAATAACAACATAAGAACCGTAAACTTTCGAAGCGCCTCGCGGGATTTCATTGCATGCTTTTGTCTCAACATTCATCCGTGTAGAATGGCTTTCGTAGAATTGTTATTGCAAAATTTACTACTGTTCCCTAGTAACTTCCATCCTCCCAAACCACACACCTTGCTACATCAAAGCAGCCTATCATTAGTCAGAGAGACTCGGTTATTTTTAAGCTTACTGGATATTATTCACTAGAGACGCTGAGGCATCTTTGCACAAGAAAATTCTATGTAAATTAGAAGAAATTACGTGAAAAGTTTTTATAGCATGCCCGAAAAAATTGTATTGCCCATCTCCAATAGACTGTAACAACCACCTAGCTCCCTAGATAAGTACATTTATGAAAGTGGTAAAATTATGACTTTGAGGTGATCCCTTCAGTGTCTACCAAATGTCATTTAAAACTAGTTAAGGTCATTTACTCTAATCCCTCACGTTTTTTAGATGTCACACAGCTTCCCCAAAGGGGCTGTCCCTTGATTCTACCACTTGACAAGGATATCTTTCGGCGGTAATAAAAAATAGCTCAATAGTTTGAGGTAAATGTCAAAGTAATTTTACTCTTTCGTGTAGGTGCTAGGCATATGGCTATCAAAACCTACATCACTTAACAATACTCCACTTTGGTTCAAATATGGACTAAATAAGGAGGATAAAAAATTTCGACGAATTTGTTGGCGCCTATTTATAGAAGCCCTGGGTAACATACTAAATGAATACAAAATTGACTAGAAATGGTTGGTGATCACAAAAAACGTTAACCCAAGCATGGCTAACATTGTTTTCATCTCCTTTGTTTTACTGGCAGTATATAACTTAATCTTTTCCGTTCAGTGGCCCACCACGATGATCCTCCCTTTTGTAAGGTGTGATGAGGAGTCTAAGGACCACCAATCAACATTTGCTTACGCTCTTGCCTAAGAGTGTTTTATACGATGCCACTCTTGGCAGGCGTGAGGATGCATATTTGTTGGTTCTCGGACTAAAAAACAGTTGCCATTCCATGAAACATCTGAGTGCCAGCCAGGCAAGCTCCAGTCTCCCCCTCTGGGTGACCAGATATCGACGAAATAACTGATAAAAGCTATATGGACTCAATTCCATTGTCGTAAGTGCCTTGTTATCAAGTTTTGTAGTTTTAACACAGGCTTTTAACCTTGTTCTGGCACTTTTCTCCTAATGCTTGGTAACAGCCATTCTCAAGCTACAGAATTTGTCGCCCGGGCATAGCCTTTACCATCAGGTATGATGTTTATATATAATGCTTTCTGCAACGTCACCGAAGAAACAAATGTAGACACAAATTTCAGGTATTTAAGAAGGATATGTCATGTAAAAATTTGTAAAAAGTAGGATAGCTTGGGTTACATGACGAGTAATTGCATGAGGAGTGACTGCATCGTGGAGTGAGGATCAAGTATTTTCCCTTCCCCTGTACAAGTCAGTTCACAATTCTCTTGACAAAATTAAACCGACGACAAAAATAGAAGAATGGGCCACACAAAAGAATTGACTGCATGTTTTGTAAAGTTTTGGATCATTTAAATTATGAAAGAGTACATTTTGAAGCTAAATTTGACATGAACATATGGGCAAAGGCTGAGAAGTAATGAAAGGATGTATTGCAGAAGTGGCGGAAAATCTTTGTACTAATTCATAATGCCCGCCGACAACTGGCCAAAGTCAGTCATGGAGCAGCGGCGGCGGAACGGGAGGGGGGAGGCTTGGGGGTTCAGCCCCCAATGGAATAGGGAGGGGGCTAAAGGTATTTTCAGCTCCCAATATTGAATGCTAATATTTGCTCAACGCATCTGATATGTATTACCATTTTACATAGATTGATTTTTTTTCCCATTAACTAAGATATTGGAGACATAAGATCCATATTTCAAGGCTGGATACATACAGATTAGAACTATCGGGGAGTGCCGTGTCCGGCCATCTGGAGGGTCTGTAAAGCCAAAAATTTTCTTGTACGCTCCGCGCCAACTGATGGTGACACTCCGCTTAGATAGTCTTACTGGTGCTCAGCCCCCAATATTTTTTCAGTTCCGTCGCGCCTGTCATGGGGAAATAATCAAGCAACACTTCAAAAGTGACTCAAGACGATCCCCCTAAGACTAGTAGTGTAATCTCAAAGGCAATTTATGTGGTCATGTGTAAAATATTTTTTTTCTCATTTTGCTGTGCTTTTCTGTGGAGCCCTGAAAGATATAGTTGAAATTTACTAAAGAGGGGGCTTTGATCTATGACATTCTTTTCTGATTTGACGTTTATTTAGAACCTTTCAAGAAAAACATCAAATGTTGTGAATGTTGACGTAGGATCATATTAAGCTTTGCATTGGGCTTTAAAAATAAATCGGTTCCCTAATCCCTCCCATTCTGAATTAATGATATGACAACTACTTTCTAGATAAGCCGCTAAGGGTACAAGCAGCCAGGCAGAAAATTTTGTAATTGAGGTATCTTTGAAAATTTCGTATGGAAGTCCTTCACATAGTTCAACATATAGATGCTCTCAAAGCACGCCCCCAAATTATAGTTTGAAAAGAGTTTGTGCAATTTTAGCCTAAGATTGGTCAAGTGACAATGGGTTCTTGTCTGACAATCGATATATAAATGGTGTGTTGTGCATAATTTTTTAATACCCGAAATTTCATTGCGGGTGGGGTGTCACGGGGAAAACAGACAACGTTTGGGGGACGACGGTATTGGAAAGACTATCATGATTACCAAATGCACCTCGAAAACAGGTGGACGTGAAGAAACAGGTATTAGAGTTCCTAAACTGATAATGGGACTCATATGTTTCCTTTATACTCCCTTTACGTTCCTAACAATATAATGCAAAAAAAAAAAAAAAATGCTTAGTACTATATCCACAAATTTCCTCGCTGGAAGAATAATTCCATATACAAGTCTTCATTGTCTCAACATGACTAACTTATGAAAGTAGAAACTTCTGTATGCTGGCTTACAATTACATGAGATGCAAATTTATAACTACACTTTATTAAATGCACATTATCTTGTGAACAACTTGGTTGAATACAAAGAATAACATTGTAAGATGGAACACTTTCGTTTTCAATGAACATCGGGGACGTCAGGCAGATTATGTCAAGTTAAAAACCAAACAGGAAAGTAAGACCCATAGGATACGCCACTGAACAGAGCAATGGACAATGGACGGAGTGGACGTATGCAGGTTAGGACACCATAGTCTCTACCATAAAGCATTTCTAGACCCCCTTATCTAACATATACGTCCATGAAGGCTCCCAGGAAATGTCCCTCAGACATTTCGAGACAGGTCGAGCTCCCAGTGAACAACTTCTCTCTGACTTTTGCCACTACGGGTAATTACAACCTTGACAGTTGCCTCTCAGACAATTCAACTCCAGAAAAGTATGAATCGTACAGTGTAAGGAGAGTCCAAGGAGAGGGGGATGTCGAGGGGGTGTAAAGGTGGAAATGGTCCAGTTGCAAATTGTCCGGTTACGGTTTATTAACCTCTTGTAAAGGACATATTTAAAATGCCCTTTGTAAAGTGCTGTGCTTGGGTGCCTGTTTATGCTCGTCATTGTATGAAAGACATGTTGGCTGGTCTGGTTGTGATATTTGTTGTACAAAATGTTGAATTCATGAAAACATGAGCAAGTTGCACAGTTTGATATTCATTAATTACATAAGGTTCCTGATTGAAGCTCTATTGTCTTAATATAAGCAAATAGGTAAAACGTATGTTTACCATCTGGGTTGGTAGTGATGACAAAAAGATTTGCTGTGGAAACGTACGTACAGATACAGTCTTAGCGAGCAAAAGGATTACCCTATTTTTTGAGTAAAGCTGAGGCGCCTCTTCAAAAACGAACGTATAAGCCCCAACATACTGTCCAAAAGAGCTATTGTCCTCCAGTCTCTTTTCCCATCTTCCTTAAAAATACTGCCTAAGCATGCAGAATTATTGGATTTATAAATCGGCTCACTCCAGATTATTACAGACATAGTGATATAAAACACTTCATATGGATAGATTTACTCAAAAAAATTGTATCTAATCATTCGTCTTGTAACATTGTTATTTAAAAACACATATTGTGCTTAAGAGTCTGTCCATGTAATATCACTCGAGACATCCTGCAAGATTACAATGCAAAGAATAAGATTGTTAAACATATTACTTTCATATTTTGTGAGCACTTTGGGAAAAAATGCTGATTAAATCGAGTTTAGCATCATACCCCGCCTAATTAGTGATGGTCATAAATTTCTCTTTAATGTAATGACATCACCATTACAACACAAGGAAGGTAAAAGCACCTAAAAAAAGAGGTGTCAGGAAGATCGACAACTAAAGTTACAAATCAGTTTCTTACTCCCTTGCAAAATCTACTGCTACTACCACTACTACTACTACCACTACTACTACTACTACTACTACTACTACTACTACTACTACTGCTACTTCTACAACTGCTACTGCTACTGTTACTGCTACTGCTACTACTACTACTACTACAACTACTACTGCTACTGCTACTGCTACTGCTACTGCTACTGCTACTGCTACTGCTACTGCTACTGCTACTGCTACTGCTGCTGCTACTTCTACTGCTACTAATACTACGACTACTACACTATTTCTACTGCTACTACTGTTACTACTGCTACTAATACTGCTACTTCTACTGCTACTACTGCTACAACTGCTACTGCTATTACTACTACTGTTGCTACTGCTAATGCTGCTACTACTGCCACTACTTCTACTGCTACTGCTACTACTACTACAACTACTACTACTACTACTACTACTACTACTGCTACTACTACTGCTACTACTACTGCTACTACTGCTACTACTACTACTGCTACTGCTACTAATACTAATACTACGACTACTACACTATTTCTACTGCTACCACTGTTACTACTGCTACTAATTCTGCTACTACTTCTACTTCTACTGCTACTACTGCTACAACTGCTACTGCTACTACTACTACTGCTGCTACTGCTAATGCTGCTATTGCTACGACTGCTACTACTGCTACTACTTCTACTGCTACTACTACTACTGCTACTGCTACTACTTCTACTACTACTACTGCTTCTGCTACTACTGCTACTACTACTACTGCTACTACTACTACTGCTACTGCTACTACTTCTACTACTACTACTGCTACTACTACTACTGCTACTGCTACTACTGCTACTACTACTACTGCTTCTGCTACTACTGCTACTGCTGCTACTGCTAATGCTGCTATTGCTACGACTGCTACTACTTCTACTGCTACTACTACTACTGCTACTGCTACTACTTCTACTACTACTACTTCTACTACTACTACTGCTTCTGCTACTACTGCTACTGCTACTACTTCTACTACTACTACTGCTTCTGCTACTACTGCTACTGCTACTACTGCTACTACTACTACTGCTTCTACTACTACTGCTGCTACTACTACTACTGCTGCTACTGCTAATGCTGCTATTGCTACGACTGCTACTACTGCTACTACTTCTACTGCTACTACTACTACTGCTACTGCTACTACTTCTACTACTACTACTGCTTCTGCTACTACTGCTACTGCTACTACTGCTACTACTACTACTGCTTCTGCTACTACTGCTACTACTACTACTGCTACTACTACTACTGCTACTGCTACTACTGCTACTACTTCTACTGCTACTACTACTACTGCTACTGCTACTACTTCTACTACTACTACTGCTTCTGCTACTACTGCTACTACTACTACTGCTACTACTACTACTGCTACTGCTACTACTTCTACTACTACTACTGCTACTACTACTACTGCTACTGCTACTACTGCTACTACTACTACTGCTTCTGCTACTACTGCTACTGCTGCTACTGCTAATGCTGCTATTGCTACGACTGCTACTACTTCTACTGCTACTACTACTACTGCTACTGCTACTACTTCTACTACTACTACTTCTACTACTACTACTGCTTCTGCTACTACTGCTACTGCTACTACTTCTACTACTACTACTGCTTCTGCTACTACTGCTTCTGCTACTACTGCTACTACTACTACTGCTTCTACTACTACTGCTGCTACTACTACTACTGCTGCTACTGCTAATGCTGCTATTGCTACGACTGCTACTACTGCTACTACTTCTACTGCTACTACTACTACTGCTACTGCTACTACTTCTACTACTACTACTGCTTCTGCTACTACTGCTACTGCTACTACTGCTACTACTACTACTGCTTCTGCTACTACTGCTACTACTACTACTGCTACTACTACTACTGCTACTGCTACTACTGCTACTACTTCTACTGCTACTACTACTACTACAACTACTGTCACTTCTACTGCTACTACTACTGCTACTGCTACTGCTGCTACTGCTACAACTATACGCTATGGAATTCATTGCCCAGTGAAATTACAAGCAAAAGAACTATCCATACTTTTAAGTCGTCCCTAAACAAGTATCTTTTAGTTATTGGGCATTGACATATATTTGTATTTGGTTATCTTCGATGAGTACAGCTTCATTCTGTATGTTTGTCCTACCTTTGTGTAGCCCACTTTCTCTGATTTCTTTGTATTTCTTTCACTTGTGAATATTTTTAGAGGGCCCGACACGAGAAGTTCTGCTTTGTTCTGGCTCCTCTACCCATCACTAATTACCCTTAATTTTTCAGTTGCTGCTTTCCATTTCTAAATTTAGTTGAAATGCATTCTGTATATGTACTGACATACTTGAAATATTGTTTGATGATAGTGCAAATAAATTGAATTGAAATTGAATTGATTACTAAAGTAGTTTAACGTTTTCTAAAACACTTGCCGTTTAGTGTGTTTTGCGTATACTTTTGTTAGCATTTCTTTTTACATTTGATGCCGTACGGTAATTATGCGTGTCTGTGAGTGTGTTGAGGTAGGAAAGTGTTGCACACGTTTCGTCAATTATAATAATCCGATAAAATCCGATAAAATTTCCACTTTATATTAGATGCCTGTCCATTGAAACTTGTGCATTATGATGTCATACGATATAGTTTAGAGGCCGCATGCCCTTAACCAAATTTGGAGAAAAAGTTTAGTAGCTATGAGGCCTTTTAAAGGACTAGGCGCGTAGCTACGGGGGGCCTGGGTCCCCCCCCCCCCGATGTCCGCTAGGCTCCCCAATTTTTTGTGTCCTAATAAAATGTGTAAGAATTAAGGACGGTGATCAATGACATGGCCGCCCGTTTGATACCTAGACCCTAAAAATTTCATCCTAGCTAAGCCCCTGTTAAAGACACCTGTTTGCGACATTCAGAGAAATTTGAAGCCCTTCAACTGAGTTGTACAATACAAAGTTCTACACAAGTTTTATTCATGTTTTTAATTGCAAGTGATCATAATACTATGTTTAGAACTGAGAATATACAGGAACTCTTTCAAGCTCTGTGCATTAAGCGAATGCGAGACTTTACTGGAACATTTAGAGGCTAAAAATATAGACTGGCGAAGGGGACAGTGATAGGTCTTCACACAAAGAATTTGTGCATCATGATGGAGACCTCATGTCACGTGAAATTCATGATACATCAACAAGCATATCCCTTAACACAGATTCCAGATTTGGAAATAAACTGTTTGACAAACAAAGATCACCGATTGATTAAAAACTCAGTTAACATAGTTGTATCTTTTGCCATAATCATTAATCGTCTTATGTACAAGAGCATATATTTACAGACTCAAGATTCTTCTAGCTGCAACAGCTCGAACGAGTGTTTTTGTTTTATCTAGGCCAACTTTTGACACGACATGTCTTCAATCCCTGTCACATAAGTTTACATTGTAAACATTGTACTCATAGACATTAGCTGTAAACCATTACTTACCTAAGTTTTAGGCAAAAGGAGGTAAAATAATAAGCAGTCAGGAAATTTTCAAATTCTTCTTCTGCATCTTTTACTGTAGCTGGTTTGGGTATTATACGGAACATGAAACAAAGGAACCATTTCCTGCTGCAAATTTGCAGGTAAAAAATTTGAAAGGTACCTTGCTTTGGAGTGCCATAAATTAAAAACAAGTCATACCCAACATTTCAATAACTTTGGGACAACCTTGTTTTCCTCACACAGATTTCCTTCCGTAGACTCTGTCTACTTAGCAATACTCAAAGAAAGCCGACATACGCAAAGGTGACTCTTTTCTTTGTGGTAAATTATTGCCAACTCTTTACTCAAAAATATTGAAAAGGCCTGTCCTTTCAACATTTCGGAAATTTTCCTCTCCAAATTCCCCTCTTACAAGTTCTTTTAGAATTTCCTTTAATTCTGGTACCATCGTCAGTACATGTAAATGTGGCTAATGTTCTACTTGGGAGATACCCATCATCCGGAGAAATTCTTGAGCCGTTGCGTGCTTCGTATGTCACTTGCAAGTAGCTGGGTATGGTGAGCAAGCTGCAAGGATCTGGAAAATATTATATTTCAATGTGGCACTTAATACATCACAGAATAAAATGTATATATGGAATTGAGCAAGATACAATCAGTCACTAAAATTAATTACGTAATAGTGTTTGATCAGAAAATTTCTAAATGGAAAAAAGGAGAGATATACAACAAATAGAAGAAGATAAAGACTTGAAATCTTCTTTATTCCAAATAATATTCCTTACACAATCATATTAAACGTACATTAAAAAAAAACAAACAGAATGCCCTGGAAGTAAATGCTTCGTGTTTACTTTGTTACGAATGCGATTTGTTTTTACTTAATACATAGATGTTATATCCACTTATTTGCGGAAAGCAAGGATAGGCTTACCTTCTATGCAGATAGGCAGTTTCTTTTTCCATCGGCCATCCCAACATTGTGTTTCTTCTGCCCCATGAAGATGATAACCTGTATCGCAGGTTGCTGTCCTGAAATCTCCATGTCGTGGATTTGAAGTAACCCTGTTAGTAATTTTCCGGTAATCAAATTTCCCATGTTCAAGCTGAATAGATCGACACGTACCTGGTAAAAGCAAACAGATCCACAGAAAATACTTTCCATTACAAATAAAGCATATATAGTCATAAAAACGAAGGACAGTTCGCAGTTGTTAATATTTTCAAAGCTCTTTTTAAAATAACTACAAGTTACGGGACATAGCTAAGTGCAAATGAAGACATAATGAGTAACATCAGATAAGCTGACTCAGTCACTTTTTAGATAGTATATTCCTGGTTCCTCAAGATGTTCCCTTTGGTAATTTGTGATAAAATGATTATCTCGTTACACATGCTTAACTCCTATTATCTAAAAGAAAGGAAACTGCAGATGAAAAATGGGAATATGCACTCTCTAATCAGCAATGAAGTGTTAAACAAGGGAAAATGATTAAAGGGACTTTAATAAAACAATGGATATTGAGATTATATGATTTAAAGTATAGAAAAACCGTTACTGGGCATTTTGGGGCATTTACGTAGGTACATATCAGCAACGTTTGGGTGGCTTATTTTAGTGGAAAAGGACTAGTTTTCCCGCGAGTTGACCATTTGGAAAATTTTATTTTATGCTATATTTCTGTTTCATTTCAGCTTCACCAAAAGTGTCACTCCAATCAAACATTAAAATGTAATCGCGAACAATATGCTAAGATGACATTTATTAAAGATTGCATTTATTTCTTAAAAGTGCCTAGACATAATTTTACTTCTCTCGTTAGATATTCCTTAAGGTCACTTGAGGGGTCATCATTGATAAAGGTATTATCGCTTCAATGAACGTTCCAGCTGAGAGCTCATCACATGAACAATGCTGTGATATTTATTATTTTAGCCTATTTACTACAACATAATTCAAGAATTGCCTTGTCTATCATACATAGGTTTGGTTCCTTTTGTCGAAAGCTTATTATATTATGAACAAGAGGTTTCAATCTTATACTTCTGTTTCTTGACCTTACTAAAACATCAAAATTGTAACAGAAGTTTCATTTGATCTGTACTTACGCCTTCTACAAGAAGGATTTTTACCATTCCATTGTCCTTGCCTGCACGTTTGTGTACCTCTCTCCTCAGTTTCGTAACCAATTCGGTTACATGTGAGTTTAACCACTGTTCCCGATGGTTCCATCACCCTTGCTGATGTATTTTGTCCTTGAGGTTTTTTATACACTATCTCATAGTTACCACCAAGATCATCCTTGCTGCATGGTTCTGAAAAGCAAACGTTGCACTCGTAGATATTTATACATGTAACTTAAACAGGGCGTATCCAGGTTTTTCAGTCGGAAGAAGAGGAGGCGGGGCCAAGTTGGACAATTCAGAGTGAGAGTTTGACACTAAACATAGCTCCAGCACAAGCAAAATGTTAGCTAAAGCTATTCCTTTAAATTGACAGAAATGTATTTTCCAAAAAATTTATTCGTACAACCCTAGCTTTGAGATTTCATGATGTGAGAATTCACACTTTCTCAAGATAGTAGGCCTATGCGGCTATTATGAAAACAGAATGTTCGGTAAAACTGCATTGTAGGAGGAGATGAATAGGAATTAAAGTTCCTTTGCTGCCAGGAAACTTATGAGAAGGTCCAAGAAGATGGATTTGATGGTATCATTTGCGGGACGTCCTCGCGGACAAGACTCAGGAAAGGGATGACCCCCCCCCTTTCTGAGTTGCACCGTCTTGTGGGGATGTGATAATAAAAAATGACTTTAAGATGAAATTTATTAAAATATTGTGGCACTAGCTAATGGGCGTTTTTAAGGTCATCGTACTTTCATTGCAAACTGGGACTCCTCTTGTCCAATTTCCAGCGTTGCAAAGGGAAAGATCGTCATTTTCAATTATAAATCCATCGTTGCAATTAAAGCTTCTCATTACACCATGCACTGGCTCCTCATACTTGACACCGTCAAGTATGTACGTAACGTTACCGTTCACCAAAGGTTCATGAACACATGGGGCTGAAATGATAGTGGACAAAAGTGAAAACTTTAGACTCACAAAGTGCCTATATATATATATATATATATATATATATATATATATATATATATATATATATATATATATATATATCACTGCACGCACTTTCCAAATTAGATTAGACAAACAATTAATTGTCTCTTCAAAAACTTTGTACATCTCATCTACTTTAATTTATGTGAAACACATTACTTGGGGATTCCAAAAATTCCCTTTGGATGAGAATGACACAGTACAGATCGGAAATTACAACCATAAAAGTGGATCAACCTGTTGCTAAGCATTTCAATTTTTCTCATCGTTTGATAAACAATTTACCTGTACTTGCTATCGACCAAAACGATGCATGGGAATGTAACAGTCAGAGGGCTAAAGAAAATTTCTGGGAATTAAGCTTGAAGACTACCCCGCCATTCGGCCTGAATATCCAAAGCGATTTACCTGCAGGCTGAAGGGATTACACTCTAAGCCTAACTGCTGCAATCAGGCCTTTCCCGTTAAGCAACTCTAAATAGTCCTACCCAAATAACTTCCCTCACCGCTTTCATTTGACTTATCAGTGGTATCAATGTTCTCAAAATTTAAAGCTCTAGGTTACTTACACCCCTTATTACTCTCGTGATCAAGCACTGAAGAAGAACTAGTATTGCTCAAAAACTTTGCAAACATTCCATGAATGTTTTATTTAGCAAATTCAGCCGTTACCGCTATCATGTATATCTTTTGAGATCCAGCCATTCATTCTTGTAACTCTTTTGTTATTTTCGTTTACATGACATGTTGCAATATTCCAAGTCAACAAGAATCCATTCTTAGGCAAAATGCAAAAATACAATAGAAAAGTTTAAACAAAGACAGCAAGTTTACTTGGTATGGGAAAGTCAGATCAGACTTTGTTATCTCTCTTCCTACATTTAGAACTTGGTGACAAGATAATTGACAGTAGAAACTTGTGCATGCGTAGTTGATGACGTCTTACGTGAAAGATTCGAATTTGCTAAAAACTAGTTTTGCCCTTATTTGTTCATCAGCATGTAAAAATAACACCACACACTATGTAAGGGCTGATACAACAATTTTTTAACTGTCCTTACTGGTTGCTAAGTCTAGGGGTAAAAGGTTTAACTGTAAAATTTCTGGCGAACTCTTCTACAGTCGTATGTCATTGAAGTTCATCTTAGTGGGAAGGTACCTGACCATGCAAGCTTGTGCAAGTAAAGATATGACGTAATAAGTCAAAGGTCAAATCAGCTTAAGACACTTCTTTGCCTGTATTCAACTATCAGTATGTTAGAAAATGTCACTGAACCACGTAGTATGACGAGAATAAAACAAAAAAGCAAAAATTTAAAATTTGGTTTTTATTGCTACCGGCAGGTGTAAAAAGTCTAGAAGTAGATAAAAGGTCGATATTTGTCATGACAAAATGGTCGCGTTTAAATGTTATCATCATTAATATCTCGTCTGATTACATCTGAGATCTCACTAAGGTCACTTAGGGACCGAGCACTACCACCTGATGCGAGCAACTTAATTTCACACAAAAGTGAGTATTTGTCGTTATTAAATCTATTATTAAACACGTTCTGGTCGCGACCTCCTCTCAAATCCTAGGTTCAATCAAACAAAAAGTTGGTGGATAGCTACCTGTCCCTGTTAACTTGTGTATGCTTATGTACAGACGTCAGGCATCAATGGTCAGATATCAAATAAGTTAAAAAATGCAGTTTGAAAATATTTCTCTATAGGAATGTTTGAAAAGATCATTACACTTCATGATATATTCAGGTAGTCAAAAACGTTTAAAATTAGTGCTTTTTGTATGGCTGCTATTGGTAGAGGTGAAAGGTCAAATTTGCCATTAGGTTGCCAAAAGGTTGCTGAAAAGGGTGTCATTATTTTCTCCTAAACCATTTTCCATCAATTTTAAAGTTGGTGAGTAGGTTCCTGGCGGTGAAAGCGTCAGTTAACCTTTTAGTATGCTACAATTTACTTGACAAACATTCAAATAGTACGTTACCCAATAATGGTCTGATCCTACATTTGTATGTGAAAAACATTCCTTAGAAAAAGTGTCACTATGATGTAGTTATGTTGCAGCACTTAGTGATACAGCAAATGCTATACATTGAATACAAACATCTGGTGCATTCTGGTTCGGCGCCTTTCCATCTTCCGCGTTCACATCTCTTCGTCTGACTTGCCTCAAATCCATATTGTTTACAAATAAAATTTGCAATTGTACCCGCTGGTTTCTGCCCGTCTGTATTTTCTGCCGAACCTGGAGGAACCTCATACTCAATTCCCATATTATACCTCTCAAAATAGGCCATAGAGCAGGGTTCTGCAACGAAAACCGAATATAACAAGGAACAAATAGTAACTATAATTGAATCTTTAATGTAGTTTGTGGGATAGAAAACGTTACTGATTCGATCAATTACGTGCTACTTATAATATAGCCAACGTATTTTATATCTTTCTGTTATTGCACGTGCTCTCTGGAATTAGATATGACTTGAAACAAATCTGTATTACATATTTCCAGTTTCATTAATTTGCCCTATGAGATTTTGTTGCCTAATTTCTCGTACAATATTCTGTAAAATACTCGAGACCATGCTAAAATAATCTTATTTTAAGACTTAGCATCTTCTCTTGAGGGACAAGTGGTGAATGGTTACATAGTGAAACAGGATAATGAAAAATGATAAGAGATAGGCTCTTGTGGCATCTATAAACGTAACGCATGTTGAAATCCACGAAACAAGAGATCAAGAGAAAATGTTCTTTGATGTATTTGGGTAATTAATTTTACTTGTATCGCTATTTTTTAAGACTTTTTCAAGACTCTGAATCACAAAATTTTCATTCTATATAATGAGGCCGATTGTGCTGTTTATAAAATTGCAGTTGTCTCCACAAAGTGTAAACTGGCCTACTCTGGAAAAGAGAAAAACGATGGTTCTAGGTTGTAACCTAACAAGGAATTGTTCCTCGAAACCATAATCAAAACGACGTTTTGAGCCGGATGTTAGACATACTACATTACTAAAAACGTATTTCCAAGCCCTCGTTTTGTCTTCATTCTCTCTTTTTTAATTCTTTCATTCTTCCACTTCTACATAGCCTATCCAATTACCAGCGATACACGTTCCAAATGTATCGTTCCATACTCCGTTGTTGCACAAAACGTTTGTCGGGCCTACCAACATGTAGCCTTGGTGACAAAAGGCCCAGGCTGAAGTATTATGTGACCTAGGCGATGAAAATGATCCATTGTGTTGGTACCTCACCACGCCGTTTGTTATTTGAATTGGTGGACAGGTAACTTTTCGAAAAAAACAAAACAAACTGAATTAAACTATCATACACATTCAGGAATAACAAAGTTATATTACGATTAATTTGTTCAGATACAATGGAATTGTTCAGATCGTGACCCAACAACGCTCTACCGGAAAAATTCCACCCCTGGACAGTTCCCACCTATAACAATTATCCCACAGAAGTTTCCTCAGCGAAGAAGTTTGCAATATTCCTGTCCAGGTAAGATTTATCCAGGAGGAAATTGTCTGGGAACTAGTGGAAGTTAGACACAAGTCATCTTCCACAACAAGAACGAAGTTAACAAAGATCGCACTGCCGTTAATTACATAAACTTCCTGTTTTTAGCAATTGGAAAAATTTACTTCCACTTAAGTATTGGTTTTGAAGGATGAATGCTAAACGCTTTCGTGAATTTTTCTTACACGGCTAGTATAGGACGTAATTCGAAGAGGCCATTCAAGAGAAAGTTTTTACAAATAGCCTACTTCGCACCCTCCGATTAGCAAGATAACAAACTGAAAAAGTTTTCAGGAAAGAAAAACGGAAATAAACCAGCTGAAATGTCTTCCAGACAGTTATATTTACCACTTCTTTTGCCGAACATAATGTGCAGAGAAAGCAAGTTTTACAAGAGTTCTGCAGACAATTAGTATGTACATGCCGATGGGCAAATAAGAAGTAATTAAGTTTTGTCTAACAAATAAATATTTGTTAACTTGTCAAGCGTTTTAAGTAATTTATCCTGTGTGCACATTTTTGCGAGATGGAGCAAACAACGTTTTATGAATTATCAAGATAACGTTTTGTACCTTAAATGTTATCTATTGCACTTAGATGAAGAAAGGGAAATTGCAAGGTAGAGAGAGGTGATCACTTTGAACTCTGCGCAATATTTTAACAGATTGGAAAAAGAGAAGGCTCAGTAGGCGTCACATAATAGCACTGAGGTTGACTCTGTTCCACGTAACATAGGCTCTCCTATGAGATCATCGAGGTCTTGTTCGTTAGACCTTGTTCAATAAGTAAAGTATCTTTCTTAGGGTAATATCACTGTCGGTAAGTGCTACAGTTTATGGAATAACGCAGTGTATGAATTCGTACTAATAGATATGTCGAATCCGTATATTTACTAACGAGCCAAACGTTCTGTTTCTTTGACTTGTGGGATGATATTCACTTACCTCCCAACGCTCAAAAAATTGCTTGAGTCAAGAAAGTAAATTACAGATACATTCTTTTTAAATTTAATTTTTTTAGGGGCCTTTAAGTTTGTTTTTGTAGCACAGTTGACCAATTACAACACACGATAACTAACGCAACTTTGCTGAGTATATTGCTCGCCTATATCACATGTGGTCCATTCATAAAAACAAAAACCGGGAACATTTGCATCACGCTCATTTTACCAGCCTAAAAACTTCAATTTGTAAGATCCTTAGATCGTAACCTCAAGTTTTTTCAAGAAACGTGTATTCAATTTGAAACTCAACACTATTACAGACGAAATTACAAATGTACAAGATTAAAAACCTATCTGTAAATTTTATAAACAATATTTTCGACTCTTTTTTATGGCAAACTGTATTATGGTTAGACTACTAATATTAAAGGTATTAATTCTTTCAAATGCTTTCTAAAATGGTACGTGCACGTTTTCTTTTATCAATTTGTGTCTGTAATGTTTTTTTTTTTAATTTCTCACCTTCTACACAAGTTGGTTGTTGTTGAGGTTCCCAACTTCTTCCAATGCAAGTCGCTTGGCGTAGATCTCTGTCACGTATTTCGTAGCCTAGGTTACATAAGTATGAAATGACAGTTCCACGTTGGTGATAGGAAGGATGCGAGCATTCATGTTCTCCATCGAATGTATAACTTGCTGTCAATCGAGGGTCACGTAATGTCACAATCTCACATCCGACTAAAAGGAAATAAAAAGCAATACATACAAACTTTTAAGACTTAAGGATGGAGTCTAATAATAAAGTATTTTGTGATTCGATGACTTTCAATGTTCCAATTGCCACCCACCACCCAGAGGTGTTAATCATTATGGACAGGATAGAAGCCTCCCTCTTGATGGTTTCTGACCCAATATCAAACGCTCACATTCCTACTTTTAGTGAATGACCTGAAGGCCCCAATTGATGTTTGTTTTGAAAAAGTACAATAACTACGAAATTCATTGATAGCAAACGTTATAATCATGGATAATCTTTGCAATGTAAATTTAAGTAAAGCCAGTTTAAAATGCCCTCAGAATGTCTTCCGTTCGCCCTTACAACCCACCTATCTTTAGTGGTTGTCTCATTGTTACGGTTTGTTAAAAAGCTTCTTTGACATCTCTTAAGGCATCATGAAGCTTCTGCCATCGTTGGTCGACACCCCCCCCCCCCCCGTAGACTTTCTTCAAAATCAAAATCTACCCTGAAGGCTTTAAACCCATGTTTTATCTGCTTAGTATAAAGCGGGATGTATTTGTAAATCGATATTTTTGTTTCAACAAACGCCGGAAGCTTTCATGGGAGGTCCAATTTTTTTTTTACTTCGTCTACAGCTGTATTACGGAGGAGCACAGGAGTGTGATTAGAACCTCTTTTCTCGAAACTATGGAAAGACAAATGTGAATGTACTGATTACAGGACCATCTTGATTCAAAATAATCATCGTGACAGTCTCATATTATGTCACGGAATTTATAGGATTCTTAGCTCGATTTTAGTGTAGAACTTATTATACGAGCTCATGTTAGCTGCAAAATATCCACACGCTTATCGAGAAATCATTTTTAGCTCAGCTGAAAACCTTCCCCTGAGGTACAGCAATCGTGCGAGACAGCCAAAATTCCGTCACTTTTTGCAACTGTTTAAATGGGTGAAATGTCGTTTTTCATTCGATTTTGCTCAAATTTTGTCAGTGGGTTGGGAGAATCTAAGTCTTTATATAGTCAATGATTAGCTACAAATTTTAAGGTTATTTGAGGTTGCAAGACTTGATTTTCTGAAAACATAAAAAAGTTCTCTGTTTCAGTCCAAATCTTATGGCGAAATGTGATAAAATCTTAAATTTATACAAGTTTGAAGGGAGTGAACAAACGTAGTTGCTGGTAAATTTTTTGCCGTCTTTTAAAGGGTTAAAATAGGACCTTTTTAAGAACTTATTGTATGACGCAATGTAGGCCACATATTATATCCAATGCATATGAAGTTTGTTTTCCAGTTTGTTAGCATCTGTTACCAATATGCGGCTTGTCTTAAATAGAAAATCGTGGTCAGTTTTCATTTTCCATCATTTTAGGGGGATGATTGGAGGTCAGCTGAAACTTTGAACACAATCAGTCTAATGGATGTTTTGCAATCCGTGTTTCCTGTCTATTTTTTGAATAACTTTACTGATCTCGCCTTCTCAGCGTATTTGCTTTTGTTATGTTTTCGTGTGTGAAATTTAATAGAGATTGTGTTCCTATTGTTGAAGGCAGTCCAAATTTCTGCTCTATTATAACTTGTCTGTGGTAATTCACGATCCAGTCGTAGGTCGTAACATTTTTGAGGTGGTACAATTAGTATGGTCGATTTTGGGAAAGCTCAAATAAAAAAATCAACTCTTGGGATGGCATACAAAGGATTGAAAAGTAACTTTTACATTGTTTTAATATTTCTATGGCATTGGTGGAAATCACGAATAAATTCTGTTTTATATTTTGCTTCGGTTTTCTTTTTTTTCGCTTTATGTATGTAAAGTATTATTTCCCTAGCGACGGGTACAATGAACAATCTGCTGTACTAACTTCTTCAAGGAAAATGAATCCATTTGCTAATGCCAATGCTCAGTGCAAGAGGTGTTATAGTCAGACTTACATAACACTGTAGAAAGTGTACTGCGCACTGTTACAAACACAAACTGTACAACATAGCCAGTGCTGATTACTCCCTGGGGGTTATCGTCACCACGAATGTACTGTGCACGCGGGCAGAGGGCTCTTTTGATTTTGGTGTCACATTACCATAGACAGCTTGCAGTGTAATGTAATGATACTGATAGTAAGCTCTTTTTGTGTTATGGACGGAGAATGGCGGTAATTGATCATTGTCTGGATTTGGGCAGCAGCGGGATAGATGTATGAAACAAATAGTATTTTTAAGCTTTCGAAATTTTCTATAAGGGCAAAATGTTTTCTGCTGTGGGGGAGGGGCATGGCAGCTGAGCTTCGGCATCATTGATGAGCTAGTTGTTTATGTGTGTTTGGTGTCAGACAATTATCAAACACGGAGATAAAACCCATTTTCTGAACCAAAAAACGTGGAGGAGAAAGTTAAGGTACTTAATATCTTTATTTACTGTTGTGTAAAGTTTATACATAATAGTAATATTGCCAACACTAAACTTGTTCAATTTAAAGAAATAAACAATGCTGTGATTAGTTTTTAGTCAACTTCATAACCTTTAGCAACCTCTGTATTTAATATTTAAGCTTTTTAAAATAATTTTCTCGATTCTGCTTCTATAGATGTCAAGTCTGGACTTTGACGGTATGAGAGATATTGAAAGTTTCCACCTGATTTTTTTGAAGGCAGAGATGCAGACTTAACAAAAATACTCTTAACTGTGTAAGTTAAGACTTGGGTAAATACAAAATAGGTGAAACATTTTAAAATGCCATGTCATAGTGAGGAAATTTCGAAAATTCTGTCCCAATATTATAAGCATTAAATAAAATAATAAGAGGGCCTATTCTTTACATGGAAGACATAGAGACATTTAAATGCAACGATGGTATGCTGAAGTTCAGACTAAGATTCTATGTGAAGCTTACTAAATGTTTTAAAAGATCTGTACCCTCTAAAATGTCGAAAGATATAGAAATGATTTTCACTCTCTTTGAGAATATCCGGTATACCTTGAGCTAGAAAACAGATAATGCTCATCATTTCTATAAAAACACAAAAGCAGTGAAATTAGAAAGAAATATTTAAAACTAAAAATATGGAGACGTCCGTTTTACGTAGAAATCTTTAGACTGTGTAAAATGTCAGTCCTCCGGTCTTCCAAGTAGGGGCTTAATAAAAAAAAAACATGCTCCGTTGTGTTGGTCTGTGCAATTAAATTGCAGTTAGTGATGAAGTATTTAAAAGGATTATCTATATTTAATGTGAGGCGCTAGCAATATTACAATAACATCTGTATACCTACTTGGTTCACACAGGTTTTGGACGCTTGGTTCCCATCTACTATGATGACATACTGGTTCTATCCGTTGACATTTAAAGTGGCCATCATCGCATCGATATTTTAAGCGAGTACCAGCAGGAACAAGTGTATTAGACGGGCAATTGCTACTATTAGGTATTTTCCATCGCCCATGTGAAGGACACGGAGGAATTCGACACTGACCTTTAATACGAAATAATAAAATACGTTGACTAAGTTAAAAGATGCAGGGGTTGCATGGAATAGTGATATTTCCTAATAATTTGATAAAGGTGTTCATAATTATAATTTTCTCTCACTTTAAATACAATAGAAAGGTCAAATAAATTTACAAAGAATAACTTACAACTACTTTTTAACCGATAACCTTAAATGTCAGCTCTGAAGAAATTGATGAGGAAACAGCGCTACAACATTTCAGTAATTTTAGCCCGTTTGCACATTCAAACACAATGCTAGATTCCACAAAGGGGCTGTACCGACATATCTGTAAAATTTGGAGGCTTAAAGGCTACTAACGGTATTGTCGCACAGTCATGTAGCGTTATCGAAGACGACAGTACAATTCTACATAGCTTGATAAGTGAAATAGCGATTTCGTTGTCAGTATACAATCCAGTGCCCCCCTTTTGTAAATCTAGTGCCCCCTATTGAATATGGACGGGCATGAAATCACTGCCAGTATCTAAACTGGCAATTTAGATATGCGATTAATTTATCAGCGACGTATTTGATTTGGTATGAAATCAAGGGCGGATCCAGGATTTTGAGAAAGGGGGGGGGCGCATACATCGTCGGGAAGGCCGACGAGCAAAAAGAAAGAAAAAAAGGTCTTCAAAATTTTGAAGACCTTTTTTTTTTGCTTTTTCGCATCTGGGAAGCGTATTTTCCGTATCTATTTGCTCATTTTTTCATATTGCTGGTGAAAAAATTATTGCTCATCGTAAAAAAGGGGGGCGTGCGCCGGGTGCCCCCCTTTCTGGATCCGCGCCTGGAAATCTTTGCAACTGGTAATTCTAAAACTTCCGGACATTACCAGTTCCGTTAATAACGCCAAGAACTAAAACAAGTCATACTTGTTAGGCATGCTCCTGAAAGTACAATCACTTCAAGGGTTGCTTAGCTACAGAACGGAAGACTGGGGAATCATTTCGTGTACTTTCAGAATCACCTTACAGTTAGTTGAAGAAGGTTTTAAGTGCACTCAGAAGGCGATATAAAGTACAAAAATTTCTGGCATAAGTGAAGGACAAAGTACAGAAATGTCGGACAGATATTCGAAACTACTAAAACAAACGTATACAAGTTTTGATGGATTCATGACCATTTCCAACGCTAAAGAGGACTTACTTGGGGGAAAGAAAGCTTTTCAAATCCAGACCGGATTCCTCATCAGTTGTAAGGCTCCCCTTCTGTCTCCTCTGGAAACACTGACAACAGTAGTGCTGTGCTATTCAGAGCACACACACACACATACAGATACACATGGAGAAGGTTTTAAGTCATGCTTGGTTGAACTTCCATTCAGCAGAGATTGGCATTGGTAGTGAAGGAAGTTCAATGCCAAAGCAATCAATTTAAAAAATAAAACAGTTAAAAAGGTCAGCTGTGCAAGGGTCACTGTATACTGATGTTTCTAGGTCTTGGGGCATTTGCTCTGTATTCCTCTTTGGTGTTTAAGTCAGGGATGGTTTCTCTTATATACCCCGCTTCACTAACTTGACGTAAGGCTGCATCAAATGGGTAGCTCCCTATTATTTTTACCTCTAAATTGGTCAGTTTACCACCGTGGTGCTCTTTCATGTGTTTCCAAAATACAGAGTCTTTACTCCTTGTTTTTAGCTTTTCTTTGTGTTGCTTATAACAACACAAAGAAAAGCTAAAAACAAGGAGTAAAGACTCTGTATTTTGGAAACACATGAAAGAGCACCACGGTGGTAAACTGACCAATTTAGAGGTAAAAATAATAGGGAGCTACCCATTTGATGCAGCCTTACGTCAAGTTAGTGAAGCGGGGTATATAAGAGAAACCATCCCTGACTTAAACACCAAAGAGGAATACAGAGCAAATACCCCAAGACCTAGAAACATCAGTATACAGTGACCCTTGCACAGCTGACCTTTTTAACTGTTTTATTTTTTAAATTGATTGCTTTGGCATTGAACTTCCTTCACTACCAATGCCAATCTCTGCTGAATGGAAGTTCAACCAAGCATGACTTAAAACCTTCTCCATGTGTATCTGTATGTGTGTGTGTGTGTGTGCTCTGAATAGCACAGCACTACTGTTGTCAGTGTTTCCAGAGGAGACAGAAGGGGAGCCTTACAGCTGATGAGGAATCCGGTCTGGATTTGAAAAGCTTTCTTTCCCCCAAGTAAGTCCTCTTTAGCGTTGGAAATGGTCATGAATCCATCAAAACTATCAATTAAGACGCTGGCCAGAATCAGGCAATTGACTAAGTCAATCACCTACAACAAGAACACTAAACGTATACAAGTATCAGGAAAGCTGTGACCGTAGCAAAGTTTATAGGTCTGTTAGCAAGATGTAATTTAATTGCAACAATTATCAGGGAATATGCAAATATTATAAAGTCAATACGAACTTATTTCACATTTTGGTCCATGTCCTGTCCATCTTCCGCGAAAACATCGCTTTGTTTGACTTGCTTCAAATCCGCGTTGTCTACAAATGAAATGTGCAATTGTGCCAGCTGGTTTCATTCCCTCTGTAACCACGGCGGAACCTGGAGGAGACTCAAACTCAGTGTCCATATCGTACCGTTCAAAATAATTTACAGGACAAGGTTCTGCAACGAAAATAAATACTCATCTAAATGAACAATGAATAAAAACCTTTTCCCTGTTTCTTCAATGGACAATAGACACAATGTTTTTTGATCGCATATAACGCACACAAAACCTCTTTACGTGTACCTTCAATATGGCAGCGCAAATAAAACGTGACGTCAGGTGAAAAAGGACTATTCAGAAGATTGGCTGGTTCATTACTTTGCTCTATGAGATCTCGCCACCTTAGTTACCCCTCATTTCACGTGAAAGGTCTGTTCAGCAACTAAAGCTAGAACGTTTCTATCTTGGTACGAGTATGTACCCCTTTAGGGCAAGTGTTAAAGGGTCATATAGCTGAAAAATTTAGACTGGAAAGTAGGCCTATGTATATATGATTGCACGCTGTTGTGGTACTGTTAAAACACATGTAAGTTAAAAAACAGAAATTTCTCTTTCAGAAATTCATCTAGTGGGCCAACCATAAAACCGAAGATAACAGAAATGTTGTTACGCGAAACTGCTGAATTGTTTTTTCTCTAAGGGCGCCAATATTTACAGGACAAGGTTCTGCAACGAAAACAAATACTCATCTAAATGAACAGTGAATAAAAACCTTTTCCCTGTTTCTTCAATGGACAATAGACACAATGTTCTTTGATCAATTACCAGCAACATACAAGAAACTTTCATATCGTCTTTCCGTCTTATATTATTCGTTTTTCATGTAAACTGCTCTCTTTTATTATTACTAGAGAACTAGTAGAATGTAATACTGAAGGAAGTCGTTAACCCTTAGCTGCCATCAACCTTCAGCCTTTCATTACCATTGTGACCGCTGAGAATGTAAGCCATGATAAGCAAAACAAAACCTTGCCCTCGTTTTCTGTCGTCGTTTAATATTTCCCCTTTTCATACTTTACAACTTACTCTGGGGTATCTACGTCAATTAGGATGTATTTATTTACCTTCCATGCATCTTCCAATTGTATCGTTCCATACTCCGTTAATACATAAAACATATTCCCGACCAACCAACATGTATCCTTGGGTACAAAAGACCCAGGCTGTTACATTATGTCTTCTGGTTGCTGAAAAGGTTCCATTCTTTTGGTACCCAACCCTTCCATTTGCAATTTGAATTGGTGGACACGCAACTTTTGGAAGAACAAAACCAAGAATGAAACAAAGTTTAAGAAACAGCAGTAAAGAGGTGAATCGACCATTAGTCTATATAAAACAACAAAAGGCAAAAGCTTAACAATTTTGATTTGATTCAATAACTAATATTCGTTTCAAAATCAGACACAATGCGTTACCTTGGTTCTTCATAATGCATGGCATTAAATGACGTTACAAATATTGTACGGACATGGATATGCAAATTCTCTTAACATCATGCCAAGATGATTCCACAGAACTGACAGTCGTGAGAGTTGGCAATGAATAGGGAAAGTTTGGCAACGAATTGGGAGATACGCCCTTCAATACCACTTTATTGTATGGACTTTCTCAAGGTTGACTGGTAGTGGCTATATTATGACACAGGGTTTTCTTCAAAAGTACACATTTGTCAATAATATTATTCTAAAAATCAGATTCTATGGAAAATGTACACCTTCCTCGATGTGATTTTTGTCAAATTCAAGCCCCCAGAATGTTTTATACGATAGAAGAAAAGTAAGCAATAAATCACAATAGCTTGACAGCTGAGCGACAGCTGTTTGACAGTTATTAAACTTATTCCCTGCCGTTAAGAGAGTTAACACCACAGAATTCTGTGGTTAGCAACGACTTGGTAAATAAAATGGAATATTTGTATAAAACGATCTGTAAGATCAATAAAACTCAGTCAAGTGAGGGAGTAGGTGCAGCTAGGGAACACCTCGTTTATGAGCTGCTCTGCTTTATGACTAGATAGATTTTAGGATGACGGGTATTTTATGGGATTGTACAACTGTGTCTTCTGTGGGATCAACTTCTCATGATGGCAACTAAAAAGGTTCCCCCTCACTTTATTATTAGCTTTTCCAGGTTGCCCTTTAACTCCACTTTCCATGGCTGCAGAGGGAAAAGGTTATTCGAAAGAAAAAGCAGAAGGGATATGGATTCAAGAGTTGTAACCAGGTCATTTTTTCTCAAGTCAAGTCAAGGCTCAAGTCATCTAACTTCAAGTCGAGTCAAAAGCCTCAATTCATCTACCTTCAAGTCAAGGCTCAAGTCACTTTCCTTCAAGTCAAGTCAAGTCCCAAGTCATAATATTTAAACAAAAAGTATAATAAGCCTGTAAAACAGATAACAGGTCCTCTATACAGTCTTAATATGGGGACCAGGTGTTAGCCTTGAACATAAACTTTCATAAAAAGAATTCGAAGTTAGGCAATTCTGTTTTAGAAGATTTACGAAATATATTATGTCCATACTGAAGAAAATCCAGTCAAAAACTTTTCAGGACAATCGCTGGCTCACTTAAGCTTAAAGCGCTTACTGTAGGCTGTGTAGCTTACACTTTCTTAAATAATGAAAGATAAGTTCTTTTGCAAATGGAATCGATTCAGGAGGATGTTCCCCACCAATCACCCTCTCAACATTTACAGTTTTATTGTCACCCCAGCTGCATACGTATCGAACTTTGTTTCATATGGTAATGAGTATTCTCTAAATGTGTGTAAACAGACCTCGTGTCTTGGCGATTTGAGTGATGAATGATCATTACCCTACTGGATTCCCTATTACGGAATTGCAGGGGTCACACTGCATTATACAGCATGATTTATTAAAAATGTTTGTGCGGTAAGTTTGGTTGTCAGATGCCGGGAAGTTGTGTTAAACAGTGTTTCAGTGACCCTGATACCCTATCAATTCACCACCCCTTTATCGAATACGAGTTCGGGCTTCGCCACCATACAGTGTAAACCCCCGCCCTCCCACTCAGCAATGGTTCTGTAATTCCCTGTATCCACACATTAAAAGGGCCTTAGACTATTGAATGATACCCTTAATCTTACCACGTTGTGCCAATTTCTGTTCACTCCTACTTTATAGCTATAGGGTGTTCTTTTATTTTCATTCATATTTTGAGGAAATGAGGGAAGTGCGTTTGCTCAACATACCATTCGGTGCAAGAGGCCGCGATGAGCTGCGAAAGGTTTTGAAATCACTGATCAAAGTACACTAACTAAATGTGATGTGTAGCCTACTGGTTGTTAGGTAATGCGTTCAAATCTTTGCTTAAATCGGTGCTTCACTGTAGCTTTACCAAGTCTTAACTCCTGTGACCCTGTCTTTAGCCTATAACCGTTCTACTTTTTCCTAAATCCCATTGACTCTCTAGCAAAGAGCCTAGGGCGCAACCAATCGATATTCCCTTAGGAGTTCTGTTCCCCAAAAGGAGCTACGTCCCCGAAAGGACACGAGACTTCATGTGACCATCCTCTTGATCTTCAGAACTATACATCATGGGTCTGTCATATGTGGCACCATTTTCAACTGGCTGAAAGACCAGATACTGCATATGACCTTGGCCAAAAGGCCATGGTTGTTCTACCCGTGGAACACTGCAGTCTCAAATACATGAAAGAAAGGCTTGCGTTTCTGTTCTTAGATAATTTTATGGTACAAAACTCAGGCCACATTCCCACTTTGTCATTCAATGTCGCCAAACCCTTTTTCTTTAAGTCAAGTCAAGTCCCAAGTCATTTTTTCCATGTAAAATTGCAACCACTGGTGGTAACGTATGCATTAGTTACAAGTTTGTTCCTCTACAAAAAGCACATGTTTTTGAACGGACATTCAATGACAACCAAATAAACATACGAGAACTGTAAATGTACACAAATTGACTTATAATGAGACATAAAGTTAGTGTAAATGTACAATTTTTCTGAAATAGAATGCATTCTTTTTTTGTATTTTTAACAGAAAATCTCTGCTTGTAAACTGACGTTGCCAAACATTACATGAAACATATTTTTAGTAGAAGTACAACAATTTCCTTTTGAAGGGACACAAAGTTACTGTAATTTTACAATTATCTTTAACAGTGTAGTTATTTAAAAACAGTGATGTATCGGATATTTTGGTCTTTCGCGCGCTCGAAAAATCTAGCTAAGCAACTTCACTTACAAGCAATTTTCCGATTAAAAGAGTCTCACAACTATAACTAGGAAATTCAGTTCTCTGTAGTATATTTAATAGTAATAAGTTGTTAACTGAAGTCTTCGGAAAAGCCCCCTCTACAAACACCCTCACTTGGTTGGAAATATTTTGAAGGTTTCATTCTTTCCTAGTTGTTCAATTAGAACATTTTTTTTGCTTCCAGTTATGAAACTATCCGTTACTAACACAACATGTGAAACAACGAAATATATTTAATTCACGGTGGACGAACATGAGGAGTCAGGTGATGTTTATTTGAACACAAACACTCGTCACCACAAGTATGACTTCAACTTGGGGGGTAAGCAAAAGTCTCAATTGGTGGCTGCTCTGTGATTGAAATCAATGTTACAAAATTCAAAAAATGCAAAGTAGCTCGTATTACACAGCACCCACAGAGAGTGTTTTGGTTACACATTAGGGTCTTTTATGCTCACCAGGATATGGTTTTAAGCAATACACTATGTTTGTGTCTGCACAAGGTAAAGCTAAAGACAGTTATGGTCTGGGATAAAACTAACTTAGTTGGGAGAATTGGAACCATCTGGGATAAAGAGATTTAACCTTAAAAGCAAGAAAATCGCTTTTTAAAAAATGAAGGTTACATTGTGCTCGTAAGTTGAAGTGTACTAAAAAGTATTTGTTTTCGATAGAACTAAACGAACAATTAATTGCGTTTTTTTTTTATTAAATTTTACTTCCTCCTAGCAATATATTCGTTTGGTAACCGTGTTGACACATAACAATACATAGTAATAAAAGCCAATTTCTATGCGTACAATGAGCGCATACATCGTATGTGATCTGTCTGAGAAAACAGAAATTTGTGTCGTGCTAAATTTTCTAGGCTACAAACAGGTGTCATTGATGTGTTGTCTCACGAACCCTAATCTTTCTAAGATAGCATTTTTGGGACTTAAAACCAAACAGTGACTCATACTACAGATCTATAACTTCATCAACGAAGCCAATGTTTTACCTGCAAATGTGGCTTTGTAATCGCGAAACCTAAAGGCCAAAAAGAATACTTTGTTGCCCTCAATTTCAAATTGACACAGTTTCATTGTAGACTAGTGACCAAGTATACACTTGATGAAGAGTATTCCAATTCCATAGGCCATTAAATGTTTTTGTACCTTGATTAACGTTATAAGTTACTCAAGTTTCACCTGTGAGTTTTAATTTTTACAGTTTGATGTCTTAGGACTTTCGATTACCTTTGACGTTAACCAGAACGATTTTGGTTCTTTTACCTAC
This sequence comes from Holothuria leucospilota, assembly GCA_029531755.1. NCBI lineage: Eukaryota > Metazoa > Echinodermata > Holothuroidea > Aspidochirotida > Holothuriidae > Holothuria > Holothuria leucospilota. The sequence continues at coordinate 1,966,227 of CM055967.1, read as the reverse complement.
CATGTGCGTTTGCTCCAACATGTCAGGTATGACACTCGTTACAACTTCCCTTCCTGAGATATCATGTATACATATCTCTCACAGTTTTACCTTTGGTGACCTTACATGACCTTTGGTCGACACTTAAACACAATACCAACCTTCTGAAGTAATTGTGAAGCATCTGCATAGTTAGTATGAGATGATAAAGGCTAACGTCTCGAGGTATCGCGCTTACAAGGTTTTCACAATTTGATGTCCCCAAAAGACTTTTTCACCTTTAATACAAACAATGGGATTATTATATTAAATATAAGCAATCAACATAACAATATGGCATATGTCTAGGTTTAACTTATTTTTATGAGATATCGCGCTTAAGAGTTGTTCACTGTTTGACCTCTGGCTTCCGAGAATGTCCTTTGATCTCCACAAAAAACTATAGGGCTGTTTTAGTTTACATTGAGCACACACATTCTAAGAATAAAACCTCTCAATATTACCCTCCTCGAAATGGAGTGGTAACAAGCAGTCTGTATATTTTGTTCTTTTACTAATTGTTATCTCTTCCTGAAGTAATAAGATACTTTGTAATACTGTTACGCATCTGAAATATCCGGTGATATTAAACAAGAGCAAAAAGGGCCTCTCTCTTAATATGACAGTCTATATACTAAATATGAAAAATAACCATTATACCTATCTTAAGATTTCGTGTTTACCAGCTAAACTGCAAACAGACACATTAAATCTACCTACACCTACACGAAGATGGCTACAAACACACGCAATCGTTATTACATAGATTCCTTTTACCTTCGATAAGGTATTAAGAGAGGGCTGTTTCCTCCTCTCAAGTTTTGTCAAACTTCATTATGGCTGGCCTACCGTTATTTTTCCATTGTGTAATTCTTCCAAATCGTTTTCTTATTAGTATGTTCATGGTTTTTTTATTTTTAGTTTCTTACCTTCCACACATGTTGGTTGTTGGTGAGGTTCCCAAGTTCTTCCAGTGCAAGTGGCTTGGCCGATATCCCCATCACGAATGCTATAACCAGGGCTACATGAGTACTGGATGACGGTTCCAAGTTGGTAATAGGAAGGATGTGAACATTTATTTTCTCCGTCAAATGTGTAACTTGCCGTCAATTGAGAGTCACGTAATGTCACAGCACTACATCCAACTGAAAGGAAATAAAACAAAAAGAATAAATACTCGTACGTGACATATAAGAGTGGAGTTTGATAGGAAACTGGTTTGTCATTAGATATATTTTTCAATGTTTAAAATCTTACTTATGGGCATCAATTAAAGGGGACAGGGGAGAAGCCCACTTTTTGATGGGTTAGGACACAATAGCAAATGCCTCGTCCCTAGGTTAAGTGAATAACTATTGTGGGCGCTACAAAGGGAAGATTCTTAAAAGATTCGTTTATCCTAAAAGCAAGAAAAAAATCAAATTTTCAATTAAAGAGAACCTTCAATTAATAAGTAACCTTGTCATTGTGCAATTAAGGGAAAACAGAACGAAATGTTAATTAAACCTTTATTTTATCTTTATACTCCGTACGTGGTTGTCTGTTTTGCAGCTTGAGGGGGGAACAATGCACCAAGAAGGCCCCTTGACTCTCGAGCAAAAATCGATACCAACTCTAAAGGTTTTTAAATAGTGTTACTTATCAGAGAGCTTTCACCTTTGGTTTAATTCAGTCACCATCTTCATTTACCAACATAAAACATAAAGAAGTGGTATTCTTGAACATCTGGGTGATAAAGGAGGTACACAAAATTGTTACAAAGGGGAGAAAGGTCAAGATATGGAAAGAGGTACTTTTCCAATGAGATACTATACTGACAACCTTATCGGATTAGTAGGCCAGTTTAATGTTATAATCTGTGTTGTGGCCGACGAATTTCGTCCGGAAACCCATAAGTTTTCCAACGCAGAAATCAGCATGCAATTATGGAATATCATATCTAATGTAAATTTTTTCTTTTCAAATTTCTGGCGCTTTGCAAACAACTGTTAGTCTTCATCTTCATGAAAAAAGATAAAAGTTAGAATGTTGATCACTGTAGTTTACCTGATGTAGACTCTAACTATAACGACTTTACTGATAATAATTTATTAATACTTAACGTTTACAGTTTAACCAAGCGAATTAGGCTATGTCATTCTGTTTTAATAATTTGTGGTACAATGCACCTATCTCTAGATGTAAGTTAAAACTTTTGGCTAATTAATTTGAGCTTAGCATTTACTGGAGGACACCGATCGACAAATCAACTGAAGAACTACCAGTACGTAACTCAAAGTGGAATTATCGATCTTAGAAGAAAACTATTATAGGTTCTTACATAAATTCTTCTTATGCCACTTGGTCCGTAGACTACTATTAATTTTTAGAAACCAAATCATTATAAGGAAATGAAAGCACAAAAGTGCTTGAAGCGCGCCGACAATTTTTCAGGTCGTATAGTTTTGGGGTTGTATTTACCAACTTTAACTTGTAGACAGGGGAATATACATTATGTAGACCTACAGAGGGCGAAATTTGATCAGCTGTTGGCTTAATTGTTTCCCCATTACCGGGATAAATATGAACTGTATTGTATTCAACCGGGCTGCCTAATGAAATAGCTAAACCTGCAGTCACAAGTCCTACAGTTTGGCCGTTCGACAAATACAAGAGAACTACTTCGCAAATGGTGGTAAATTCCCGACCTTAACGGGAAAATGTGTCTATTAGACTACTTAACGGTTTCTTGGCAAGTAATAGCTGCAGCTTTTCAAAAATCTACAGCGGAAGAAAACTTTGGAGTCCCGATTGGAGGGTCTGCATGCCTTCCTGAGTGCAAAAACAGAAACATCGGGCTCCTTGTGGTAAAAGATTGTATGCCTTATTGTTCCCGCTGAGGCTCCCGACGAGATTGTGAAAGTTGCCTGTTGAAAAAATTTTACTTGTGTACATGTATTCGTACTTTACCAAGTGTGTAGTAAGCATCCATTTCGCCTGTATATCGCCTGTATCTCTTAGTTGTAACGAAGTGGGCAAAAGGTGATCCCGAATCATGCCGGAAAATTGCCTTTTTGCATGATCAGGAGCCAACGTCATCTTTGTTTTTTACCTATATACATCATCAAGATATTGCGTCCGGATGGAAAAACGTAAATTTACATGAGTATTTATCAATACAAGAATTTACGCGCACTTATACACACTTTTTAGTTAACAGTGTTGAAATTAGTTCCTAAAATGTCAGTGAGAGGGTCGCTTGAAGAGGCCTTCCTGTGACCATAATGCGTCGGCACAGGTGTCTCATACACATATCTATTCGTAAGATATTACCATTTCAGGGATAAAGGCTTCAGTTACAGTTCATTTATAGAAAATTCCCATCAAAATAATATAAAATTCAGTGGACGCGCTAGTTGTTCTGGAGGACACTACCACGCACCACATTGCTTAAGTACATGACTTAGCGGTTGCGTGTGTTTGTTTTTCCACCAGAACGTGGTCCCTTTAGTTGACTTCTGCACGCATGAAATCTCCCTTTAGGAAAACATCGTAAAATTACATCTCGCATTTTTGGCTAATATGGCCCGTACCTGTCTGTGCCTCTCTTTTGAATCCACGCCTGCCATGAGTGACATTCGCAGCGTGGTGCATATCATTTGAAGAAGTACTCTCTACAAGACAAAGGTTCGAATTCTCCATTCACTCAGGCTGCTCATGTTCAATTTGCTAGTGACTTTACACGGTACACTCAAGGTCCTACAGGAATAAAACAAGTTTCTCAACCACACTAACTAAGCCGTACTCCTCTTCCCCTACTGCTCTATTATTTGCAAATACCGGATGCTAGTTAGCATTTCTGCTTTACCTTTGTAACAGTTTGGTTTCAGTCTTCTAATCATGTATAACCACCAGTGGCGTAGCTAGACATTTTTCGTGGGGGGGGGGGCAAAAGCAAAAATTCCGACAGACTATTATCTGGGGACCTTTTTTTTTTTTTTTTTTTTGCTTTCCGGGCGATTTGATCCCGAATTTTGATTTTCATGCTGACATTTCGATGTCTAATTCTTCTTAAAAACATAGCAAGTGTTGTAAGTGTTTCAAATGAACTTTTTTAATTTATTTCCGACAGACACTAGAAATTTCCGACAGAGGCCTTCAAAGGCTTTGTGGGGGGAGCGACCGCCCCCTGCCCCCCCTCTAGCTACGCCACTGATAACCACTTATCAATTTGGATGATAACATGCATATCAGGGTGGTGCCAAGATAAGGGTTGGTGGAAATGAGGGACCTTGTCGAAATTGATACTTTAAAGACAGCCACATAAAACACTTCAAAAACTATGGAAAAATGTGGTAGAAACTTCTTGTTCCCTAGGATGGCTCTAACGAATTGCAATAATTTTTTATACTTACTTGGTTCACACAGGTCGTAGAAGCTAGGTTCCCATTTACTATTATAACATACTGGTTTTATCTGTTGACATTTGAAGTAGCCACTACCGCACCGATACGCTAAACTTGTGCCAGAAGCAACAAGTGTATAGGAGTAGCAGTACGTAATGTTAGATATCGTCCATCGTTCGTTCTCAGGACATGGAGGAATTCGGCACTGACCTGTTATACGAGAAAAACATAAAATTTTGCAGGTAATGCACTCAATGCTGATGCTTATAACTAGTATGACCGATTTAATAATAAATTTTTGTGTGAAATGTTTCCTGTTTTGCACGTAAGGCGCAAGAGAAGTGTCAAAGAGATATACTGAGGAAACTAAACTTTTTTTTTAATAAATAACCTAAAATGTAAATTCTGATGGACTGGATGAGAAGTTTGCACCAATACTTTAGTAATTGTATTTCCGAGAAAAATCTGTAAAATTCTGAATTTTAAAGAACTGAAAAAATTATACAACAGAGATAGAAAATTCACTTTCTTTGCAGTAAAATTCATTATGTGTGGAATGGAATCGACATTACAGTGATCACGCAGACGATTGATACAGGTCATCAAATCAAGTTGTTGACATTTCCATCTCAAGATAATACATTCAGCACTCACCCAGGTCGTGTGCGTGTATAGCCAGTACCCGAAGGGTAACAATATTACACTGATACTTAAAATGTTTTTGGTTGGAAAAAGGCTGACTTAAATTTCATATTTAAAATAAACTTAAGGTTCTTGAAAGGTTACGTAGGTCTTTTTTCAAGGACCAAAAAATGAGAGTTGAGGAGCGGAAAAGCAAATAAGACAGCTCCGCAAAAGAGTAACAACCCGTAAACGGACACAAAATTAACGTGACAAATATCTCAGTTGTCAGACCTCCCCTTTATGGATGTGTCATGCGTTGTGCCCCTTCCTAGACGTCCTGGAAGGCACAGATATTAAATATATGATCCTAGCTAAAAGGCAGAAAAGTTAATGATTTATAGTATATACTTAGAAACAATTTAAATCACAAAAATGACAATTAGAACTGTATAATGGACATTTATGTATAGGATACGTTTTCTAAATTGCAAACAAGAAACATGCAACCTACATGTACAACATACCCAAGCAAAGAGGAGGCGGAGAAGACCATACTTCGTATTCAGTGCAAGTAATGACGTTACTTCCACTAAGGGTATAACTATGATTGCAAATAAACGTTATTGTTCCTTGGTAACCGTAAAACTCGAAATTGGCATCTGATTGTCCATTCTCCGGGTCCGCAGGGCGAGGACATTGGATTACTGAAACATATGTTGAAATAAAACCACCGATACAACTTTGCAAATTGAGAACAGAACACACGACGTGTTACAATGATTCTTAACCTACCCGAAAGATTGTAAGAAAGCGCAATCCTTGGATTTTCAGTAAAATGTTTTGATTACGAACTAAAACGGAGCAAATATTTTCTCTTAGGTAACTTACCCCAAATTTTATGTTTATAACATTCCCTAAAAACAAATGTTGAAAGCATGAGTAGAAGTGGGTAACAGCATGCAAGCGACTTGGAAGTAGAAGGCTAAGGAGTAGATCATATTGACTTTGTACGAGACTGTAATGTAACTGTCATAATGACAGTAAAATAACGCACGACTAGTTTGATCTGTCTCAGGATTTTTTCGCTTGTTAATTTTTAGGAGTTTAAATCAATACATACATTATAATTACGTACATCTACACGTTGGTTGAGACCCATTCCACGTGCCATTTCCCTGACATCTTAGTGAACTCTGGCCTTCCAGGATGTAGTGGATATTACATTCAAAGGATACGACACTGTTGTAAGTGAAGTCAGACCCAATGTTTCTTCCATTAACCAGGACGCGAAGAGCGGGACAGGCCACAACTGAAAACAAGAAAACAAGTATGTACACATACAAAAACCTATGCAGGATTCATTTTAATGTAAAATTTTTAGGGTTGTACATAATTAAGAGCGTTATCGGTATGGAAGTGAAGTATATTGAAAGAACCTGAAAGAACAGTATTTCACTTTTTATCGCGAATATTTTATACCTTTGAACACAATCCAGCATTATATCCAGGTATGCTGTAATGTTTTCACCATTCTTTAAAATGGTTTCAAACTTGTAAAGCGTTTAATAATAACTGTAATATGAGTGATAACAATTTAATCTTTTTATGTGGTACTGTAGCTTAGACTTAGGAACGTTAAGGTCTTTAATAGCTTCTTTTCAGCTGAAAGAAAAGTGGAGGAATAATCAAATTATTTCTAGTCAAAATTACAGTCTCCAAAATCTTAATTTAGTGGCCTTACATATAAATGAAATTTGCAGTGCAAGGTCGCATTTGAAGTGACATTAGGTGTTCCCATGCGAGGGCCCCTTAGCCTAACTTCTCATGAAAACAAACGTTAAATGCAAAGATTAATAATCTTTAAAGGTCTAAAAAATTCAATTGATGAGCTGATTGTAGAGTCCAGCAAATCCAAGTCCGATTCTAACGCGAAGTCATTATAACCGAACTCCTGGACAAGATAGAACCACTATACCTGAGTCGCACTCCAATTTCCGAGTGCGGGAGCACACAGTTACCACACAATTATATTTGTTCTCTCCAATATGTTAACTTTGAAAACAGCAGCACAAAACGTTTGTACATATGGGTCATTGTTGTGACGACACCTTAACGTTTCCGTACTGCAATATGACTATATTTTTCATTTTAAAAGGGGCAAAATCGTGTATGCCCTGAATAAATGAAGGCATACAATAACCCTTTGTGATGCAACAGTCAGACCTACTCTGACGTACCCTAGTAGGTTTTCTCCTTAAAAAATCTAGGTATTTTTCCATTATTGTTGCATATTTACATAATGCATGCGCTGCTACAGAAAAAGGGAAATTTCGGAACATCTGAAAATCCGCAGGTATCTTGGAAAGATGGAAAATCGATTACAGTGAATACTGCAAAGCAAAAAGAGGAACGAGAGCGACAGGTATTTAGGCCGACTAAGGGGACGCTGCAGAGTTACATCAACCATGGGGATTTCTATTCCTATGTCTGTAACAAATTTGTTATTGAAAGCTATATATTAAATGAAGTCATGCCTTTACTATCTATTAAAGTTTGGTGTTAAGCCGGACTGTTTTCAGAACGAAACCTTGTGACAGACACCAACAGTCAGTACACTGCCATCAGAAATTTGCCTCGATCACGTTCACTGTGTACCATCTTGTAGGCATTTTAACTTTTATAGCCAAAATAAACATGACTTTCTCACTTAACTGTATAATTCCAAGTGCTCCTCACTATGTAGTCAATGAAAGCGGACAAGCGACAGCCTTAATTTTAAAGCTGACATGATCTGTTTTTGTGTAACAAATATATCTCCAACACAAGTGGCATTAGCAGAGCAGAGCTCCTGAATCTTTTGTTCTTCATCGAAGTTCCGACATGAGATTATTTTTTCTGGGTAATAGGAAGGACGATATTAAATCTTTGATTCAGTTATATCATCGATGTACCTTAAAGGGAGAATGCAGTCACCCCAATAAAGAATTGTATAGTAGTCTGTCCTATTTCCTGAATGGCTCTTGAGAATCATATGACACTATTTTTCTCCCTCAATTGTAAAATGTACAAGGAGCAACTGCTTTGTTTACTTTGAATATGCAATATTTATGTCCTAAAATATTAGGAAAGATACTTGAAAGAGAAATAAGAAGAAATTTGTGACATTTAGCTATTGTTTCAAAATAAGTTTGGGGCGACTGCTTTTGACCTTTAACTCCACAACTAGATCTACATTTTTTCTTACCGAAGGCCAAAGGAATCTATGCAATATCGCAGGCGTTTGTGTGTATGTGTGACTGTATGTATGTTTGTGACACTTGTCTGTAACTGAGAGGGAGGGAAGCGGTAACTAACCGCTTGATAAACCCATAAAATCAAACTATTATTGGGCAAACTTTACCCAGTTTCAGTTTTTTTCACATACGTGCCCAGTGTTGGAGGGATTTTTACCCAGCATTTTTAGAGTGTGCCACAAAGTCAAAAGTGAGGGGTCAAAGGCCAGATTTTGCGAAAATTGCTCCTTTACTGTGTTTTCAAGAGGAAAGTTTCCATTGACATGTAACTTTACACACATGATAAAGATGTCCAGTACAACCCAAATATGTAGCTGCCATGGCAACCAGGTCAAAGGTGACGTGATGGTAGGAAAAATGTACATTGTTACACAAAAATCGTGTAACAGACCCCTCCTAGAGGGTTGACCCGATCCTCTTTAAACTTAATTGGACGGTACCTGAGGGTCGGAAATTGTGTCTCGTCAACCGCCGGAAAGTAACTGTCAATGGTAAGAGGTCAAAGTCCAAATTGTATAAAAATCTTTTTGGCTGTAAGTCCAAATTTACATTTTGCACAAAAATGGAAATTAAGACGTCTAATAAGGATAGCAATTTCTACTTAAATATGTGATTGCCCTGTTAACCGAGGTCAAATAGCATGAAAAGGAGGGTCAAATGTACGTTTTTTTGTTTCAAAACTGCTACTGTCAGCGGGACCAATTTTCTTCAAACTTGGTGAAGAGGTTCCCAGGATGGGCAATTGTGTCTCTTAGACCCCAATTGTTAAGGTCAAAGGTGTAGATATCCTTCTTTCCATATTGTATTAGTTTCACTTGTGATGAGTGGTTATTTGTTACTGCAAGAAAATATATTACAAGCATAGATGACAAACTCGTATGGGTTGGGGCTGTCATAATGCCATTTGGGTCAGATGTCGATCACGTTGCCTATGAAAACAAATTCCCTGGATTGTATTTGCTGTGTATACTCCTAGTAGTTGTTTTCTTCGGCTTTTCCGTTCCATCAGGTTGTTGCTTCACGGCTGACCCTTGCCCATAGCTAAATTGCTCATAAAAGGGACTCTTCATGGAGAGTCAAATATCGGGGTAAGGGCTAGTTTAAATTTTGCATTCTCTTTCTTTTATTCGGCGATCTGCGTATAGAACTAAAAACGAATCACATAAAATGCCATTGTTAGAATAGCTTGGATTGCATTCACTTGATATATTTCTTGCGTATTTATCTTGGATACTTAACTCTTTTGTCGCCAAGAAACTAACGCGCACACAAAGCCACCTTATTTGAAGATACCATGTTAACTTACCAATTCAGAACTCTCGACACTTTTTCCAAAGGGCTAAAACCATTTTTAAGTATGTGTGATAGTTTGTGGAGTCGCAACTTTCAAATGTGTGACATCACAAATTCCCGAATCACTTGAACAGTCTACATATCGCTATCCAGTCTACGGCCCAATTGGACGACCATCGTGTCATTCCATTCTCGGATGGTAAAGTCACTGTGCAGAACACTACATATGGAACTAGCCTTTTAATTAACAGAGACCGATAGACACACTGCTCGGTAGCTCCACCAATCCTTTAATCGCCATATCTGTGCTAAATATAAAGCTGAAAATACCCACCCACCCTGTTCACAGAAACGTGAACAAACAAATAAGTGAACTCACGGAAAAGAATGTAGGAGATGACTGGCCTAATCTTCTTTTCAAGGGAGTGTCTGAGAAGATTACAAGCTCTTTGAATCCTGCATAAGTCAAAACTTTCCATTTTTAGTCTTCCAAGGTACCGCCATTACTAAGGATTGTCTTTTGCAATAAAGTCTCAGCTTTCAATAAAAATGTAATTTGCATGCTAAGTGTACCACCAAAGCATGTTTTAAAGAACTTAATATGTAACAGATGAAAATATAAAAGTTAAAGTAGGACAATTTCTCACGTGAACATTGGAATTGTATTTCACCCCATTCATCCCCATAGCATATTAACAGTGACATTGAACCTGTTCTGTAGAATCCATAGTCACATCTGTAAATCACAACCTCGCCTTCGTTGTAGTAATCTTTGGTTCCATTGTGGCTACTATTTTCAACTTCGGGTGGCCGACGGCAACGGACTTGAAATACAAAAAGGATGAATATCTGTACAAGACTAGCCTCATGTTTACGGCAATTAAATTGCCGTCGTTATACAGATGCCCAGAGTCCCGAAAAGCTCTTCAAGGAATAGCAAGGGGGCACAATTGTCATGAAAAGTTATCTGATGGGTTATTAGATGACAAGAAGGCTGATTGCTATTTCAACGGTATTCTTTAATGTAGTTGAGAATTGATTGGACCGAAAGTTGTGTAAAATCTTATTCCATTGCACATTTTCTCTTCCATGAACCAAGTCTTAAAATCTATTAGTAACTTTTTGGTTCAAATGTTGTATAATTGCAACAGTATATAAAACATCCATAGTGACAGCAACAGGAGAAACCGGAACTGAATGTTTCGTTTTGTTTCCTATCAAACTTAAAGTATGGGTGTGAATATAGGCCCAATGTAATTTCACATTACAATTATTACTAAAATTTTTTTTTCATTTAATAATGTAAGCCCATCAATTTTTCTTATTGTGCCTTAATCATGCATTAGCACATCATCTTTTGGAGGCTACAGTTATCTTTACATCCATCCTTTCATCATTCTAATTCACATGCAAAAATTTAAACAATTTCAACAATTCACATACAAGAAACGGGTACCTTATACGTCATAGTACCATTTTACTTTTACTTTCTGATATAAATAAGTTTACACTTATTGTGATTTGTTGTATTATTTTCTCCATGTAAACCATAAATAATGCTGTTTTCACCCAAAATTAATGCAAATCAATGCTCGAGTTGCGAAAAGGTTCGTGTGAAATAAGGCCGGGCTGCAACATGTTCAAGTATATTCTTCACAATATTAAGTTTTGTCATGGAGAAAGTGAATATGAAATCCGTCACTGTCCTGCATTAACAAGCTACGTGTCTAATGAAGATTCTGAGGCGGCCTTAATATGTGTAAAATAAGAACTTTGATGACTCATAATAGTTTCATACAAGTTGACCATACATTCTGAGATAAACTTTTTACGGCAAGTACCATTGTAGAAAACAATGAAACGCCTGCAACAGAAGGCAACTCACCTCGTTTACATGCAGGGAGCTCATCTTGCCAAGCACCAAACGAGCAACGTGTGTGTGACACTCCTCGTAATTGACGACCCTTGTTGCAAGAAGCCACTCTAAAGTCACCATGGTGGGGTTCAAATACCCTATAGTTATTTTCGTCATGATACGCCAAATCTCCATTTTTCAGCTCTAAAACCGGGCAAATAGCTATAAAACATATTGTAACTTAAAGTTATAATCGTACCATCAATGAGGTCTGTTAATATTTGTCTTGACTTTGACTCTATAAGTCAGAAAGTAGAAGGACATCATCCTAGGCGCAGCCCTGACTCTGGAGTATCATTGCAGTGTGTTTCATATGGTAGTAAGATCTATACAGTGGTACAAACCTTTACAACTTCACGTGATTTCTTCACAAATATTAATAGCTGCTAACAGGAAGCAAAAATCACATTATTTTATAATTGACGATCTCAGTAGACAGTTTTGTTTGTTAATGTGACAGAGAAATAGACATAAGACGTCAAAAATATAAAAAATGTTTTCAAATATGACGTCGGAGTCGGTTGACAGTAAGATGATTATGTCAGCGCATGTGATCTATGCCTACAAATTGATTATGCAAACATATTGTAGGTTTAGAGGCAGAGAATTAAATGGTAGATGAAGTTAGTAGCTATAACTTTAATGCATAGATATACATTGGCATCTATGGTTTATCCCTGCTTATTTGAAATAACTCTGATCTGACAATGATGTTTACATATGTCTTACCATTAATATAAGACAAGTACTTAACTCTTTATGGTCGTTCGATACGAGGACACTCTGTTGTCATGTAACATAGGTTCGTCCTTTCTCCACACGTAATCAAATTTACTCTCTGTAAGACACTCTATTGTTAATAAAGTTTGCACTTGGTACTAATTATATATTACCCGCATATGTAAAAGTAAAGATGAATTAAATGCAAGAAAATTATCGTTCCTAAATAACAACTTCAAACATATTTTGGTATACGGGGAGGGTACGCACCGAGTGCAAATCAAGATGGGGTATTAAGCCACAGCCAGTAATAAGTATTGAAACTTTCACTATATAAAAGGAATTTGTAGGCATACAATCAGTTGAAAGCGCAGAAGACTCCATCACTTTGCGCCCGAGTAACATAACATTACAATTTAATTATAAGTTTTGAGGAACTGTAATGGCTCAGGAAAATACCGCAAATTATGTCAAACACTGACAGGAAAATGTGGCAATGTGTTGACATTCAGGGCGCAATTTTTAAGTGATGTAAGCCACAAGACGGATTGTTAAGATCTCACCTCTAGTAGTAGACTCCATACAAATCGGTTCTGTCCCACTCCAGATTTGGTTTCTTTGGCACATACGGCTGGTAAGTCCAGATATAACGTAACCGTAGTTACAGGAGTAAGTGACCACTGCTCCAATAGTTCTGTCATTGGGATTAATAACCATGTTTCCATTCTCTGGCGTAAACAGAGGTGGACATCCTGAGACCAAAAAATCCTTGTTAGTTAATTGGGCAAAATAATAAATTAATAAATAAGAAACGCAACACTTGCATGAATAAACATAACTTGATAACGGACTTGTTAATGTATGTCCTAATGCCTTACATATTCTTTGACCCCAAAGGAGTAATTGAGGAAAGAGCAGAATAATGTAGTCGTGTCCAACTGGTTTGCTTACAATTATTCTTTATCAGCTAAACAAACATTTCTTTCCCTTCTCTAGTTTAATTTCATCAGTGGTGGTACTTTTTAATCACAACCATAAAGTATCAGAAAAAACAAACATTTGTTTTGTACCTATAAGGTCAGAGATCTCACTCACCGTAGCTCTTACTCGTCATCTGTGACAAACGTTTGTAATACGCAATTGCCATGATAACTTTGTTTAGTATAACTGTGAACCAAGGACTTAAATTTTCGTAATTTAAAAGTTATGTTTATAGCAAACTTTGCATTATCGACCCATAGGCAGTCACTGGCGTGTGCAGGATTTCGGAGGTGGGGCACAACCCGCGTTTCCCCGGACTAGAGTTGAGGAATGTCGCAAGGGCACCGAACATTTCTTTCCCTTCTCTAGTTTAATTTCATCAGTGGTGGTACTTTTTAATCACAACCATAAAGTATCAGAAAAAACAAACATTTGTTTTGTACCTATAAGGTCAGAGATCTCACTCACCGTAGCTCTTACTCGTCATCTGTGACAAACGCTTGTAATACGCAATTGCCATGATAAATTAAAATTCATCGAATTTCCCAATATCTGAAACGAAAAATGTGATCAATAAAGCATCGAGAACCAGTTTTCGGGGGTCTTATTACCTAATATTGTAGGAACTTCCGAAGGCTTCTTCCCCTGATCCCCACCGGGGCTCTGCCTCTGGACCCTGTCATGGGCCTAACGTGGGCCTATATACTATAACGTGGGCCTATATACGTCACGAGCGCGATGCGCGATTTTGCACACATTGAGTATATGGGCCCGCGTTAGGCCCCTGACAGCGTCCAGATGCAGAGCCCCGGTAGGGATCAGGGGAAGAAGCCCCCGGAAGCTCCTACAATATTAGGTAATAAGACCCTTGAAAATTGGTTCTAGATGCTTGATCACATTCTCTCCTTTCAGATGTTAGGAAATTCGATGAATTTTAATGACAGAGTCCACGTTAATGTGAAGTCAGCTAATGAACTTCCAAAACATCCGTGAAATGAACAATTCTTGATATGGTTTATTTTGCCCGATTTAAGAGCTGATTTTCTCCTCATAGGTAAATGCAATGGGTAATGTAACGTGTATAAGTTTCAACACGCTACACTCCTTAGCAAAAGAGCTGTTTCGTGTGCACTAACCTAAATAATTGCACAAGAAAAGCCCATAGTGTGGGGTTTAAGGCCTCGTCAGGGTTCAAATACTGCCCGAGACAATTACGCAGGCGCAGGAAATTGATTCCCCCAATGGAAAGAAGTTCTCTACGAATTAAATCTCTTTGAACCATGTCAACCAGATCATTTAGTACACAACTGAGACATTTTTGCATGTATCCCTAGCAGCAAATGGACCAGCCATAATCCTTATATGGTGGCGATTTTGGAATTTGTCATAGGTGTGATTACGAATGCCCCAGGTAAAAAGAAGCCCCAATCTACAACACAAAAAGTAGAATGTGTCCAACGACAAGCGTGGGACCCTGGTATCAGAGAATATACGGAATCTCAAACGCCCCAGAATGTAATAAACTGCATTCCTGACCACTAAGACGAATTTGCCACTACAGTTCTGCTAGTGACATTCTTCAACCTGTGTTGCCTACAAGGCTGTCATCACCAATCACCGGAAGAAAATCTGGCATCCCCACATCCCAAAATTGTCCACGCTGCATTGACTGCTCTAAAAAGTTGTTCTTTCACACCCCACCATTCTATTGTCTAAGTGGGGTATATATAATGTAACCAACCCATAGCCTAAGGCTGTTGCAAATACAGGGAGCTCTCAAATACATTTTCTTCTGCGAGCACTTGCAAGTCTACATGCTGTATTGACTGCACCACAAAGTTGTTCTTTCACACCCTACCATTTAATTGTCTAAGTGGGGTATATAATGTAACCAATCCTATAGCCTATGGCTGTTGCAAATGCAAGGAGCTCTCGAATGCCTTTTGGTTGAAGATTCTTGTGGCAATAAGATGTGTCTTCGCCTGAACATCTTTACTTTAACCGTATATTGTTGGTAAATCTATGAAAGTGATAGTTGATCATTTTAGAGGGGCCGATTCATCACTCCGGAAAACGCTTTCCAAATTTCTAAAACACAAACTTGCCACTACAATTGTGTGTCTACCTGGACTTTGCAAAGTGTGTTCAGAACCTTTTATTTTACTACCTTTGTCAGTCTAAAACATGATCTCTACTTCTTGCCTTTCCATAAAATTGTACACTCCCAGGGCAGCCGTGGATTCAGGGGGCAGAGACTCAAGGTAAGGCACAAATGAGAAGCCGCCAGCAGAGTCTGGGACAAAAATGGAGGAATAAAGTCGCCAAGAAGACTACTATGTACAGAACGACCGTATAGACGATATATGGCATCCTAAATGGACACATGAAATTTCACTCTCAATCATCTTGACGATTTTTCCACCGCAGTTGTGCTTTGTTTCATCTTGTATCCTACCTACCATGGCAATATAGACTGCTATCATACACCGGCTACCAAAACTGCGGGAGACGTAAAAGAAAATCAATAGAACTTGGGTTACGGGTCGGATATCGTATCTGACTAATGCCTTACAGGCGGGGACGAGGAACTTTACTTGTTCAGTGCTGTACGGAAAAGTTAAGAATTTAATACAAAATAATATGACTCGGTTGGATAATTCTAGGTTGTAGATGCTTCAGTTCTTCTGTCAATTCACTCCCTCCGTCTCTTCAATCTCTCTCTCTGTCTCTATCGTCCCCTGAACTTAAATCCCCCAACTGGGTGATTTTCCTCCACTTGGCCACGTAAGTGGCTCCCACCCCCTATAAACACACTACTGGAGGCAGGCAGTCCAATAATTTGAATGCAATTTGTACATTGCTCTTAAATCAATCTTTATGAACACGTGATCGGACAGAATCCTTGCAACTAACTACAAAAATAGGCCATGTGATAATATCAAGGAAGCAAAAACCAATACTTGCTTTTCCTCAAGCAGCTAAGCCCACATAGTCCATCACACACACACTGTCTGTTCCGGTTTATACAAGTACCGTCTGGTAGACATGCCCTCTCACAATCCCTGCCAGCTCTTAACGTGTCTCGCTGCTCACACTCTTGGCTGAATGATTCTGTAATAAAAGACATGACCTTAATTTGGTACTATTGAATACTGTGAACCGTTGAATTAGTGGCGAATACTGAAGATAATTATGTTATGCTCTATCAAGGGACCCCCAAGGAACCGACCCCTCTGATTACTGTCAATCATTAGCAAAACGGTTGGAGTCATGGATAGGTGGCGTTGGTTGGAAAGCAGAGGCGAGGCCTATTCCCCCTCAGGGAAGGCCGGTGCCTCCTCGGGACAGGGAGTTGTTACGGAAGGAGATCCAACATTGATATGTCCTTTGAGAATAGGTGGTTGCCCCTGTCTATTGCCTTACTCTTGATATTTCTTAAAGACTTGAAAGAGATTTGATACTGAAGACAACGGTTTGTGTCATCTGCTACATCTTCAGGACTGATCATCATGATAAATTCATCAATTGACATTAAATTGCCAGTCGCCGAGGAAAAGTTCAAAATTTTAAGCTTTCGTTATTTCCTGTCAGTTTTATCACTTTAATCAACTTCAATGAAGAACTTCTTAAAACCTCCTTTGTCAAAAGTGCTTGCTACTAAAGCGGAAAGCTGTAAAAATTGAGATTTGTTTATTCGACTTGAAACACTGAGTCAAGGAGACGACCCATCAGAGTCTAGGGGACACAAAGAACATTTAGTTAAACATTTATGTCCTTGTCGGCAAAGAGGCAGCACTTCAAAGTAACGTCGTAACAATGACCTTTGTTATGTTATGCCTTTCTTTAATCAGAATGCTTAGGAAAACGTTTTCACCACTATTATCTTACCCCATGTGATTTATGCAGTACCTGTTTGGTACCAATTTATATTGCAAAAAGACAAAGAAAGACTAATGAAATCTCTTAAGTACGCATCAACTATTTTTTCGTTTAAATTGTACTATGTTCTTGCGAAAGGTAAATGATGCTGCAAGAAATGAGTTTAACAGAATGGCCAATAAAATTAATAATGACAATTAACCCATTGTATACTGCACTAAAGGGTCTACTGCAAAAATCTAACAGAAAGCTAAGAAATTTACACATCTTACCAAATTACAGAACACAGTCTCATCACCTAGATTGTTGTAATTTGTTGTGTTGTTTTATGTATTAATCTTTGCATATGTAGATATATTGTTACTGTACATATTTCCATATCATTTTTAACTTCTTAACTGTGAATGTATTTTATTGCGCTTATTTAAAAATTTTAACATTTATACTGGAATGAATAAATAAAATGATCTTTTTTGTTTCTGGATAACTTGGGTTTGAAAGTAGCAGACCATTATTAGAATTGTAAGTCAGAAAAGACTAAGCCATGGGGAAAACGGACCTGTCAATCAAATTTTCTTACCTGAGAAGGGCATAAATTATGTTCAAACACAGATTGTCTGACAGATTTGGGCGTTGGATCTCCTTCCCTAACTATTCCCTGTTCGGGGAAATATTCCAGTTTCATTGGATATCTTCAATAGGTACGATTCGTATTTAGTCCCTCAACGTCATCGAGTAACTCCGACGGACTATTGTGTTTGGGTTCATGAAGGAAGGATTCTTCAATGAAATTCCAAATTTCCAATTTTTCATAGAAAGTAACCCAAAATTTTCAAATTTCTTTCAATTCCACCCGTAAAGTGTAACTAAAGTCTAAAGTTTCAAAAATATATGTTACCACCCTTTCAAAAAAAGTGTGACATGCCACATGTGAACACATGTAATCACGTGTGGCAGAGCATATGAAAATACAGAAGGAAAAAAGTGTGGTTACGAGCGGTGACACATGTGGTATTGGAACCAATCTGACACACAGGACCACGCTTTTCCCTGCATGATTTTCACACCTTGAAATCTGGGTCAAAGTGGGGAAAGCTGTGTCAGGTTGACACATGTGGCAAACCAGGGCAAAGTGTTGCAAACAAGGTCAGTGAATGAAATCGAACTATGGAATTTACTTTACTCAGCACCACACTTCTCCACACATCTCCACACTTTGCCTACTTTACCCCAGTTTGCTTCCTATTACATGTGTCAAAGCGTGATTTTCGGTTTTCCACACATTGCCTCATGTCCAAACTGTGAAAATGCTGGTCAATGCATGGCACTTTAGAAATGTGAGTCAACTGTTTATTAATTACACACATTGTCACGCAAAAATTCACAGAAATATCACGCCTTTTCACACCCCACCATGGTTTTGCACAATTCGACACAGTATTTCACGTGTGGTATTGGAACTTTTGCCACACATTTTTTTTTGTAAGGGCAAGCTTGAAAAAGTGATGCAAATGCTCCAACCCCCAACTTCACAGGGCATTTTTAAGCTGAAATATACAATGTTGAAGTTTACTTAATTTGAAATGGTAAATTTCGAAATAATTTGTGATGTGATTCTTGTACTTTTCAAATTACCACCTTAGTATTTTTTTATTTTCTTCGAAAGTCTCTGCATCTTGTGCCAAAATGTGATCACTTTCTAACTGTTATAGAGTGACTTGACTATGCAAGCTCTCTGTGTGCAATATACTGTGCAAGAAAACAGTTAATTTCTCAAGGTGTCGTTGAAATATTTAAATTTCAAAAGGAAACGACAGTAGGTAATTTGAATTTTGCAAAAACGGACATCACAAATTATCAATCGACTGTTCCATATTAACTGAATAAATGTCAACATTTTATATCTCAGCAACACAGTAAGCTATGAAAATGTGAGTTGGGTGGCAGTCGGCAAATCTAGGCGCTACCCCTGCAGCAGAGTAGGGGCCCTTTATGTTAGCGCAATGCAGTGAACAGCTTTCACTGTGGGTTGCCACGAACTAATCGTAATTTTTCGAGAACCGTGCCGAATTTTGTCTTAAAATGCTTCTTTCTTTGAATAACTAAAACCTCTATAGATTTTTATTGGTTCAAATTCAGAAAATCATGTGAGTAAAGGTATCTTGCATGCAGGCAAATGTCTTTATATTTTTATAACTTTTCCTGAAACGTTACAGTTACTGTGGTGCGCGCTTTGTCCAAATCTGCTGAAATATTGCAATCAAGAAGGTTCCAAAAGGTTGGAAAGAGAGCTATCCTTTGAGCTTTCAGCTAAGATGAAACTATGACCACACAATATATGCAATACGGTCTTGATAAATGTTTCTACAGGTTCAAGTACAAATGCACTTCTGCGTTTTCGTGTCAGTCAGAAATGCTCTTTACCTTAACATTTCCGTCTTCAGAAGTCCAAAATTCACTGTTTATCTCCTGATCTCGGCTGCGTTTTTATTTCAGTGTTTTTCCTAATGTGAGAAAGACCTAAATGCTTGCCTCCTCTTTTGAAAATTACAAAGTTTAGCTACGGATATTATAGAAGAAGTTACTGCAAACTTAAGGCAATAGAAATCGCGTTGCTTCCTTTGGTGACAACATGTGGCATGGGGAACAACCCGAACCTGTATGAAACACAGGTCAACACCTTTTCATATTTCAAGCTCATATAAATGGTTTGGCTTCCTTTGCTCACATTTGCTACACTTTATGCGAGAACTTGCATAACCTATAGCAAACCGGTGAAAAACCTGTAGCAAAATGTGGTCGCCAGCCTGTGTCAATGTGTAGGGAATATATACGTCTCGACCAATGCATGCTGAATCTTGGATTTTAAAGACCTTAGAGTCCTTCGTCGGCGTGTACCTTCCTTTGTTAGTGGGACTCTTAAAAATTAGAAAGTGATGCATGGAAAACTTTGAGCGTTTAGTCATCATTTGACAAGACCTGGTCACGTTTAACAAGGAAATTAAGACGATGATATGATCCGGAGGTAACTGGAAGTACATAGCACATACTGTATAAGCATCATTTTGATGACCACTTTACAAACGGAATCATGGACCAAGTGGTAGTAAGTGATAAATACATAAAATACATGTATGGGTTAAGTATCCACAGAAGATGTAACTGCTGTTGGTTGGATAACCTTTTTAAAGCAACCCTCATGAAGATGAAGGAAACTTTGGGTAGGTTTCGTTTGGAAAACGAAATAAAACCTTTGCGAAATTTTAGACTTTTAATTTTCTAAACATGGTTGAATTTTGGCTTCATGGGGTATCCTTTCTATCTTATTTAAGAAGCCATCAATGGAACCATACAGATAAAAAATCATAGTGTTTTTTAGTTGTTCAATTTCTAGTTGTCGCCATGGCCGTCAATCCTGGGGGACGGGGGGACACGTCCCCCCACATTTCGATGGGTGGGGGACACAATATCAAATGCCCCTCACTCTTTGTAATGAGTGTTGTCGTGGCTGTATTTGACTGGCTTTTTGAGTGGCATGTAGGTTTGTTGAAAGTGTCTCGATGCAGATTCTGAATGCAGATTTTGTCAGGGAAATCTTATTAAATGAAAAATTTCAGCGCCCTTTGCGCGCATGCGTCAATGTTTGCACTCCATCTTGTGACCATTAGAAAGGTGATTATACAAGGAACTATTCTGATCACAACACTTTCCAAAAACAGAGATACATCTTTAAAAATCTGTATAAGGGCCCTGCATCAATATGGGTTCCTTCAATCTAATTTGTAAGCATGATGTGGAAGGTTGAAACTTTCAAGCACGTTGTGGCCGTTATACATTTTTTAAAAACTTTTACCGAGCGCTTCCCGGGAAGCCATTATCGGTTTAGATGGTGATTGCTAATACACTTACGAAGAAAAAGCTGAAACGTGCTTGTTAGTCCTTCTCATCTTTTGCTACACCTATCTGGGAGGTCTAACATCACCTTACTGAGCCTGTTCTCTCCCTCTTGCCGATTCTCCATTGCTGGAAGCTGTTCGTCTAGATTTTCGTTCAAAATTAGTAAAAATACGATAGATTTAAAGTGCTTGGCGTCATAATCTATATTACCATTTGGATGTAAAATAATAAGCATTCCGCTATTGCCCCCATTTTATATAATTGATCCAGAGCTTCCAGGAGGCCCTATACAGGCATTTGCCAGCCTTAGATGCCCTTTTATAATGCATAATGACGAAAAGGAAAATTTTTATAACAGTCCAAGAGAGTTTCTGTTGACTCAACGCAGGTATTTTTGAGGGAAAACTTTGCCAGAATAGAAGCAGTAAAGTAGCCAAAAGGGAGGTTTCAGGAAGGTTGTTGAAAACGTACTCTCCTCTTAGACAACATGATCCCTTCTTTCACCAAACCAAAACTTAGAGTTTAATAAATTATGGACATTTTCCAGCCATGTACGATCAGCTCCAAAAATAAACCAAAGTACCATTTTGCATCTAAGTAACCTTAAATTTACGAAAATTTTTCAAGGCTTCCCACTCCATTTAGACCCCTCCCCTAGGGCGACACCTTCATGTAGTGACGAGTCAGCATTCCCACTACTGTATACAAACGCAGGGTGTATGACAAGGTGCAATTTACGCGTCGACACTGCAGTTAGTAAAAGCATCCAGCCAGCCGGAAAATTAAAATTCACTAAACTATGGACATTTTCCAGCCATATACGATCAGCTCAAAAAATATCCCAAAGATAGCACCATTCTGCACCAAAGCAACCTTAAATTAACAAAATTTCTCAAAGGGGAGGGGAAAGTTCTTTGCTTAAGGGAGGGTATATTATATTATATTAGCATCACCTGGATAGCGTACACTATGCACCGGCAATACTATTTTATGCAGCTTGCTTGATTAGACTCATCGTGAAGTTCATCTAACATGGGCAGAACTAAGCCGGTGATGCAACAATCTTCTTTTTCTTCATGGGATGATTCATAAACTATGATCAAAAATGAAAAGTTTCTTACCTGTTACAATCTCGCAGAACAACATCAACAGGTACACAGTTGTACTTTTAAGCAGCATATTGACATATACAGGACAGTAAAGTCGCTTATACTGTCTTCCTTGTTGATATCTGTCCTTTAATACACTCGTTAAGCAATAACCTTTAATGTTGTTATGGCATATATAGCTAAAAGAAACAATCCGGAAATTCACCTAATCACCCCTTTGTGAGAAATTTGATTGCCTTCAAGTGATGTTATAATAATATTTTTAAACAAAGAATCATTTGAGTTAAAAGCACTAAAATATGTAGTCACATTAACATTGCCATTGATTATTGCCAAGAGGAAATAGCGGAAATATCGTAAGGGTGCTGTGGCGAACCAATTCACTGAAACATGTTCAGATTGTACTAATACTGAAATACGTAGGAGATCATATAGGAATTTTGTACCCATGTACGTGAGGTGAATTATTTCTCATGCTGGTGGTGTGTGAGAGCTTGGGGGTATGAATGTGCCACTGTATGTATGTGTTGCGCTGTGAACATGATAATTGGAGGATTCAGAAAATCCAGACTTGGTGAAGTTGGTATAGATTGTCGATATGAGAGAGAAAACTATGTTGCTCTGGGTGTGGTTCAAAGATCTGAGGTTAACAGGAGACAAAGCTGAAAACTCATGAAACTGAATCAATGATTACTAGGGTATGTGAGTGTCTACAGATTTCATAATGCCCAGTTACGCAGTAGTTGGCCCATAAGAGGTAACCCTATCGTTGTATGTGCCGTTTTTTTCAAGGTCATTTGAGGTCAACAGAGGTATCGTTTTCGTAGTCTGTTATACATGATGAAGGGATTGCTACTTGAATAAGTGAGCTTGTGGATCAGTGTAGTTCCTGTGGTACATGTATGTTGCAGTTTGTGGAAAGAGTCTGGCTGGAAGTCTGACTCTGGCTGAACCAGATATATTACCGCATCTATAAGTGTCATTCATTCAAGGGCCATCTCTTGTTGGTCAAGGATATAAAATTTTATGCCCTCTGTAAACTATGACAACAATGTTGGTCCAATTCGCAATCGAGAACCCTGCATCTGCTTTGTTCTTTTGATTGCACACAGTTTCAAACCGATGTCCCCGCAGAAGACATAGATCCCTTGGCCTTGAGTAACTTCCCCTGTTAACCAAAAAGAAGACGTAAGAAACATAAAAATATGAGAAATAGAGGAAGGAGAGCCCCAAAGGAATATGTCAAAAATGTAGGTTTTGCTGCAAGGGGTAGGGTGAAGCATGGTCTTGAAGGTGTGCATCTCATATTCTCTGCAAAATTATGCATCCGCTCCCATCGAACTGCCGTGCCTCCCTTGTGCCCCCCAGAATGAAAAATCTGGTGACGCCATTGACTGAAAGTGTGGGTGAGTTACCTTACAGGTGAAAGAAGCTTGGACACAAACAGTTGTAGGCTGCAGATTTAATGTTGACTAATTTGAGCCTCAGGTACAGTCACTACCTGCTCAAATGTTATCACACTTACACGTATTTTTATGAGGCGTCTCTTTGACCTTCGTAGTACTTCCTTTTACCTACCAAGATTTCCTCTGTGAGGATACCTCTCAAATTGGTGAAATTTGGGGAATATCCCTTTTGCAATCCTCTTTGCAAAGAGGTCATAGGCTTTTACAAATGCCTAATACTTGAGTACGGCAATGCTGCTGAAGATACAGTACTGTTTGAAATTACTTCATTTTTATGTATCCAAGACACTCCAAGACTTTGCTTCCTAGATCATACAAACTTCTTATAGAAATGTGCTCATAATGTTTTGTAATGTATCTAGACTTGCACTGAACATTCACCATAAGTGTAGTGTGAGGGCATCGTTAGCCTCTTTGGCACTCATGTTTTTTATTTTATTTATTCTTTCTTGTAAAGAGATATCTAAGAAATCTGGCTGAGTAAGACTCCCTCGATCCCTTGAAATGATAGTCTGTGTGTAGGAACAATACAAAAATTCTACATCGGCTTAGCTGATGGCCATTAACGACATCATTTAAAGGGGAATTTTCATGATACCAGACAGTTCCAATTCTCCCAACTATGCATCTTCTAGCTCCTCCCATAACTGTATGAGACTCTTCCTTGTGCAAGAATAAACCTGTTTTATTGCTTAAGGCCATGTCCTGGTGAGCATACAAGGCTATAAAATGTAATAAAGGTAACTCTCTCTGCCTTGTGTGGAATGTGAGCTACTCTGCATCTTTCAAATTTTCAAACTTTGATGTCAATCAAAGAGCAGTGACCAACTGAGAATTTTGATACCCCCACACTAAATATATACTGTGGGGTGATGACTGTCTGTCTTTAAGTTATCAGGTACGTTTGTTGCAGTACAGGGGAACAGGGGACGAAGTGCTCAACAGTTTGCTGTAAGGGCTTCTAGTTATTATGAGACTTACGGGATCCTCTCCATTATCAAAGGATTGTAATGTGGGGGTGACTGCTGCAACCATTACGGTCCCTCCTCCAATCCAGATTGCCAACTGGCGTTTTCTTTGAAAAACGTGCGATTTTCTGGCGAACATGAGCTGACATATCCTCCACACTCCCCATAGAAAGCAGACATACGCACTTTGTACTAGAACGTATTGCAATCTAGGTCGCTTTTAGCAAGAGTCACCAGTGGCGTCACCAGACTTTTCATTCTGGGGGGCACAAGGGGGCACAACAGTTCGATGAGGGGGCACAAATAGATAGTGGCGTATGCAGTATGTTGTGTGAACGCCGGCCTGGGGGAGGGGTCTAAGGGGAGGGAGTTCTGAAAAATTAGGTGTCCTTAGATGCAATCTGGTGCCACATACGCTACCTTTTGGAAGTAAAATTTGTGTAAAAAATAACGAATTTTTAGGAACTAAAAAAAAATTATGCATGGATTGAGAAATTCTCATGAAAGTGAAAAAACGTGCATGTGTAATTGCCGAATCAACGATCAAATATTCGTTCCATTGTGGACTTTTCAATTAACGTGAAGTTTTTATGATCCACAAACTGAGTGATTGGAGTCTTAACGGGATTAAAGGGATCATAGAATTTTGTATCATATATCTCCCTTTTAAAATTTATTGGAATTATTTTTTCGAAGAAGAAAATGCAGAAAAGTCTCATTGAAATTGCTGGCACTGAGCTTGCATTGCAATTCGTAATGGCAAGTTCCATGGCACTTACGAAACAACACCATTCACTGTTTTGGTCAATGAGTTCGCGAGGCTGACATATCCGCTACACTTTATCAAGACATATATTCACACCTGTTGAGGCGACAAGGATTATGGATAGATTACCAAGACCGATGCTCAGCCTCCGACACAGAGAAAACCATGTGTTTTATGAGATGGGCGATTTTTTATTCGAAAAATACAAATTGCTGCCTTTTCTTGTCCTAAGAAGAATCAAATCATATGAAACATGGTAGTCAAATATTCTGACTACAGAACTTACAGGAGATCTATATTTCTTCAAAATCTCAAATCTCAGTTGGGGGGGGGCACACGGGGCACAAGGTTTTCCAGGGGGCACGTGTCCCCTGCCCCCCCCCCTTGGCGACGCCACTGAGAGTCACACTGGACAATTTTGTTTTCGATAGTACCCTGCTGAAGTACTCAGAGTACATTTTTAAGTTGCAGAAAGTTTCAGTGGATGCTGTGTACCCAAGGTCAGGGTTACAACGCCCTATGGTACTGTTTATTCTTTTGATTTAATATTCTTCACATGTATTTAACGTTAATAAACTTCATAGTATGTATTTTTATTGACCAAGCTAGCTGAGAATAAATTTGTCTAAATCCTTTAAAAAATATGGGGTCAAAAGTGGAAGTACACATGCATCTTGAAAAAACATTTTAGCTGAGAAATAAGCAAAGGAAGATTGCTTTCTTTAAAGGTTGTGTGACATGTCACCAAAAAGAGCTGTATTGAATAACAATACTACCAGTGTCCTTGAAATTAAGGTTGAAAAAACAAAGGCTAATATGTGCCATATAGGGTATGTTCCTCTATAGATGTCACATATTTGCATATTTAGCTCATGTATATAACTGGGACGTTAAATCTCATCTAACTAACTAACTAACTAGATGTCACATATTTGCATATTTAGCTCATATTTATTCATGATACAAGTGTGAGATAGAAATTTCCCTGTAAAATGGTCAATGTTTGACGGATTTTAATGGGAACTGTGGCTATTTTCTGGGTTTTTAATGCTTTTTCCATCAAATATCCAACTATGTTATTCTCGTGTCACACGACCTTAAAGGGAAACAATTGTACAGCTTTCTAAGCAAGTACAACATTTAGAACACATTTTTCCAAGCATTGTGATACCATTAACAACTAATATAACTCAATATCTTATTTAACACGAATTTTTCAAAAAAAATTTTTGAAACTCACTAAATGCCACTGCGTAGGCAGTCATGATATTGTGATATTACCCACAATGCAACGGAACTGTGATGTCACACCTGCACCTCGCCGCGGGTTTTACAACAACTGCTTGTGTAGTTTGTAAGCACACACCTACAGTATTCACGGTAACGTCAAAACTATCTTTAATTTTCCAAAAATGCAGCGGTTAAATTTGCCACTAAAATCCAGAAATCTGTACATTACTATCTAATATCATCATACAGCCTTCTTCTTACTTGATACGTACGATTTTTAACCAGTTAAAAAGTTCGAGAAAATCCTTCACCCTACACTTATAAGTGCAGCTCGAAATCCATATTGACTCTATATGGCATATCACACACATGCATGGTACTGACCACTGCACTGCATCGCCGTAGTCCGAAGGGATTCGATCATACTTGTCAAAACGTTTTAGATTTTTCTAAACTCTCAACAGCCAATCTGCCAATAAAAGTTGTAAAATTCAAAGTAAAATATTCAAACAATACACAGAAGTCTCTTACCAGACAAAATGCGTCTGATTGAAGCTTACTCAACCAAAAAGAAATTCTGTGCCTGTTACCGAAAGCTCGAGGCAGCCATGATGGGAACACATCGCGGAGAATGGTTACGCTTGCTTCTGGTAGACTCAAATACAACTCTCGACTGACATTTCAAGGTGTTGCTGAAAGAATGCGGCCAGTACTCCACCAAATATGCAATAATCGATATCATACTTCACAGTGTCTACGCAAAATCCTCATTATATGCATTAAATCAGAAAATATCACAAGACTTTCGTCTCGAACGAAAGCCAGGCCCTAGCGAACACGTATAGGTGTTTTAAGGAGAATAGTGTTTCCATAAGTTAGACAAAAATTCCCTCAGTGGATCAGAGTTTCCTTGAGTTTTCATGACTACTACCGAAGAGTTGAATCTCTTAGTGTTCTTATGGTAACATAAGAGTAAAAACAGATAATCATCATTTACGTATAGAAATATTTATGAAGAACTATCCAAACACCGCATGGACACAACCCTTCAGCGTGATACCATGGCCTCGGAAAATGGAACCACTGAAAGAGAGTATTCCTTGATAGCATCCTCTTGCAATACTACGAAAAATAAATGGGCAAGAACTATTTAGTATTTTTAGCTGTGGGGCATAAAAATCCCACCGAAGTTTTTGTTATACTTTCTATATTTTTTATGATTTAAAATACATAATTTTGAAATTTTGAACCACCACTCAGAAAAATTAAGAAGGCCTATTTAAATTTATTTGAGCTGGCAACATTTTGCTCTGAAAATCGTGAGGTGCGTGTTGTACGTCAGCAATCAGCTGATATCTAGTCGTCTTCTTTCGAATATGTCTGCTCACATGCCAGCAAACGAGGGAAATTTAAAATATATTATTCTTAATAAAGGTTTCATGTTAGGTCCACCAGGTAAAGATTATCTGTAGTATTTATATGTATACTACACATATGTAAAGGGTCAAATGGCCACTCTTGTTCCCCTTTAAAGAAGTTTTAATCGAAAAAGCTATAAAGTAGATAATTCTTCATGGTTGCAGAGTGGAAGATACTACAAGATTGAACTCTTGTAGCACAGATCATCTTTGGTCGCCCTTATTAATAAATTCCTTGAATACCAAGATATTACAAAGATGACACTTTTCACATATAGCTTGTGTGTTACATAGTAGTTTTGTACTATGCTGACGTACTGCAAGAACCATACAGTAATATTTTTACAAAGGCTAATGTAAGTGTAAAATCTGACGATGTCCAAATGTTTACTAGAGGTTTGAATGGCGGAAAGCGAAAATTAAACACGTTGAACGTAGAAGTTTTATGGTTATTCACTTTATCTGTACCTGGAGAGGTTTAAGGACACTAAGTTGTTGTACTATCGCAAGCGTGAAAAATCATTGGGGAAGCAGGTTAATGTAAGAAAACCATGCAGACAAGAACTACTTTTACGTCTGACTTCTTGACACTGGTGTTGTACCTTGTAATACAAGGATACTGCTCGTTCAATGAAACAAACTCAGTCTTAGTTGTTATGGTCGTGATTACTGACATCTATAAAATCAAAAATATTTAAAATATGAGAAATCTCGGGAAGGGAAAAGTTGTGTAGACCCCTGCATCAAATAATTACCACATGAAATAGAGGGGCTAACTGGAGTTGTTGACGAGACTCACCTTCACGATGTTACCTTGACATTATAAAAGACCACCCGACGTAATCCGAATTGCACATGCTGTGGTAAATAACTATAACGTGCTCGACAAAATTCATTTCGCTACTTGTAAGAGGTAATGAAATTCGAAGTTTCTTATTAAATATATTTTCATGACACGGTATTTCAGTGAAAAGAAAAACAAAAGTTTTCACAAGTGTAGCAGAAATAGATTGTGTGACTTGGCAACACTACTGTAATTCGCCATACACTACAACACTGATTTACACAGACAGTACAAAGACTTTAGTAAAGTGTGTAGAATTGTAGGCCATTATATACAGGGTAGCGTTAGAACCATGGCAGCACTCAGTAGTAGTCGTAATCTTTACCTAACACGGTCAACTTGAAGCAGTACACCTACTTGTTGGTATAAGAAAACATGGAAGCAAACAGACTCAAATCTTACTGTAGGCTATCCTTTGGAGCTTGAATATACAGAGGATGGATTTACACATCGACACAAAGAGAGCAAGAGTAGGATTAGTTGTGAAGGTTGTTGCCTATAATAAGCACTTGTACTAGTACCGACCGGAAAACTGTGTGATTTAATGTTTTCTACGCAAGTGGGGAGTGAGCTTACGGTACCGTAAGCGACAGTGATTTTTGACGAATATATCTGAATGTATTTGAGGAAAATTCTGTTTTGACCTCCCCTTTTGATCAGTTATGGAGGCAAAGAAAAGAGGACTGAGTGCACCTAACGACAAGGTAGGTAGATTACAGTTACTGGGGCAGTATAGACTTACATTAACATGAAATAGTCAGTTATGTGAATTCTTAAAATCGCTGGAAATTGTCAAAGCTGTTGGCAATGGGGTCTAATCCTCGTAGGCCAAGGTAAGGTATATTACGCTTTTTCAACTGCACTGGGGAAGCATCAGAACTTGTTTCTGTACTGATCCTTTTAGTAAATGTTAGTAGGCATTCCATGTGCAATAACCGAGACATCGTGTTACTTACGATGTGGCTCTTTTACGTCGTATTTGAAGCGCCCTCTTTTTTGGAAGCAAGAAAATGGCTATTAGCATCATTTGTGTGAAAAAATAATTGGAAATTCATGAAATCTTGGGGCAATGCTGTTTCGACTAGCTTTTTCAGAACATGCGTTAGAATATTAGTCTCTACAAGTAGTTTACTGCAAAAACCCGTGGGTTTGCTTCTCCTTTAAAGGCAGTATGACATGAAAATACCATAGCTGGATATTTGATGTAAAAAGCATTAAAAATCCAGAAAATAACCACAGTTTTCATTAAAATCCATCAAATATTGACCATTTTACAGGTAAATTTCTATTTAAACATGAGCTAAATATGCAAATATATGACATCCAAAGAGGGACATACCATATGGCACGTGTTAACCTTTGTTTTTTCAACCTTAATTTCAAGGACACTGGCAGCATTGTTATTCCCCGAGGGGTTTATTATAAAAGTTAAATTTATTTCCTTAAAAAATATTGATATCACTCACCAAACTGTAATCTGTATGATCAGTAATTAAGAGATAATTTATATAGGGTTAACAAAAGAATTCTCCACACTGTGCAACATTTCACATCATTATTTTTGCATAGGCAGTTAGTTTCTTCAGACACCATCAAACTTTGAAGACGTATATTTTGAGAACGGTAAAAGATATTGAAATAATTCCCAAAGGATCTTTGATTGGAGGACTTAATTCTTTAACTGACAAGTGAAACAGCTCTTTTTTGGTGGCATGTCAACCCGGAAAGATTGAACCTGCAGTTAATCGTGACGTACCCCCTCACAGGATATATATTGCCGAATTCTTTAACATTCTGAACTATGGTGTTGCCAGACCTAACGCTGGACTCAAAATTGGTTTGTTCTTGAAAGAAACAGAAGAACTGGACTGGCGATGTTAAAGCTTGTATGTATATCGAGATAACCTTTTGACCCTATTCCACGACTATTACATAGACAACACATTTTTGATAAGCAATTGTTTACTGGTATATTGGAGAGATCAAATTACTGACATCATACAACTGATTAAGAGGAATGCTGTCTCAAGTGTAGACATTAAACCACAGTGTAGCGTAGAAAATCCTTCACCGTCTATCCGTTGAACATGCACTCACAACACGGTTCTAAGTTTCAAGGATATTTCCTGATTTTAGAGAAATTCCAGGGATTCTAGAGGTTTTAAGGATTGTTTAAGGAAATTCCAAAGTTTGGGAAATTAATAGAAATTTTTGAAAATGCAGAAATGTCAGAGGAAGTAGACCAATTTCTATAGAAACTGGTAATTCGTAAAATGCAAAGGAAACATGTTCAAATTTACACAGTATTTTAGACTTTGGCCTCTGCTGCATACTAAGATAGCACCAACTATTCGAATTCTGAAGCGATAATGTATGTAATATGTTCGCAAAAGTTTCAAAGAGATATTTTGAAGAATTGGTATATGAAATACATTGCAACGGAAACTGAGAAAAAAATCAGGATTAAAGGAAGTTGGGAGTTCACTTGAAAAAATTGCATTTAAAATGTGGAAGCACTATCTGTCTCACAATGGATGATGACTGATTACAACTCCCATTGGCATGTTTTAGTACATACACGGGGAACTGCAGTTATACCAAGAATGCCTTTATGGCAACAGTTTCCCTATGTTGTTCAGTGGGTAACATGCCACACTGCAGGGACACATTAACCGACAGTGTATTTAGGTTGTCTAGAGAGACATTCGGCGCTTACATTATGCCCGTGGGGACGTGGGAGATATTTAACACTTTTTAAGCGTAACCATCATTTGATGCTATGAAAGCAAATACATGTTTGACGAAATCGTTCCCAGATTACAAAATATTGCGTATTTTAAGCTTTTAAAGTTGGATCTGCACATTATAATTTGAGATTATCCCTTTAAAGTCCCAGTACGACTTTGTATACTAATTTGATAAGAGAAATGAGTGGTGCTTAAGGTTACTTAAACCCAAACGTAAACAGAGAAATGTTTTGTTGGAGAAAAAAGACATTTACGAAAGTAAAAGGTTGTTTTAAACAAATCGTGGTTGTAATGTAACGGCTGTTTCAATATGCACAAGGTTCATCACGGTGGGAAGTTCTAGATCATTATGAATATTCATTACTCAGCTGCTTCGAGATCACAATATGTCGACGACTGTGCAGCACTAGGCAGCCAGTGTACATCTACTGAATACGCACTCGCTTACCGTATTGCCATTGTGCACTAATCAACGGCGAATTCTAGGCTACGATGTGCTTGATGCACGAAGAATGTAGCTATAGGGCCGTAACACACAAGCAGTCAACTTGCGTGACACTGGCGGCCGGACTGCGGCTGTGCATGTTCGTACAGCCTGCCAGTATTTTGCCTCGCTGCGCCAGGCAACGTTATCTTGCTTAGGATTTCAGGTGAGGTTTTCCTCCTTTTTCATGTTAGTTGTGCTGCAATTTTGTTGGCGTGGGTAATTATTTCTAACTATAATTCCATTCTAAGCCTACACTAACCTGAGTATAGTCCTAGGCTGTTTGTGTAGTCCATCCGTTCGAATATACAAGCAAATGCTCTGCACTGTTTACCTGCGTACATTTCACTACAGTTGAGCATGTAGGCAAGGCACCTATAGTTGTTTATTCATGAATAATCATAAACAAACAGACTTTCATTGGTTCATACTCCTGACTGATAAGCTCATTACGAGGAGAGAACTCGAATTTCAGTTGGCAAGCCGAATTCACCATCTGCATTTCGGACAAAGATTACTCCCGAAAGAAGCTAAGACTGTTCTTCTAGGTATGTTAGAGCCTCTTAAACTGTTACCAACTTCATATATCTGGCTCTCGTGCTTACATTTCAGTTTTGTTTCACTTTATTTTATATTCCACTAGTTATCCACAGCTTGGAAGTTCATTTTCTTTGAGATAGCTTGGCGGGTAAGAGCGGATCATATATCCGGTCGGATGTGTCCACGATCTCCAATTCAAAAGCCCGAGTTCTAATTGTTAACAACTGAAACCGTTTTCTCTACAAGTGTTTAGTGAAGAATAAATCTAACAGTCGGAAAATGAAATATTTTTAATGACAGGATCATTTTTATACATTTTGTTTCAAACCACAATGCTTTGGATTGCACATAGGGTAGTCAGTTACGAAGGTGCTCCAATGCTTCTACAATCACGTTTCTACCCATTCCAGCCCCCTAAATTTGTCCCGTATTTGATACACATTTTCCTTCAGTAATAACCTCTAGCTTCCTGCAATGAGATATCACAAGGTTGTCACTCGATTTCCAACACAAACTTAAAGTTTTTTTTTAAATTTAAATAATTACTGCATTTTACTCAGGGTAGACCCTAAAACTTGGACTCACGAAATTTTTTGTGATTCTATCGTGTAGCGACAGTAATTCTATCAAGTAAAATGTAAAACGTTCCCCTTTCCTAAATTGAAATTTTTTAAACAGGGAATCTAGAAATTAAAGTCTAGAAGCAAGGTATGTGGTATACAAAAAGCTTTTCCAGGGGCCAAAATGGTGTATATCATAAAAGAGTTATTTTTCCCAAATACAAGTAGTACCTTTAATAAAAAAAAAGTAAAAAAAAAATAAAATAGTATTAGTAATAATGTACCTACAATGGCGCTTAGTGTCTACAACGTCGTTGACTGATTTATCAATTAAATACTTTACTTTCTAGAAAATCAAAAACACCGTTTATGTAATGAAATATTATTGTTCTGCAAAGCCAAAAGGAAATGCGTTTTTTTCAAGTTGATACCTACCATTACCACATACAACAAAGTAAATTATTTTCCAACATAATCAAATGTACATCAAAGATACTTTACAAGGAAGTAACACGGATTTTCGATAAAGTAATGGTGTAGTAATTTGATGCTGCAACGATACCGATTGCTAAACATACGATGGGTCATTCGCCCTAAGTCTGAATGTTGTGCACCTAATCATCAAATTGCCGATTGTGGAACCAAAGAAGCACAGATAACATCAACCACAGATTAGAATGAATTTTGCAATTCGTTCCTTTCAAAGTACTCTAGCAACCTCGGTGGATCAACAAACTTTTGCTGAAGTACTGCCTCTTTGAAATTAAAATTTTGGCCTACCTTCATAAGATTTCCTATCATGAGACTGCCATAATGTTTTTAAAGAAGTTAAAACCTTTGCCATGAATGTACCCGTAGGAGACTGAACATAACCTTTCGTCAACTGCTATTAGTCGTCTAGAGGAGACGCCAGCGAAAGTGGTCCACCAGAGTAGCTCCTTTCACCCCTCAGCTAAGAACAAGTCTTGTAAAAATACCGGTACCATATAGTTTGGTGTAAAATGGTATTTCATTCCATCATTTCACTTTAAACCTGACTACTCATTCTTTTCCTCATTATAGGCTGCTTCCAAATTTCGGTAAAGGATCCATTCCGACTTCGGTCTTTTAAATGTGGACTTTGTTAAAGTTTGTTTCGACTAGGGTCTTTTACATCTAACATTCGTATTAGTATAAACTTTCGAACCTATTTGTCAAGTGATGATAACCAAGTAATTATAACCACGTCAGCTTCGCTGCGTTAATTGGGAACCTACATCATGTAGTCCTGCCGAAAAGAGCGGGGGTTAGTACACTAGTCTGCATTATTTACTAGCCTATCAAAACATGTTGATGTGTAAGATCCTACCTCTCGTGGAGCCCCCTGTGGGCTGGGGGTTGAAGAATTTGCCTACGGTATTTCCTGCCTGTCGTAAGAGGCGACTAAAGGGAAGGACTTGCACCGTATTTAAACTTTACTTGACACTATATAACACATTTGTGTTGGTGTTTCGTTAAATTTCATCTAACTAACTAGCCTACCTCTCGTGGACGTTAATCTCCCCCTGCCAGCAGTTTTGGAACCCTGACCAAACTATACAAAACATATCCTTAAAGTTTTCCTACAAAATCAGAAATATACCTGTGAATGAAGAAGATGTTAAGCAAAGATATGGTTTTCTGTGTCATCGTCTGTTCAGTTTACCACATTATAAATGACATGCTGTTGTTACAGTGACTACCCATTATTCTTAAAGAACTTCTTTTTCAGTATAATGGAAATATCTTTTTCAATCCATCACTAAGATTTTCTTATCCTACTTTCCACACAGACTGGCTTTTGTTCAGGTTGCCATCTTCTTCCGGAGCAGATGGCTTGGTGGGGATCTCCATCACGAATTCTATAGCCAGTGTAACATGAATACCAGATGACAGTTCCGCGTTGGAGATAGGAACGATGCGAGCATTCATGGTCTCCATTGAATGTGTATCTTGCAATCAATTGAGAATCATGTAGTGTTACAAAATTACAGCCAACTGGAGGAAATAGAGATAATGAACACTAACGTCATTTCCAATGTAAGAATGGTTCTTTATTACAAAATAAGTTTGTATTTTAAAGAAAGGCACTTTCATAACTATGATAGTTAATTGTTCGCAACTGCCCATACATATAGACGGGTATTGCAATAAGCAGTGGGCGAAACTCCTGTTTTCCTCTCTAAATGTTCACAATATATGCGTGATAAACATCGATGCCCTTCAAATGTGATACAACATGAACAGTTCTTCAAAAAGGCAGTGTGGGAATTTATAGATGTTTTTACTCCCTTGAAAGGTTACAACGACGATATGGTAACAATAATGAGTACTTACTTGGTACACACAAGTTTCGAATGTTTGGTTCCCATTCTCCATCCTTGCACACTGGTTTGATCTGTAGACATTTGAAGTAACCACTGCTGCATCGATATGCCAAAGTAGTGCCAGAAGTAACAAACGTATTAGATGTGTAGTAATAGTTATTGGGTAACTTGAAGCGACCGTACGAAGGATGTGGAGGAATGCAACATCGACCTTCAATATGAAAGAGTAAAGCACATAAAGCTAGGGCGGAGTTAAAAGCCATAGACACTGTACAAATTGTGATATTACAACTACAAGGAGATGACGGGGTTAATTTTGCCAAGTCCTGATAAAAATGGAGGTGCTTTGATACAAGCTTTTCGTCTCCCAGCGAGTTCTAGGAGACGTTTTCTCGTAAATCGTATCCATACAGATGCCAGTATCTATCGACCATTGTATGGTAGAAAACTGAAGCTATCTTCAAATATATTAGTACAAAAGTATCAGGAAATCTAAATTTAGAATTGAGCTTAAACTTGAGGGAGACGACCATTTAGGGTAGTTATTGGTAAGTACTGAGTGTATTTCACTAATCTGCTCTAGTGAATGTATGGCTCTATGTTGGTTAGGAGATGATGCAAGTCTTTCTTTCTCGTAAATACTCCATCCTAAGTTCCTAACATCACTAATGAGGGACTACGTTCCGAGTCAGTGTCGCACTCGGACGTTTCCTTAGAAGAGGCTCTTAAATTCACCTTCTAGCCATCTGAACGATTACAGTGTACTAACCATCAAGATAGTAGTTCTCTAAGCAGGTACTTGGGTAGAAACGTACAAAACACTAAAGATTGCTTTCATCCTGGATACACCACAACTGATTTTAGACACAAATGGTAGCCGTTCCAACTGGCGAAGGGCAATAGCGACGTTACGGGAAGCTTGTAGTGATTAGCTTTAGCGCCCTCACTTTGAAATGTACTTTTCTCTGCATTTAACTTAACGTTCTTGCACAGGTTATGTTAATAAGGCCAGCATTTTACAGCTGCTGAGTAGCTCACATCTAACTCACGTACTTGTTTGCACTGAGCTTGCCCTATAGTCTGCAGATACAACATGTCACTGCAGCACTAATGGGTTGCCTTCGGCAAAGGCCTGTAGTTTCGCTTCATCAACCAGTCACTTCGAGACGGCATTATCTTTCAGAGAAGGGTTCTTAGCATTGCAGCCAACATTTAGCTACAGTTATCGTTCTCACTTTGGCCTCATATTTCATCGTAGCACGTTCGCTTGTATTGTTTAGCGCCGTAAGGTGCATGATAATAACAACGAAGTCATCACACAGCCACACCAATACCCATTTTGGGTTGGTAAAAACGATGTAATGAGCAAAGGCTTAATAACGGGGACAGGTAGGGGCAGGCTCGCCTCCCTTCACCGGCCAGGGGCGCAAAATGAAGGCAGACGTGAAAAGAAATATAGAAAAAAGATAGGAAAACAAACACTAAGAAAAAATGGAAAGAGAAGGAAATGGAAAGATTGTGTAGCCTACTTTTCGAGCCCCTCCGTCTCCGGTGAATTGTTAATTGGTGACGGGAAGAGCACTCAAGTTAAATTGAGCCGTATGATGCGGTCATGTTCTTTTGTTGCAAGAATGACACAGCAAGCTGTGCCTTAAATAAGAGTTTGCTGAGTTCCCACAGGGGATGATAGGTAGTCAGGACCTCGGGCTCTGGGGGCGAACGTCGAGGCAATTGACCCCCTGCAAACAACCCTTGTGACACCACTAGTAATGAGTATAATACAGATGGTGTATAACCAGACATGCCAAAGTTATTTATCCAGAGGGTACACTGGAGATGCTGAGATTGTGAGAGAAGGAAAATGCACTTTACAAAATAGTCTACAATAATTGGGGAATCCTTAAAAGTGAGCAAGACATCTGCAGGATTTGACAGGCTATATCAAAGCTCAAAAGTGTAGTGATTCCTTCCTGAAAAGGAATAATTTGTAGCACTAACTCAGTTA
This sequence comes from Holothuria leucospilota, assembly GCA_029531755.1. Taxonomy (NCBI): domain Eukaryota; kingdom Metazoa; phylum Echinodermata; class Holothuroidea; order Aspidochirotida; family Holothuriidae; genus Holothuria; species Holothuria leucospilota. Next base: position 1,928,740 of record CM055967.1, on the reverse strand, counting down.
ATCAGTTTTATTACTCAAATTTTCACTTCTTGACTTTCTCATTTTTACGGTGTCTTCAGAACTTAACCTCTTCTGACCTCATATGACCTTTGAACCAAAGAGTAATGACAAAAAATGAAAAGAGAACATGCCCTAGAAGGGAATCGTACCAGGGACCTCCATGTGAAAAACCGAGCTCTAATCCACTACGACATTAGAGAACTCGTTCAGCATTTGGTATTTTTAATCATCCTATGGTCACAGCATCCTTTACATGTCTTCATAATTAGGTAATTCAAATAAGGATTATTACTGTAGCAGTTATGCTTGTGAAAAAAAATAAATATTTTCTGTAATTTTATTTTGGAGTGATACAAAAATTCAACCTTAACTTTTCATGTGTAACCAAACGCCAGACACAATTTGGAGGTACCTGCCATTGTCTATTTAGTTTACGAAGTTTTCGACGTTTTACATCTGGTGACCTCAGATGACCTTCCACCTCCAACAAGCCCGTAGGGTTCTCTTTCTCTGTAAGTAACACATCTACATACCAAGTATGCAAAGGGTCCATCATCCCTGCCTTGAAATATCGTATTTTTTCAAGCGTTTCGGTTGTGATCTTTAATGACCTCAAATAACCTTTGACCTCCACTGAAACCAATAGTTATGCAGAATATAAAATGTATAAAGATTGTCCACCATTGCTATCTTGAGATATAGTGTTTACAAGAAGTTTTAAGAATTTCGTATTTTTGCCTCTGTTGCCTGACCTCTGATAACCTTTAACCTGTATAAAAAAATCCATAGCGTTTAGTTTTTGACTATGAAACATCCACATGCCAAGAATGAAAGCATCCGTGCTTCTGACCAACAGATTTTGTGATTATAATGTTTGCAGTTTTTGTTCTCTAGTAACCTCACATGACCTTTGACCTCTACCAAAGACAATAGCGATCTTTTTCTTAATTTGACAGTTATATATCAAGTATGGCAGCTATTTATCATTGTTATCTTAAAATATCGTGTTTATAAGCCAAGCGCACCACACACACATACATACATCTACACACAGTCGCCCGTGTGATTGCATAGATTCCTTTTGCCTTCGGCAAGGAATCAACTGTTCTTAATGTTGACAACAAGTGTGTCCTATGATACCTTGCAACCGATTCTCTAGCACCCAATGAAATCCCAACTGACCTTTCCTAAGCCAGTAAAGTTGCCAAAGAGAAGATCGTCTGGTTGAGGGCACAGTCAGCACAGTGGGCAAGAAGTCAAAATCAATACGTTTGCTAATGTTTCACATTGTTGAAGAAGCCTCTACAATTAGTAGCAGCTGCAAAAAATGTCTTTGGCCAATTTATCCTCGGCCTGCAATTGACTATGTCAGCAGCATGAAAAATTTGCATGGCTTTCCAATCGACCCACTTACTTGGTCGCTTGCAGCACCACATTGCATTCATGTAAAGGGCTCGTGTTGATTTAGAAAGGGATTAATAACATTATAAGCAGATGCAGAAAGCAGATGCTACTTGAAAACAATTCTGTATATAGGTTGTGGTTAAAAGAAATGAATTGTAAAGAAACCATTTAGAAGGGAATTGACTCATTATGAAGCATATTACTTTGCATATGACCAATCGTAGGGAGTTCGTTTTATCTTTGTGTCGTTTCCAACTCTTCTAGCAGTTACCTGAGCAAACAAGAAAAGTGGATCGGAAAAAAGAAGCGTAATTTTTACTGTATAAAATATTTTTTGCAAAAATGGTAAATTAATTTTTTTGGTTTGAGGCGCCTCCTGAGGCAGCAGGTTCAACATCGTTACATTTGCACATTAAATAAACCCTTTGTAAGTTCATCTTACTATCACGACAGTTTGGAAGTCCTCTTGTCCAATTTCCAGCATCACATAGAGATGGTTCGTCTTCGTCAATTGTAAAGCCAGTGTCGCAATTAAAGATCCTAATTACACCATGCACTGGGCGACGATGCGTAATACCGTCCAATGTATACGTGACGTTACCATTCGTCAAAGTTTCATGATCACATGGAACTGAAATTACAGTAAAGATGAAATAAAACTTCAATCTCCCAATGGTCTGCTGAAGAAATGAATAAAAATTACTGTTGTTGTTTTTATTTTTCATTTATTTCAGATTCAAACATAAATCTGCAAGTATTTTCACGCAATTTTTAACCACTATTTTTACCAAACTCCATGATTGACACACATTTCCCTTCAACTTATAAGTACTAATCAATGACAAAATATTTCTGTCCTTGGAATAAAGAGTATTATTAATGCAATTTTTCCTATTGTAAGACCACAAGATTCATTTTATTCTGAGTCCTAAGGCATATACATGAAGGGCGGATTTTTTATCTCAAGCTTTGAAGTAAATAAAAATTACAAGTCAATAACAATGATACGAAATGTCAATATTCTGACGGAATCTACCTTAAAATATGATACATCGACACACTCGCTATGTTTCCGGAAATTCCCAGATAAGAGTCAATACTTTGACAGGCTATAAAATGAGGATACGATATCTCACACATTTAATTGGTAGGTGTTGTACAAGGTGGAGTTGTGCCCGCGGCATGACTAACAAAAATATCTCTTAACCGTAATAAGATATAACATGGGAGATGGTGTTTTAAAATGCAATGACACATTTTCAATAACAACATACAGTAACTACATTTATGGTGATAGTGAAAGTATGAATGAGACTTGTCGATGTATGAAGTCCAGCTATGTGATACCTTTTTCATAGTTCCAGATAAATATGGCCAAATTTTTAATGAATATGTAAAAATGAATATGTAGGGAATTGGAGGACAAGGCCTAATAAATATTTTCTTCTAGTAAACTTTGGTTTATAAGCAATCAAGTGTTTTGTGCAAATTTTTGGGTAACGTTTTCCTTCTCCCTTCGGCATCCAACCAAAGATACTTTTGAAAAAAATAGCTGTTTTTTTAAAAGTTATTTCTTTTAAAATGGAGACTTGAATGTACTTTTGTTGCAACAATTAGTCGGTGATATTGTAAATGACAAAAAATAGAACACTAACTCCTTGAACAGCCTGGTTCTTTGCCCCTCCATATTCCACGTTGACATCTCTTCTTTTGTCTAGCTTGAAACCCACGTTGTTTACAGATAAAGTTTGCAGTTGTGCCAGCTGGTTTAAGTTCTTCTGTAATTTCTTCCAAACCCCGAGGGACCTCAAACTCAACATCCATATTATATTGCCTTAAATTAATCACAAAACAGGGATCTGCAAAAACAAAACCAGAACATAAAGAATAGAAATGATGCTGTTGTTCTATTGTTACAAGCTGTTTAATAGACGAAACCCGTCTTCGTAAATTTATGTAATGTTGAAATCCTCACCACCACGGATGATATCATAGTACTTTATGACAAATTTAGATATTTTTTCTCTTTGTTTTTTATTTATTTATTTTTGTTTCTCGTGGATTGTGGCACTGGAGCTTCGTTTAAATGACCCTTTATCCCGACAGAAAGAGTCGTTAAGCTCGTAAAAAAATTCGTTAACCATCTTGGAAAAGTAGCCCCTTGCTTTGGCTCTCAAATATCCATGACGTGTCTTACAAAAGTAAGGATGGGCACTCTCAAGGCATAAACAACTCAAAAAGCTTTCTAATTGAAGTTTCAACAAAAGAAAAAACCTTCCCCCAAGACAAAAGGTCTTATTAAAAATGTGTGCATCTGCCCCAAAGGTTTCAGTAACCAAGACGTTAAACTAGATCAGCTTACACCTACTCTAAACGAAACCAATATCAAAAATCACTACCCAAATGTTTTCACATCCGCACCTATTTACAGGAATATTCAACTCTGTTTGGGATTTGAGCAGAAAAGTGTGTTTACGGTCCTTTAGGATCACACAGAGAACATAAATGTAGTTGTACTGTGTTAACAAAGGTGTTTGCAAACAAAAGAGATATTCGTAATGCAAGAGGAATAGTGTATAAAATATGGAATTTACGTAGACTGGTAAAGACCTTTCATAAGAGATTACCATTTCTTCATATTGATATTGTGATTTTTCGTTGAAAGGACCATTTAAAATGGGAAAGTATTAATTTAAGATTCTTTCAATTTCCAAGGATTACATTAATACCAAATTCAGATTTCTACATTGCTATTATTAATGTGCTACATAAGAGGGCCTTTAAGCTGTCATGTTGTGAATAGATATATAGATAAAAAGTGGTTTGGTTGCTTGCTATATGTTAACCCTTCATTTAACAAAATAATCTTTGTTTAAAAGGTTCGGCGTTAAATATTATCGCAAAATAGTTAACACCATTATTAGATATCAGGTGAAGCACCTTTAGCAAGTGGTACAGATGTAGAAAGCAGATATTACTTGAATACAATACTGTATATAGGTTGTGGTTAAAAGAAATGAATTGTAAAGAAACAATTTAGAAGTGACTTGACTCATTATGAAGCATATAACTTTGCATATGACCATTCGTTGGGAGTTGGTTTCATCTGTGTCGTCTATAACTCTCCTAGCAGTTATCTGAGAAAAGGAGACAGGTGGATCGGAAAAAAGGAGTGTAATTTTTACTGCGTCAAATATTTATTGCAATGGTTTGAGGCGCCCTCCTGAGGCGGCAGGTTCAACATCATTTAATATGTACATAAAATAAACCCTTTGTAAGTTTATCATACTTTCACGACAGTTTGGAAGTCCTCTTGTCCAATTTCCAGCATCACACAGAGATGGTTCGTCTTCGTCAATTGTAAAGCCAGTGTCGCAATTAAAGATCCTAATTACACCAGACACTGGGCAAAGATACTTATTACCGCTCAATGTATACGTGACGTTACCATTCGTCAAAGTTTCATGATCGCATGGAACTGAAATTATAGTAAAGATTAAATAAACTTCAATCTCCCAATATTGTGCTTAAGGAATGAATAGAAATTACTTTTTTTTTTCATTTATTTCGGATTCAAACATAAATCTGCAATGTGTGCTCACGGAATTTGTAACCAATTCATTTACTTAACTCAATGGTTGATGAATATTTTCCCCTCAACTTATAAATACTAACCAATGAAAAAATATTTCTGTACTTGGAATAAAGAGTATTATTTATGTACTTTTTGCATATTGTAAGACCACAAGATTCAATTTACTCTTACTTCCAAGACATAATCATGATGGGCGGAATTTTTATCTGAATCTTTGAAGTAAATAAAAATTATGAGTTAATATTAATGATACGAAATTTCAATATTCTCACAGAATCAGCCTTAAAATATGACACATCCACACACTCGCTATGTTTCCGGACATTCTTAAATAAGTGTCAATACTTTGACAGGCTATAAAATATAGATGCGATATCTCACACATTTAATTGGTAGGTGTAGTACACGGTGGAGTTGTGCCCGCGCCATGACTATCAAAAATATCTCTTAACCGTAATAAGATATAATATTGGAGATGGTGTTATATAATGCAATGACACATTTACAATTACAGCATACAGTAACTACATTAAGTAATTGTGATAGTGAAAGTATGAATGAGACTTGTCGATGTATAAAGCTCAGCTATGTGATACCTTTTTCATCGTTCCAGATAAATATGGACAAATTTTCAATGAATCTGCAAGAAACTCCACAGAGGAAATGTAGGACACACGGCCTAATAAATATTTTGTTCTAAACAACTTTGGTTTATAAGCAATGGAGTGTTTTGTGCAATTTTCCGGGGTAAAGTTTGCCTTCTCCCTTCGGCATCCAACCAAAGATACTTTCGAAAGAAAGTCATGTTTAAAAGTTATCCCTTTTAAAATGGAGACTTGAATGTACTTTTGTTGCAACAATTAGTCGTTGATATTGTAAATGATACTAAGTAGAACACTAACTTCTTGAACAGTATGGTTCTTTGCCCCTCCATATTCCGCGTTGACATCTCTTCTTTTGTCTAGCCTCAAACCCACGTTGTTTACAGATAAAATTTGCAGTTGTGCCAGCTGGTTTAAGTTCTTCTGTAACTTCTTCCAAACCCGGAGGGACCTCAAACTCAACATCCATATTATATTGCTCTAAATTAATCACAGAACAGGGATCTGCAAAAACAAAACCAAAACACAAAGAACAGAAATGATGCTGTTGTTCTATTGTTACAAGCTGTTTTATAGACGAAACTCGTCTCCTTAAATTACGTAATGTTGAAATCCTCACCACCACGGATGATATCATAGTACTTTATGACAAATTTAGGTAATAGTTTTTCTTTTTGTTTTTTTTTCTCGTAGAATTGTGGCACTGGAGCTCTGTTTAAATGACCCTGTATCTCAGACAGAAGTAACCGTCATGCTCGTAGAAAAATTCATTAACGATCTTGTAAAAGTAGCCCCTTGCTTTAGCTTTCAAATATCCATGACGTGTCTTACAAAAGCAAGGATGGGCACTCTAAAGGTATATGCAACTCAAAAAACCTTCCAAATGAAGTTTCAACAGAAGGAAAAAGGAAAAAGGTCTTCTTAAAAATATGCGCATCTGCCCCAAGAGTTTCAATAATCAAGACGTTGAACTAGATCAGCTTACACTTAGTCTAGAAGAAATCAATATCAAAATCAACACCCAATTGTTTTTACATCCGCACCCATTTGCAGGAATATTCAACTCTGGGATTTTCAGCAGAAAATGTGTTTACGGTCCTTTAGGATCACACAGAGAACATAAATGCAGTTGTACTGTGTCACGAAGGTGTTTGCAACAAAAGAGAAATTCCACATGCAAGAGGTATGGTGTATAAAATATGAAATTTACGTAGACTGGTAATAAGCTTTCATAAGAGATTACCATTCCCCATATTGATATTGTGATTTGTCGTTGAAAGGAGTCAAAGGACCATTTAAAATGAGAAAATATTGATTGCAGATTCTTTCAATTTCGAAGGATTACATTTATACCAAATTCAGATTTCTACATTGCTACTATTAATATGTTACACAATGTAATTTTTTCTGCGTCAAATATTTATTGCAGAAATGATAAATTTATCTTCTGGTTTAAGGGCCTTTCTGAGGCAGCAGGTTCAACATTATGACATTAAATAAACCCTTTGTAAGTTCATCATACTTTCACGACAGTTTGGAAGTCCTCTTGTCCAATTTCCAGCATCACATAGAGATGGTTCGTCTTCGTCAATTGTAAAGCCTGTGTTGCAATTAAAGATCCTAATTACACCAGTCACTGGGCGAAGATGCGTAATACCGTCCAGTGTATACGTGACGTTACCATTCGTCAAAGTTTCATGATCACATGGCACTGAAATTACAGTAAAGATGAAATAAAACTTCATTCTTCCAATTATTTGATTAAGAAATGAATGAAAATTTCTGTTTTTTTTTTAATTCATTTCAGATTTAAACTTAAATCTGCAATGTTCACGCAATCTGTAACCACTATTTTTACTTAACTCCATGATTGATACACATTGCTCCCTCAACTTATAAGTACTGAAAAAATATTTCTGTACTTGGAATAAAGAGTATTATTTATGTACTTTTGCCCATTGTAAGACCACGAGATTCAATTTACTCTTACTCTCAAGAAATAATCACGAAGGGCGGAATTTTTATCTCAAGCTTTGAAGTAAATAAAAATTACAAGGCAATAATAACGATACGAAATTTCAATATTCTGACGGAATCTACCTTAAAATATGATACATCCACGCACTCGCTATGTTTCAGAAAATTCCTAGATAAGAGTCAATACTTTGACAGGCTATAAAATATAGATGCGATATCTCACACATTTAATTGGTAGGTGTCTTACACGGTGGAGTTGTGTCCGAGCCATGACTAACAAAAATATCTCTTAACCGTAATAAGATAAAACATTGGAGATGGTGTTATAAAATGCAATGACACATTTACAGTTACAACATACAGTAACTACATTTCATAAAAGTGAGAGTGAAAGTATGAATGATACTTGTCGATGGAAGAAGCCCAGCAACGTGATACCCTTTTTATAGTTCCAGATAAATATGGTCAAATTTTCAATGAATCTGCAAGAAACCCCACAGAGGGAATGTAGGAGACAAGGCCTGGTAAATATTTTGTTCTAGACAAAAACGATGTGATAAGGAGATAGAGTGATTAATAGTAAAAGCTGTTTATATCCACTTGATACTGTGTAATTTTTTAAAAAGATATATGAAATTACAATGATCGAACTCGAAGTAAGAATGAGGCTTAGTCACGCGAGGAAAGGGGAAATAGGGCGTCGGATACTTTTTAAGGGAAAAGAAAACTTTCTTTAGGTCTTAAGTGAACTCTTAAGAGGTTATTGGAAAGGTGTTTTTAGCACAAAAAAAAAATAAATAAACAAACAAACAAATAAATAAACAAACAAACAAACAAAAAATAAATAAATAAATAAACAAACAAACAAAAATAAATAAATAAATAAATAAATGAACAAATGAATGAATAAAGAAATAAATAAACAAATAAAAAAATAAATAAATAAATAAACAAATAAATAAATAAATAAAGAATAAATAAATAAATGAATAAATGAATGAATGAATGAATGAATGAATAAATGAATGAATGAATGAATGAATGAATGAATAAATAAATAAATAAATAAATAAATAAATAAATAAATAAATAAATAAATAAATAGCGTACTACATTATCACACTTCAAAGACCTTAATTATGCATATGACGTCAAGTTGGAGGTCATCGCGAATTATTTTAACTTACACCTTCAAACGCAGACAATTGATTTGTGGACTGGTAGGATAGGCGCTTAAGTCTACTAAGCGGGTGTGCAAAGTTTATGTGGTACGTTCCGGGAACTTAATTGTTTTGCCTCCAAAATGACGTAGCATGTCGTCTACACATTCGTGCTAAGCTTATCATACTTTCACGACAGGTTGGGTCCTTTCGTGTCCAAATTCCAGCATCACAGAGCGATGGTTCGTCATCGTCAATAATAAAGCCGATGAAACAAACTATGCACTGGGAGAAGATGCTCAGTTTCACGAAGTGTTTACCTGATTCTTTGCAGAATGGGGGTGCTTTGTTACACTGAAGTTCATCCGTCAAATTACACTTCTTGACTATATCATCTTTACGATGATTTCAAAATTTGATCTCTGTTAACCTCACATGAACTTTGAATCCCACAAAAAACTGAATAACAAAAAAACAATTGAAATGGAAACGTGTCTCAGAAGGGATTCGAACCCCGGCCGTCTGTTTGAGGAACCGATCACTAATTCACTACGCCATCAAAGAACTCGTTAAACCAGGGAGCTGTTATTTGGATAACAGCTCCCTGGTTAAACCAGTGCTTCCCAACGGGAGCGTTATCGATCTCTGGTGAGCTTGTAAAGTCATTGGGACGATGAGATCCAAGGGGCAGAGGGAGGGCGTGCTTGAAAATAATGAAATACTGAATTTAAAACTGGACCTTACAAGATTCCAACAGGTTTCCCGTAGCTGAGCTCTTAAACTAGTTCGCATGAAAAGGGAATGAATGACGTCAACAAGCGGAGTATGTCTAACAATCCCTCAACAGGTGCACACAAAGTTTTTTAAATTGCATTTATATCCACATGCTAAGAAATTCTGTGTTTAATTTTAGTATTTTCCTGGTAAGGACCCTCATATTCTCATCAGCAGCAGTGAAGCAGTGAACTAATGGGCTGTGGCTAAACATTGTCTCTCGATTTTACCTTGAATGTAGTTTTTCCCTTGCAGCCCATGGACATAACTTACTAACGGGAGTGACAATTGTAGATAACTGTAACATAAAAGATAAGTTTTGCAATGTATTAAATAAAAAGTGGAAATGTTTTCAAAAATGTAATTTTTCGATTAGCAATTTTCGTTTTTCTTATTACTTTTGTCTGTTAGAGAGCTTGAACGGCACTACTAAATTCCTTAAAGCCCGATGTGACCCTACCCTCCTACTTCCTTCCACCCACTGGAAAAACTCCTTGCATCATCAAAACGAACTTCCGTTAGTAACTTGCAGTGTTGTAACAAGTTAAGTCACTGACTCGGATTCGAGTCGACTCGAGTCGCTTATTTGACTTGACTTGACTTGGTCATCAGCCATAATGATTTGACTTGACTCGAGTCTGGAACCCTGAATGACTTGACCTCACTCGAGTCACCACCCAAAATGTCATGACTTGACTATAGTATGGTATGGTATGACTCGAGTCCAACTGGAGACCCGAGTGAAGGAAAATGACTCGGGCCTCCTGCTGCAACTCGAGTCTTTTGATGCGACTCTGATGTTTGTTAACCTACTCTCAATCCTGGACTGTGCACGTCCATATCGCGAAGTAGACGGGCCTGCAGCACACAACGCCCGTGTGTAATCAATACCAGCACTGTATGCCTATAGCAGAGCAGTTCGACAAATCCGCCCTCGCTGCTGCGGAAGCATGTCATATCCGACTATGTACGCAGCATGCCAGGCGTTGACTATTACGATCACCGATGTCGGTGGTTTCGATCAAAAACCAACTTATTGCACAAACAGGGTTGCCATCTAAATGATTCTTCGTCTGATTTCAGGGGCTTCAGAGACAATTTGCAATTTCCGGAGGAACATAGAAGCAAAACTTAAAAGCTGTTGACGAATTTCTATGTAAAAGACTGGCTTTTTGATTGGCAGGTAGGTTTTGTTGGGGAATTGAAAGTTTCTCGATGTAGAGCCTGAATACAGGTCTTGTCATGGGAATCTTGTTTAATGCAAATTTTCGCGCGCGTTCGTCATGGTTTACATTCCATATCATGATAATTATTAAGGTCATAATACATGGAACTATTCTGATAACAACACTTTCCCGAAAACAGAGGTACATCTCCAACCGTTGTAGGGGCCTCGCATAAATATGGGATCTTTCAATCTAATTTGTGGAAGGTTGAAAATACGTATTTACCGTTTTACATTTTTCAAAAAAAAACAAAAGAAAAATACCCAGAGCCTTTCTCGCAGCCATTATGGTTGTTAATACACTTACGACGACAATGCACTCTGAAACCCGCTTGTTAGTCCTTTACCTCTTTTGCTGTACCTGTCAGGGAGGTCCAATATCACCGTCCTCCACCTATACTCTTTCTCCCTCTCATTCCCCACTGTTGGAAGATGTTTGTCTGGATTTTCGTTGCAACCTAGTAATAATATGGTAACTATTAAGTGCTCGACGTCATATTCTGTAGTTTTATTTGAGTCGGGTCATAAACATGTCAGTGCCCCATTTTCTATAATAAAATCAGAGCTTCCAGAAGGCCCAATACCGGTATCTGCCAGCCTTAGATACCCTTTTATAATGCACAATGAAACAAAAGAAAATTTTCGTACTAGTCAGATTTAGAATGTAATACACAACATGCCTGACTTGACTTGACTAAGCGTTTGTCTTGACTTGACTAGACTTAAAGGAAGAGTGTAAGCAAAACACTTAATTTAGTATGTAAAAGAGAAACTTAATCTACGCAATTTGGTGAAACTTTCATTCTAATCGGACATGTAGTGATCGAGATATCAGCAAATGAAGTTACTACATTTGTAACCCAAAGTGAGGTTGAGGCAAGCACTTCATCACATTGATGAGAAATGCTTTGTTTCCTTAGTTTTTTTTCAGTCTGTTGTGCTGACCTTGAAGTTAATAGGGATTGGACCTCCCCATGTGGAATGTAAAGTTTGTAAAATCTTATGCCTCGTATGTAATCACATTCTGATAACATGTGATTGTGGAGGAGAAAATTGGTTGTAAAGTTTAAAGAAAAACAAGACTGGTCATTAATGTGAAGGTATGACATCATATGTGCTTGCTTCAAGCTCACTTTGTGTTGAAGATGTGGCAACTTTCACTGCTAATATCTTGAGAACCACACATCGGATTTCAATGCAAATTTTCACCACAATACTGAGAATAAGTACTCCTCTAACATATCAAAACTTGATTTGAGCTTAGACCCTTCTTTAAAAAATATGCTTGACTTGACTTGAGAATGTGACGAATGACTTGACTTAACTTGTGACTCGACCTAAGAGTGACTCGTTACAACACTGGTAATTTGAAATACAAAATGGTCTAAGGGTGATAAGTGCACATTTAAGGTTATTAGATCATCGAAAGATAGTCAAAATTTTGACGTACAAATGCCTTATTCTCGTTCCAAACTTTGGTGTTACTCTGACATATGTTAAATTCCAAAGACATTTCTCCGTCCCTGACCTCAATGTGATGATTCCCCATCACACAAGTCGGTAAGCTTTTTGAATACAGCACCGTTCGTTTCCTAGCCTGCACCCATACTTGAAAACAAAGTATATGTTGGCTTACCCTTTATCTGAGCGTGTTTTAGTATTGTTTAGTTTATTTGTTTTGCTGGAATATAACAAATATTCTGCTTTAATGGGGCTACAGGGGAATAAGCGTTGACTTGCTACGCTAAACTTATCATGGTTCTCTTAAATCACGTGACAGTGATGACATACGTTCGACTTGGAATACAATTTCATGAAAAATCTAAGACATGCTAATAGTGAGAGAAATATGATGAGACATTGGATCCCACAACTGATGATTAATTAAGAATGGGGTGCCTATAGTTATCCTCTATAAGGAATGATATTACTAGAGGATACATACGTAAGCACATCTTGCGCGTATGGCTGAGGTCACGATGCACTATGCAAGTACAAGTTTACATATTGCATGTGAGTTAAAGTTTCTTCACGTATACACAGCAGACATATACAACAGACAGATATCAACCTCATTTTGGACTGTTTAAAATTCAAACTAAATAACTTTCGTATGCATCAAGAAATCGATCACACGTCTATTACTTGGACACCATTGATGACTTTTAGTTTTTATCTTTTTTCATTCACCAAGAGTACCTGTGTAAAAAAACAGCTGGGCCTAGCTCCCATGAAAAGGATTAAATCGGACCTACCATACTTTGAAATGGCGCCACAAACACTACTAGTCTTTCAATCATCTTTTCGAGGGTTTTACTTTTAAGAGGTAAAATCCATTGTTTCAGAGGTTTCAGAATTTAATTAGCAATAAAATGATCATAATGTATGGACTTTTGATTTCGGGTCCAACCTCTTCCTAGACAGGGAGTTGACAGGATGAGGAAATTTCAATCGACCCTTTTCTAAATAGCAATTACACAGAATTATGGGATAGAGTTTTGGTACCGGTACGCGCCATTCTTAGTCACAGTAAAATTCCTTTGATAAATACGACGCACGCCAAAAGTCCATCCCATAATCCTTTATAATTTCTCTTAAGAAGAACGTCTATAGTGATGAACGTCTGACAAAAATGTGATATCCGGTTATCCTGACCCATATTTTTTGAACGGTGCCTCTTATAAAATGTTGTATATGTGTGCGAGACGGGGAGGAGACTGGAGACTGAGACTTGTCCCCTTAAATTCAGGCAGAAATTTGTTATTCTAGGGCAATGTATACACTTTTTTGGACAAACGTGTACTAATTCCTGTCAAAAGTGCATTTGCATCCCCATTGAAAGTATTCCAAAGCATTTGAATGTAGCAACATGGTTGTATTATTTTGGCTCTGGTCGTCCACATCACTCAATATTTTTCGCCTTCAGTTGTTCAGCATTATGCGGTTCATCGTGAGGTACGTTGCTTAGTTATAACGATGGTCATATGTATGCCTAACACATCCTTTTGTTACAAGCTTTCTGTTTACTTCATGGGCTGATTTAGTAACTGTGATAGTTTTATGTTCCTTTATGCTGTGGGTGCTATTTACTATTGCAGGGAACCTATACACAAACCGTATTGTCCACACTCTTCCATACATTCCGCTTTAGTTGAAAACCTGTTTGCGTTTCCGTAGCAACCTCCGTAAATGAACTTCTCACAACGTCCATTTTGGAAACCCCATCTCGAAAAGTATGCCTTGCATGGGCCGGGCTTAATGGGTAAGCTACACACAGCCGCTGCAAAATTAAAACAAAACCGTAAGTTGTAAATTTTAATTGAAAGGATAAGTAACATCCTAAAGATAAAGACTTAGAGTATAAAAGGTATTTTGAAAACATCGGTTGACAATAAGGTGATTATGTTCATGTAAATGGTTTGGGCCTACAAGTTGATGATGCAAACAGATTTTAGGTTTCGAAGCAGAGACTTCAATGGCAGATCAAACAAGTAGCTATAATATCGTTTTGTGGGCCAATAGCTCCTGCGAAGGCTTGGTACGAGGTCTTGGGGTGTAGCTCGAGACAAAATCGAGCCAAAAAATGAAGACAGTTCAAGTTGGTTTGATTTCAGTCCATTTGCCTTGTTTTTATTATTGCTTTCTTTCCTCAAAAAATTGATGAAAATTACACAATTAATAAGGCCGACCATATTACAAAGATCAGCTATATACAAGGTGACTACATGTTTCGTCTTAGAAGTCTAGAACACGAGTGACAAACTTGCGCGGCTTGTGCTTCCAAGCCTCGTGTGCCTACGGTAATAATGCAGTCCCCCTGATTGGTCAAAAGTTGTGACGCATCCCAAAAATAAATATTATTGAATATGATGATCTTGGTTAAACAACGAGGAGACTGTAAAGTGTGAAAATAACCTCGCCTACAAAATATGGGATGAGGGACGTGGAAGTGGCCACGTACACCAAAACACGTGACAGGAAACTGGAAAGACTGCCAGGTGCCAGAAGCGTGGTAATAAATAAATCTAGTGAGATAAACAAATCTGCTTGGCGTACTGTGTAAATTACTTGGAAATGGATAGTATGAACTTAATACTATCTGACAATAACTTTAATGTATAGATATACATCGGTATCTATGGGTTATTCCTCCTTGTTTGAAATATCTCTGAGCTGAAAATGATGTTTACATATGTCTACCATCAGGGGCGGGGTTTGATGTCTGAAAGTGGTGGGCAAAGCCAGGTAGACTGTCAAAAGGCGCCGAAGGCGCCCCGGGAGAGCAAAGTCCAGGGGCAGAGTCCCGGTGGGGGCCAGGGGGCGAGGCCCCCGGAAGATCCTGGGTATTTACGACATTGTAGGCATTAAAATGATGCATTTTAGCTTCAAATTCAAATGACTTAAGGTGGGCAATTAGCATACCACAAAAGTCACAATTTGACTTTTTCCAGTTATATCCTTACTCCATGTGATAGATGTCAGATGGATCGATCATGCTGAGAGGGCTTGGGGAAGTAAAGAAGAATAGGTGATTTTGAGTATTTCTTGGGGCTTTGGAGCAATCATTGCCGTTGTCCTATCATAACTTGTATGATAGTTTTACGTGGGCACTGGCAAGATCATCGGCAGTTAAAGCGCAAGGAAGGTAGTAAATTTTATTGGAGGCAGCATCTTGGAAAGTTTTGGCCGGCGAAGCCTTTTACCGCGATCGCTGAAGGCTGGGCACTGAGGGTCCTGAAAAAAATCTTTCTTAAACTTGACGGCTTTTATGGCCATTTTGTACCATATCTTGGGAAAATCCTGCTTCCACCAGGTGTTATTTGAAATGCTAATGAAATATATTTCATATGATGATCGTAAATTTAAGATAGTAACGGTCAGTCAATTTGCTGAGGATGGTGATAGTTGGTGAGGAAAGTGAACAGGAAGAGGTGAAGCGAGGATTTGCGGTATGGTTATTTAGTCAAGGTGAGCTACAGGAAGTAGTAACGAGACATTCCACCAAAGTTTTCCTACGCACAGCTAGCAGTACAGCAGTACAGCAGTACTAAATATAATGTGACGTCGATTTATATAAGGGTGATGCAAAACACGCCGATTTTTTTTTCTTTTCGAGAATTGCGGTTCCGTATACATGGGTATAGGGTTTACGACTGTTTGCAAGGACAATGGTGAATTTTATGACGAACATTAGAACTTTCAGTGACCCTTATTTCTGAGCTTCAAGTCACAACAGTGTGGCGCGCAGGAAGAAAGAAATTTTACTGTGCAAGACAAAAATTTTCAATTGTATTAGTCAATTTCCTCTCGAGGTGCGCGCGAAGCGCGCCGAGAAAATTTTTCCCAGTAATTTTATGGTTTTTCGATATTAATATTTACTTCATTAAGCATTGCAAAATTTAATCATAATAGGTTACTGAAATTCTCTTATTATTTCTCTGGTCTCGCTTACTTTCGCTCATTTCTTTTATTATTTTTATTTTCGAAGCTCTGGAAAAAAGTGGATGGGGGGACAATTGCCCTCGCTTGCCCCATAATCCCGCCTTTGTCTACCAATAATCGAGTACTCACTATTTATGGTCGTTCGATACCAGGAAATGGTATTGTCACGTAAAAGAGAATCGTCCTTTCTCTACACGTAATCAAATTTGCCGTAAGACTGTCTATTGTTACTAAAGTTGCACTTAGTACTAATTATATATTGCCCTCATATGAAAAAGTAAAGATTATATCAACGCAAGAAAATTATCGTTACTAAATAACAACTTCAAGCATATTTTGGTATACAGGGTGGGTGCGCACCGAGTGCAAATCAAGGAGGTGTATTATGCCACAGCCAGTAATAAGTATTGGAACTTTCACTAAATAACAAGAATTTCGGGGCAAACGATCAGTTGAAAGCGCCGAAGTAACATAACATTACAATTTAATTTTCAGTTTTGAAAAACTGTAATGGTTCAGGAAAATACCGCAAATTAAGTCAAAATGACAGGAAAATGTGGCAACGTGTTGACGTTCAGGGCGCAATTTTTAAGCCATGTAAGCCACAAGACGGATTTTTAAGATCTCACCTGTAGTAGTAGCCGCCGAACAAATAGGTTCTGTCCCACTCCAGGTTTGGTTTCTTTGGCACATACGGCTGGTATGGCCAGAAATTACGAAATCGTAGTTACAGGAGTAAGTGACCACTGCTCCTATCGTTCTATCATTAGGACGAACAACCATGTTTCCATTCTTTGGCGTAGATAAAGGTGGACATTCTGAGACCAAAAAAATCCACGTTATCAAATATTCAATTATTACATAAGAAACGCAACACTTGCATGAATAAACATCACTTGGCAACAGACTCGTTAATGAATAACCCAATGCCTCACTTATTCTTTGGCCCCAAAGGAGTAATTGAGGAAAGAGCAGAATAATGTAGTTGTGTCCAACTGGTTTGCTTACAATAATTCTTTATCAGCTAAAGAAACAGTTCTTCCCATTCTCTGCTTTGATTTCATCAGTGGTGGTATTTTTTAATCACAACCATAAAGTATCAGAAAAAATAAACATTTGCACCTATAAGGTCAGAAGATCTCACTGTAGTTCTCACTCGTCATCTGTAGCAAACGCTTGTAATGCGTTATTGCCATGATAATTTTGGTAAGACAGTGTGAACTAAGGACTTACATTTTCGTAATTGAGAAATTATGTACATTAGCAAACTTTTTCATTATCGACCCAGAGGCAGGTAGTTGCTTGTGCAGGATTTTGGAGGTGGGGCACAACCCGTGATTCCACGGAATAATATTGAGGAGTGTCGCAAGCGCATCGAAGGAACACCACGAGGGTAGATCGCGAGTTTGCACGCTTTGGGTCCCAAGGGCCTGTGTTAGGCCCACTGACAGGGTCCAGAGACAGAGCCCCGATGGAGATCAGGGGGAGAAGCCCCCGGAAGCATCTACAATATTAGATAATAAGATCCCCGAAAATTGTTTCCAGATTCTTTATTGATCGCGTTTTTCCCATTTCAGATATAAGGAAATTCAATATATTTAATGACTGAAAGTTTACATTAATTTGAAGCCAGCTAATGAACTTCCAAAACATCCGTGAAATGAACAATTCTTAATATATTTCATTTTGCCCGATTTAAAAGCTGGTTTTTTCGTCATAGGTAAATACAATGGGTAATGTAACGTGTATTACTTTCAACACGCTACATTCATTAGCAGAAGAGCTGCGTCGTGTTCACTAACCTAATTAATTGCACAAGAAAAATCCACAGTGTGGGGGTTAAGGCGGCGTTAGAGTTCAAATACTGCCAGTCACATTGACGCAGGCGCAAGAAATTGTTTTCACCAATAGAAAAGAAGGTACTCTACGAATTAATCAAGAAATTCTTCACATACTGGCCACTAACGCAAGATAAATGCAGAACTGTTGTGACATCATGATTTTCAGAGTGCTGTTTTCGTCCACAACATATTTAGTGTGGAAAACAACGCATGATATACACCAAAATGGTAATACTGGTGACCCATGCATAGCATAGATGCAGAATTGTAGTCAGGGGTGGTGCCAGGAGAGGGAGCAAGGGGCCATGACCCCTATCGTCTGGGAAACTCAGTTTTCGTCGAGGAGTCTTAATGGGTACACTAAAGTATGTAATCCCCCGCCGACGACCAACCGATGCGACGAATTTCTTAATTTTGCCCGGAGTAGGACCAATCGCTCAATAAAAACCGCAAATTTCCAGTTTCTTCAATGGTTTTCGGCGTGCTTTGCGCCCCAAAAATTCGCTTCTGTCATCCTTTTTGCAATCCTTCGACTTTGATAGGGCTTTTGGTTATCAACCGTTTCGTCGGGGAGCTTGGTCGCCCTGTCAAGCAAATCCTGGCACCACCCCAACTGTGGAGGCAAATTTGTGGTTAAGAGTGTCAATTCCTGCAATCTGGAGCGCTTGGAAAAGCAAAATTTTCTGACCTCAGCCCTAACCATGGTGGGACTGAGGTCGGGTTGCTCCTGTTGGACACGGCAAGAGTGTAGATTACCAGTTTAAGGAACCGTTTCCTATGAAAAGTTCGTGCATCTGCTTCTGTTTGTCTTAGATACAGATTTGAAAACCCTTAAGTATGGATTTTGCTCTTTCCAATTATTGTTCTCTCTCAGCCTGAGATCCTCCCCTGCGGCTCTGGACCTCATCTCAGCCTTTCCATTTGGCCCTAACCCTCAAAAAGTTTTGAGAACCATTTAGGACCTAAATGAACACATGGAATCTCACACCCGTCATCTTGACATTTTTTTCACGGCAGCCGAGCTTTGTTTCATCCTGCGTCCTTCCTACCCTGGCAATATAGACTGATATCATACACAAGCTATCAAAACCGCGCGAAGCGTGAAAGAATAGAACTTAGGTTACGGGCCGGATACCGTAACTGACTAATGCCTTATAAGCGGGGACAAGGAACTTAACGCGTTCAGTGCTGTAAAAAAAAGTTAAGAGAAAAATACAAAATAATATGACTCGGTGGGAAAATTCTAAATTTTAGATGCTTCAAATCTTCTGTCTCTACACTCCCTCTGTCACTTGAATTTCTCTCTCTTCCCCTCACCTTAAATCCCCCGACTGTGACTTTCCCCCGACTGGCCAAGGAAGTGGCCCTCGCCTCCTTTAACCACGTTACTGGACGCAGACAGTCCAATAGTTCGAATGTAATTTGTACATTGCTCTTTAATCAATCGTTATGGATACTTTATCGGGCACTGTAGAAACCTCGCAACTACAACAGCAGACCGTGCAATAATATCGAGGAAGCAAAAATAATACTTGCTTTTCCTTAAGCAGCTAAGCCCACATAGTCCATCACACACACACTGTCTGTTCTGTTTTTTACAAGTACCATCTGGTAGACACGCCCTTTCACAATCCCTTCCAGCTCTTACCGTGTCTCGTTGCTCACACTCTTGGCTGAATGATTCTGTAATAGATGACATGACGGTAATTTGGTAATATTGAATACTGTGAACCTCTGAATTAGTGGCGAATACTAGAGAGGCACGTTATGCTTTATCAAGAAACCCCAAGGAACCGGCCCTCCAGGTTACTGCCAAACGAACGTTAGCAAAAAGGTTGCAGTCGTGCATAGGTGGTGCTAGTTGGAAAGCAGAGACTGGGCCTATGCCCCGTACAGAAAAGCCGGTGCCTTCTCGGGGCAGGGATTTGTTATGAAAGGAGATCCAACATTTATATGTCATTTGAGAGTAGGTGGTTGCCTCTGTCTATTGCCTTACTCTTGATACTTCTTAAAGACCTGAAAGAGATTTGGTACTGAAGACAATGGTTTGTGTCATGATCTGCTACATCTTCAGAACTAATCTTCATGATGAATTCATCAATAGACATTACATTGCAAGTCGTCTATAAAAAGTTCAAAGTTTTAAGCTTTCGTTATTTCTTGTCACAGTTTTTCATTTTAATTAACTTCAATGGAGAATTTCTTAAAATCTCCTTTGTCAACAGTGCTTGCTACTAATGTGGAAAGTTATGAAAATGTGATTTGTATATTAGACTTGAAAAATGAGTCAAGGAGACTACCCATCAACATCTAAGGGACACATAGAACATTTAGGTAAACATTTATGGACATCATTTTAACTTCAAATAGTTATTGAAGCTAAGCCCTTGTGGGAGAAGAAGCAGCACTTCAAAGTAACGTGATAACATTGACCTTTCTTAGGTTGTGCCTTTCTTTAATCAGAATGCTTAGGAAAACGTTTTCAGCACTACTCTCTTACGCCATGTGATTTATGCAGTACCTGTTTGGTACCATTTTATATTGCAAAAAGACAAAGAAAGACTAATGAAATTTCTGCAGTACACAATCAACTATTTTTAATTTAAAATTGCACTATGTTCTTGCAAAAGGTAAATTATGCTGCAAGAAATGAGTTTAACAGAATGTTCAATAAGATTAATAATGACCAAAATCACCAATTGTATACTGCACTAAATAGTTTATGCAAAATCCAACAGAAAGCTAAGAAATCCATACATCTTGCCAAAATACAAAACCCAATTTGATCATTAATATACTTTGTTGAAATTTGTTGTGATGTTTTATGTATTAATCTATGTATATGTAGATATGTTATTTCTGTATATATTTCCATATTATCTTTATCTTCTTAACTAATATAATAATCGCTTTTCCTGAGAATGTATTTTACTACTCCAATTTAAAAATTTTACATTTATACTCGAATGAATAAATGAAATGAAACGATTTTTTTCTGGATAACTTACTGAGCAGAGCTAACCTCCAAAGTATCTCTACTCTACAACAGAAGGCACGGGAGAGGTGGGCCGGTCATATTGTTCGTAGGAATGACGATCGCTTGTCGAAGCAGCTCCTGTGCGGGGAGCTTAGCACGGGTAGAAGAACAGCTGGGGGCCAAAAGAAACGCTTCAAGGATTCCCTAAAAACCTCGCTTATAGGCCTGATCGATGTCAATTCCTGAAAGAGTCATGCTCTAGACCGTCCTACCTGGTTTTCCCAGATCAGGGAAGGAGCCAAAGTTGCAGAAACCAGGAGAATCGCTTCGGCAGAAAACAAGCGAGCGGAACGCAAAGCTCAAGCTCCAATCCTCCGACACCAGCAACATCTACCCTTGTGTGCTCCACCTGCGGGAGAGACTAAAACGCTCGGGTTGGTGCCATCAGTCACCTCCTCGCTTACCTATACAGCACCAATTTATTACAACTATTGAAGCAGTGGTCATTTTCGAATACAAAGGACGAACAGCATGACCACAAAATACACGCAATACGATCTTGATAAATGTTTCTAAACGTTCAAGTACAAATGAACTTCTGCGTTTTTGTTTCAACCAGAAATGCCCTCCGCCCTAATATTTCCGTCTTCAGAAGTCCAACATTCACTTTTTATCTCGGCTGCGTTTTCATTTCAGTATCATTCCTAGAACAGAATTAAACTTCGAGCTTTTCAAAAGGATTCACGTCTACTGGGAAATGTGAGAAAGACCTGAATGTATGCTTCCTCCTTTTAAAATTACAAAGTTTAGTTACAGATGTTATAGAAGCAGTTACTGTCACTTAAGGGAATAGAAATTAGTACGTGATTTTCTTTGGTTACAACATGTAGCATGGGGAGCAATCCGGACTTACAGGTCGCCCTTTTTCATATTTTAAGCTCATATCACGGGCTTGGCTTCCGTTGCTAACTACACTTTATATGAGAACCTGTACTTACCCATAGCAAACCAGTCAGCATAGCAAACCAGTGGAAAACCTGTAGCAAAGTGGGACCACCAACCTGTGTCAATTTATAGGGAAAATATACGTTTCGACCAAGATATGCTGAATCTTGGGTCCTGAAGCTCCACAAAGTGAGCTTTTAGAGGTAGGCCATACCTTCGTTTGTTAGCGGGACTCTTAAAAACTGGAAGTGTTGCATGAAAAAACGTTGAGCGTTAAGTCATCACTTGACAAGAACTGATCAAGTTTAATATGGAAAGACGATGATATGATACGGAGGTAATTGGAAGTATGTAGTACATACTGTATAAGCATCATTTTGATGACCACTTTACAACGGAATCATGGTTCAAGTTGTCACATTGTCTGTTGTGTTTATAAAAGTCTCCCTTTAAGTGAGCTAATTATGCACCAGGGAGATAGGTGGTTACGCACTCGGTATGCATTGTGCATGCCATGCGCGCTATTGAGTAAGACGCTCTTCTCGTAAAGAAAAGAAATCTAGTCAGTCTGTCTGGAAGCCTCTACACTGAGAGGTCTAAGGCCTCGTTGCTCCTATCAGGGTGTTGTTAAGTACTGGAGGTTAGGCGTGGCAATATGCAGGCTACCGCAATTCCACCGTACAACTGGACAGCCCGGGACAGCGTTGCCTGAGTTTTTCTAAGTTTTCTTGGTTCAACATGAGATGTTGTTTTCTTCAGTTTAAGTGTGAGTATGTCATTAATTTTAACGTAAAGTATTAGAGGGTCGGCTAGATACAAATGGTTATGAAGTAAAGCTTCAAAGTGTCCAAAATTACAAGAATAAAATTGAGTTTTGTCATTAGACTTCAATAGTCAATTTTTAGAATGAAGAGCAAACAAGAGAAACGAAATTATTACTTAGTTGTATATATTTTGATTATAGATGGCTCTTATTTTGGCTCTGGAATCACGATGTATGCAGTAAAAGGACCAAATCCAGAAAGAGGTCTTTATGAAGGACTTATTTTCGCCACTTCAATGAACTGTTTATTTGAACAAAAAGAAACTGAAATTTACATTTGCTACGTTTTAAGAAAGCGAACTCTTTACGTTATACGAGCCGAAATGGAACAGTATTACTTGTGAGACGAGACAGAGAATTCTTAGTTGTCCTACAGCGAGTTATTATGGAACTGAAAGCCGAAGCAATCAATATGTGTTAACAGAGTGTTTGTGTGTGCGTTTGTGAGGTTGTGTGTGTGTGTGTTCAGGTATGAGACACGGCCGTTAGTATCAATTCTTTTGTACCGGTAATTAAGTTAATTTATCTCCCCCCGTGCACGTAGGGCTATCATGTATGAACATTTTCTTCACGATTCTTTAATTTATCTTTAATATAAGTTCATGTTTTGTGAAAACATTGGTACTGTTGTTTTTGAATGGTTTGGTCAGCTGAACCTCTCCCACCCGGTGACATTTTTGAGGGCCTATCCGGGAAAGGAAAGGCTATATTAGGCCTATGTACGGTGATGTTCAGCTTCACAGCAATTTTATGGTTATTCTTATGCGTAATATTCAATTGTAACTTTGTAAATGTTAGCAGGCAACGTTGCCCCTCGCATTTTTTAGTTATTTCATGTCTCCATCAGCAGCTAGTGTGTCTCACAATGGACATTGAAAAGTTAGTTAGTTTTGGGGAAAAAATGGGACTTAGCGGTAAAGATCTGCAGGATTTTGTAACATCCGAAAAAACAGAACTTGAAAGGTTAGCAAGGGATGAAAGAGCCCACCAGCTCGAGATGAGACGTATGGATAAAGAGTTGCTTGATGCTCAGTTAGAGCTTGAAACAAAGAAAAAAGAGGCCAATGATAGTTTAAATGCTAGTGGTAGTGCTAATGGGCAACATAGTCAGTCAACAAGGCCTAAGATACGAGCACCTAAATTGCCACCGTTCGAAGATACGGAAGATTTAGATGCATACTTACAAAGGTACGAGAGATATGCGACTAATCAGGGTTGGCAACGTGTAGACTGGGCTATTAATTTAAGTGCATTACTTAAAGGGAAGGCACTTGAAGTGTATTCGAGGCTCCCCCCTGTGGATGCCAATGACTATGATAAGCTTAAAGAGGCATTATTGAAACGTTTTCAGCTTACCGAGGATGGGTTTAGGCAGAAATTTCGTTCAGTTAAGCCAGAAGAGGGCGAGACTGCTTCACAGTTTGCATGTAGGTTAGAAAACTATTTAGTAAGATGGATGAAATTAGCACATGCAACAGAGTCCCTAGATGGGTTGAAAGATCTAGTTATCCGTGAGCAGTTTACAAATTCGTGTAGTAAAGAATTATCTGTATACCTTAAAGAGCGCCAGCCCAAAAGTATGGCTGAGATGGCAAAACTCGCAGACAGTTTTGTAGAAGCCCATGGCGGCTTAATAGGTAGTTTGTCGGAATCAAGCAAGAAAAAGTTAACCCAACAGGCAGATGGGGTTTCCCAAGGTAATCGGGCTCCTAGACATGACAAATTTGTAAAAGATCAAGAAAAAAGATTTGAGAATCGGAATAAGAGAACTTGTTTCGTCTGCGGAAAAACCGGCCATTTCGCAAAAGATTGTAATAGATGGAGAACTGTAAATAAGTTAGCAGCCATGCAACTAGACCGCCAAGACACAGAGGTAGAGGAAATAAAAGTTGAAAATGTAAATGTTGATACCACTGCGTTTATGATAGTCCTGCCAGACACAGAGGTATTGCAAAAAAATGTAAATGGTTTTATAAGTTTATCTAATGAAACCAAAGTTCCTATTCTTAGTGCTGCATGTAGCTCAAAGGGTACTCGTTGTTTACCAGTTACTGAAGGACTAGTTGGTGACAAGAAAGTATCTGTCCTACGAGATACGGGGTGTACCGGGGTGGTAGTTCGGAAGGATCTCGTCAAGTCAAATCAATTTACTGGCGAAACTGTTTGTTGTATCTTAATAGACGGTACAGTCCGTTGGTTACCAGTTGCGGTCATTAGAATTGAAACCAAATTTATCAAGGGGGATGTTCGAGCCCTTTGCATGGATAACCCCATATATGACCTTATTGTAGGTAATGTTAATAATTGTGAACAACAGGTTCAGGAAGGTAAAGTGTCAGAAAATTGCGATTCAAATATAGGTATGCTTGAAAATGTTGACGCGAACGAAGTTATCAGCGCAGTTGAGACTAGGGCACAGAAACTTGCAAAACAAAAACCCTTTCGGGAGTTGAAAGTACCCAAAAGTACGGGAGACACTGTCTCAGCAGAAACTTTGCAAATTGCCCAAAGCAATGATGACAGTCTTGCGAAAGTGAGAGAAGCTGCAGAGTCTGGAGAACAAAAGATGGGTAAATGGCAGTATTTCCAGGTTCTTTTATGAAAAAGGCACCCTCTATAGAAACTTCACCTCACCAAGAGTTGAGCATGGGAATGAATTCCGTCAGTTAGTAGTCCCTTGTAAATTCCGCACCCAAGTAATGGAATTAGCGCACGAATCCATATTAGGAGGGCACTTAGGTTCTAAAAAGACATTAGACCGTGTTTTGGCACATTTCTTTTGGCCAGGGGTCCAAGCTGATATAACTAGATTTTGTCGCCCATGCGATGTGTGTCAAAGGACACTCCCAAAAGGAAAGGTATCTTAAGTACCCCTCGGAACGATGCCAGTTATTGAGACGCCATTTGAGCGAATCGCTGTCGATATAGTAGGCCCAATCCAACCAGCCACGGAAAGAGGAAACCGTTATATTTTAACTGTCATGGATTACGCAACGCGTTACCCCGAAGCGATCGCACTACCTAGTATTGAAGCCGAGCGTGTAGCAGAAGCTCTTGTTGAAATTTATAACCGTGTAGGTATACCTAGAGAAATTTTGACCGATCAGGGAGCACAATTTACTTCAGAAGTAATGCAGCAGGTTAGTAAGCTCTTAAGTATCCGGCAATTAACGACAACGCCATATCACCCTGCCTGCAATGGTCTTGTAGAGCGTTTTAATGGTACCTTAAAACAAATGTTGAAAAGAACCTGTGCAGAGAAACCACGAGACTGGGATCGGTACTTAAATCCGTTACTTTTTGCATATAGAGAAGCAGTTCATGATAGCTCAGGATTCGCACCGTTTGAACTGTTATATGGCCGTACTGTTCGCGGACCAATGGCAATCCTAAAAGAAATTTGGACGGGTCAGGTAGATGAGAGTGAAACTAAGACTATGTATCAATATGTCATCGACTTGAAGGAACGCCTAGACAACACTTGCCTTCAAGCTAGGAAAGAACTTCTGAAATCGAGTAGTCGGTACAAATCCTACTACAATAAAAGGGCAAAGGATAGAAAATTTGAGGTTGGAGATGAAGTCCTTCTCTTGCTTCCAACAGACCAGAATAAACTTCTTATGCAATGGAAAGGCCCTTTTCCGATAATTAAGCGTGTAGGCACTATGGATTATTGTAAAGATTTTGGCCATAGGCAGAAAACTTTTCATGCAAACCTTCTGAAAAAGTATTATCGTCGAACAGGTAATAATGATAGTCACATGGTCAATTGTAATAATGAGGTTTCATCCGCTTCATTACTAGAGATTGCAGCTACAGCAGTGATAGAGGACCAGGGTGAGGATGATTCATACCTCGGTACCGAAAATAAACGGGAGGGTCTAATTCAATTCCCTTCGGCAAACCCAAGTGAAACGGTAAAGATGGTTAAAATTAACAAGTCTTTGTCAGAAGAGCAGAAGTCAGAAGTGAATAGAATTCTCGGTAGCTTTTCGGATGTATTGACAGATGTACCAGCAGGCTGCACAACACTTGGTAAACATGATATAATTCTTACAACCGAGAAACCTGTCCGCAGCCGCCCTTACCCTCTTCCCCATGCTATGCGAGAAACTGTTAATAAAGAAGTTCAGGAGATGTTAGATTTGAATGTAATTGAAGAGTCTGAGTCGCCTTATGCGTCCCCAGTTGTAATAGTAAGGAAAAAAGATGGTGGAAATCGGTTTTGCGTCGACTTCAGGAAACTAAATACAATTACGGTATTCGATGCTGAGCCAATTCCGGATCAAGACGCTATTTTCACTAAGTTAGCAAACAAACACTACTTCTCTAAACTAGATTTAAGCAAAGGCTATTGGCAGATACCCCTTACAGATGATGCTAAGCCAAAAACTGCCTTCGTAACCCCTGACGGGTTGTATCAGTTTAGGGTTATGCCCTTCGGGCTTGTATGCGCTCCTGGTAGCTTCAGTCGCATTATGAGACGTCTACTACGGGGAGTAGAATCCGTCGATAACTATATCGATGATATACTTATACATACCTCGTCATGGGAAGAACATGTAAAAGTACTTATCGCTGTCCTTAAAAAGTTAAGAAGTGCGTGTTTGACGGCGAAACCGTCGAAATGTTTTATTGGCTACGAACATATAGAGTATTTAGGTTACATTGTGGGGCATGGTAAAGTGAAACCAAATCCCGAGAAGACTGAATTGCTCCAAAGTACCCCCCCAACCAACAACCAAAACGCAAGTACGATCATTTCTGGGTATGGCAAGTTTTTATAGGAAGTTTATTCCTAATTTCTCTGAAATTGCTGTTCCTCTGACAGACTTAACAAAACGGGGAGAACCAAATAAGGTACGTTGGGAGGCGTGTCATGAGAATGCTTTTAGAACACTTAAGTCCAAATTGTCTAAGGAACCAATTTTGCTTTTACCCGATCTCACAAAACAGTTTTTCTTGAGAACTGATGCCTCAGATGTGGGAATAGGGGCAGTTCTTTTACAAGAGGTAGATAATATGCGATTCCCAGTGGCATATGCGAGCAAAAAATTGTTACCTCGAGAAAGAGCATATGCAGTCATTGAACGGGAATGCCTTGCCATTGTCTGGGCGATCAAAAAATTTGAGCCATACTTATACGGCAGAGAGTTTGTAGCAGAAACAGACCATCAACCTTTGTTATACATGCAAAAGACTAAAGTAAGCAATGCACGCATTATGCGTTGGGCTCTTGCGTTGCAACCGTACAGATTTAGAATTGAGGCTATAAAGGGGTCAGACAATGTGGGTGCTGACTACGTAAGTAGAGTGGAAGTTTAAATGTGACAAATTGGAAATGTAGTACATTCCTCAAAAGGGGGAGTGAAATGTCACATTGTCTGTTGTGTTTATAAAAGTCTCCCTTTAAGTGAGCTAATTATGCACCAGGGAGATAGGTGGTTACGCACTCGGTATGCATTGTGCATGCCATGCGCGCTATTGAGTAAGATGCTCTTCTCGTAAAGAAAAGAAATCTAGTCAGTCTGTCTGGAAGCCTCTACACTGAGAGGTCTAAGGCCTCGTTGCTCCTATCAGGGTGTTGTTAAGTACTGGAGGTTAGGCGTGGCAATATGCAGGCTACCGCAATTCCACCGTACAACTGGACAGCCCGGGACAGCGTTGCCTGAGTTTTTCTAAGTTTTCTTGGTTCAACATGAGATGTTGTTTTCTTCAGTTTAAGTGTGAGTATGTCATTAATTTTAACGTAAAGTATTAGAGGGTCGGCTAGATACAAATGGTTATGAAGTAAAGCTTCAAAGTGTCCAAAATTACAAGAATAAAATTGAGTTTTGTCATTAGACTTCGATAGTCAATTTTTAGAATGAAGAGCAATCAAGAGAAACGAAATTATTACTTAGTTGTATATATTTTGATTATAGATGGCTCTTATTTTGGCTCTGGAATCACGATGTATGCAGTAAAAGGACCAAATCCAGAAAGAGGTCTTTATGAAGGACTTATTTTCGCCACTTCAATGAACTGTTTATTTGAACAAAAAGACACTGAAATTTACATTTGCTACGTTTTAAGAAAGCGAACTCTTTACGTTATTCGAGCCGAAATGGAACAGTATTACTTGTGAGACGAGACAGAGAATTCTTAGTTGTCCTACAGCGAGTTATTATGGAACTGAAAGCCGAAGCAATCAATATGTGTTAACAGAGTGTTTGTGTGTGCGTTTGTGAGGTTGTGTGTGTGTGTTCAGGTATGAGACACGGCCGTTAGTATCAATTCTTTTGTACCGGTAATTAAGTTAATTTATCTCCCCTCGTGCACGTAGGGCTATCATGTATGAACATTTTCTTCACGATTCTTTAATTTATCTTTAATATAAGTTCATGTTTTGTGAAAACATTGGTACTGTTGTTTTTGAATGGTTTGGTCAGCTGAACCTCTCCCACCCGGTGACACAAGTGGTGGTAAGTGATAAATACATAAAATACATGCATGAGTAAAGTATCCACAAAAGATGTCGCTACTGCTGGTTGGATAACTTTTTTAAAGCAACCCTTATAAGGATGAGGGGAAACTTTGGGCGGGTTTTGTTTAGAAAACAAAACAACACCTTTGCGAAATTTTAAAATTTTAATTTGTCTAAAGTTCGTTGAATATGGCTTCATAGGGTAGTCTTTTTATCTTATTTAAGAAGCCATCAATGGAACCGAACAGATAAAGAACATAG
This sequence comes from Holothuria leucospilota, assembly GCA_029531755.1. Classification (NCBI taxonomy): domain Eukaryota; kingdom Metazoa; phylum Echinodermata; class Holothuroidea; order Aspidochirotida; family Holothuriidae; genus Holothuria; species Holothuria leucospilota. The sequence continues at coordinate 1,899,248 of CM055967.1, read as the reverse complement.
TTTTTTTTTCAGTTGTTCAACTACTAGTTGTTGCGTACCGTAATGAAAAGTCTCATAAAAATAGCCAATATTTGAAGGTACAACGTAAAGTGCGAAAACTAATGTTATTTTCGTTTTGTATTTATAATTTTTAATCACGCTGCTTTAAGTGGAGGAGTAACATAATTATATTTTTGTTATTTGAAATTACCGACAAAGGAGGTTGAATGTTATGTGTCAAATTTGTGAATGCATTGTCTTACTTGTTTTTTATATCACAATTTTTATAAGTGTCGTCAATGAAAGACATCGTCCTACAGATAGCAAATCTGACAACAAATGCTTTGTTTACTTCTTAGTAGGGACATACTTGATATAGGCCTATCAAATGCCAGAGGGGTGTCCTAGAATTAACTAATAGTAAATGAAACTTCAGTCTTTACTTAAGGAAAGGTATATTATATTATATTGACAGCACCTTAAAGCCGGATAGCGTTTGCAATACACTGGCAAAACTATTTTATGCATCTTGCTTGATAAGACGCTTTGTTAAGTTTGACTAGCATGTGTAGAACTAAGTGATGCAAGAATCTTCTTTTTTTTCACTTCATGGGATGATTCATAAACTATGATCAGAAATGGAAAGGTTCTTACCTGTTACAATCTCGCAAAACAACATCAACAGGTAAACAATTGTACTTTTAAGCAGCATATTGAAATATATATATTTATTGTGTCTTCCTTGTCGATAACTGTCTGTCTGGTAAACTCTTCAGCAATAACCTTCACTGTTGTTATGGCACATATGGCTAAAAGAAGCAATCCGGAAATTTACCTATCATCCCTGTGTGACTAATTTGATTGCCTTCAAGTAATGTTTTAATAACTTTTTAAACAAAGAATCATTTAAGTTGAAAGAACAACAATATGAGGTCACATTAACATTTCCATAGATCATTTCCTAGAGGAAACAGCGGAAATGTAAGGGTGCGGTAGCACTCTGAAAAGGGAACCAATTCACTGGCACATGTACAAATTGTGCTGATACTGAAATCAGTAAGAGATCACTTAAGAATTTTATACCCATGTACGTGAGGTTGAATTATTTCTTATTACCTAACTGAAAATAGATTGTCACGCAAGGTATTGGCGTTCTCTAGTATATACTTATCTATAGGTGAAACTGATTACCATAGTACGAATAATTAACGATGGTTGACGACGTCCATTACTACTTAACGCTGCAAACTTAATTTAACGTCTTATTCATTTTGTTGGGGATTTCGTGTTGAAGAACTGCCAATTACGCCACAAATTTTCGTTGTAGCTTATGTCTCCAAAATTTCGACATAGATCAATGCTTTCCAGATGTACGAAAAGACATGAATTTAATGCAGTCATTTAAAACCCGGACTTTACTCAAGTAACTTAAAGTGTGCCAATAAGTTACGTTACATGTAAGAAGCTTGGAGACAAACGACCGTAGCAAGCAGATTTAATGTGAACTAATCTGAGCATCAATTACAGTCACCACCTGTTCAAATGTCATCAACTTTACACGTACTTTGTAAGGTGTCTCTTTGACCTTCGTAATACTTTCCTTTAATTGCAAAGATTTCCTCTGTGAGAATACCTCTCAAATCGGTGAAATTTGGGGAATATCCCTTTTGGGATCCTCTTCACAAAGACGTCATTCACTTTAGAAATACCTAATACTTGAATACGGCAATGTTGCTGAAGATATAGTACTGTTTGAAAATTTTTCGTTTTTATGTATCCATGACCTTCCAAGGCTTCGCTTCCTGGATCATACCAACGCGTCCAAAATGTGCTATAATGTTCAGTAATGTGCCTAGATTTACACTGAACATTCACCAAAAGTGCGAGGACATATTTAGCCCCTTTGGCACTCATGTGTTTTTATTCATTCTTTCATGTGATGAGATAACTATGAAATCTCGCTGAGTGAGACTCCTATAGCAACATTATAAAAAGTCTACATCGGCTTACCTGGTGGCTATTTAAAGATATCTGAAGTTATCATGTACGTTTGTAGAAGTGACGGAGTGCTCAATATCCTGCTGTAAGGGCTTATTATGGTTATTGTGGTTGTAATTGAGATCCTCCCATTGTGGTATATCGAAGGACTGCAATGTGGGGTGACTGCTGCAGCCATTGCAGCCCCTCCTCTAATCCAGATTGGGGCAACTGGCTTTTGGTTTGAAAAATGTGCGATTTTCTAGCACACATATTCTTACATATCCTCCACCCTCTTCATAGAAAGCAAACCTATGCGCTTTGTATTAATACTTCCTGTAATGTAAGTAGCTTATGGCAAGAGTCACACTGAACAAGTTTGTTTTCAATGGTGCCCGGCTAATGTAGTCACTGTGCTGTTTTAAGTTGCAGGAAGTTTCAGTAGGGAGCTGTGTACCCAAGGTCAGGGTTACATCGCTCCGTGATCTTGTTTTGTTCTTTTGATTCAGCCATTCTTAACATATACTTCACGTTAATAAACTCCAGGGTTTGTGTTTCCATGGACCAAGCTATCTTAGAATAAATTTGTCTCAATCCTATAATATTTCATTGCTACGAAATAGATGAAATTATTCTTGAGACCACTTTTTATGGAAAATGGTTTACACCCCATCAATGTCTCAATATGATGTCACAACCATCAGGCCATTAGTTTGAGCTTTTCATAAAACAGGGGTAAATGTAATGTTTTACCAAGTGAAGAATATTTCTCAGTGACATATCGACTCAGATAGACCTATTTATTAAGTTCTTCTTGAAGAAAACAATCTCTTCTTAGTACTGATCCTTCTTTCTTGGGTGTGAAATAGGCATTAGAAGAAAGCATCACTAAGGAAAAGGGAAGAGGGGGATCATGTAGCTATTGCATATCAGTGTGATCACTTCCACGAAATCCCCTCTGGTGAGCTGCACTGGAACCCACAAAGCCCTGCTCGGCTGTTAATTCGTAAGAACCAATTATCAATTCGTAGCAAAGAATTATTAATTCGTTAGACTGAATTATTAATTCAACAGTAGTAGCGCATTACAAATTCGTAAGAACAAATTATTAATTCGAAACAACGAATTACTAATTCGTAGGAACTATTTATTAATTCGCAAGAACAGATTATTAATTTGCAGGAACGAATTATTAATACAAAGCAACGAATTATTCATTTGCAGCAACAAATTACTAATTCGTAAAAAACGAATGATTAATTCGTAGCCACGAATTAGTAATTCTAAAGAACGAATTAAGAATATTTTTTGCATGGCGCTAATAGGCTTTCGTATCATACACCAATTTTACTAACATAATTGTATATTGCTGCTTGAATCAGATCTTATAAACGTCTGAAGGGGAACTTGTAATATTTGCTTTGACCAATCATATAAATTCAAGGAATGGCCTGCTCTTTTCCAATTCGATAAACGTGTCTCATTACAAATACCCGTGGGGCAGATACTGCATATTTTGTAAACTAGCATCCAAAGACCGAACTTTATTTAGATGAATACTAAAATGGCTGGGTATATTACTGTTCATGAAGAACTTACACTAAATAACGCCAGTCTTGTAAAACAACACTCTTTCTTTACGATCACAATTGGTTCAACATGCATGTGTACTTCAGGTTTGGACCCCATATTCTTTTAAGGATGGGAAAGCTCCTGTTGCGGGTTGTATTCCTACTAAGCTTGTAAAGTCTATCTCTCACATGTTAGCTCCCATAATTACACATATGTTCGAAAACGTATTTACAACTGGTATATATCCAGACGATCTTAAAATAGCAAAGGTTATTCCACTTTATAAAAAGGGTGATTCTCTACCAGAAAATTATAGACCCACTAGTTTACTCCCTTGCATAAATAAAATTCTTGAAAGTGTTGTTGAAAAGAAAGGATGAGATGTTTCTTAAACAGACACGATGTTATTTAAAACTTTCAATTTGGTTTTAGGGAAGGTATTCAACATCCTACGCATTATTAGAAATTGTAAATAATATTCGTCCGAATTGGATAATGTTAATGAGACTACTAGGACTTTACTTAGACTTGAAGAAAGCATTCAACACTGTCGATTATGCTATTCTCTTAAAGAAGCTGTCACACTATGGTTTCCGAGGAACGGCATAGAAGGTTCTGTCAAGTTATTTATCCAACAGAAAACAATGTACTTTTGTTAATATTACGTATTTGAATTATACCAGGGAGTTATTATTTGGAAGGAGATACATCGCTTTGAAGTGAAGTTTACACCTCCAAGGTCACACAGTAATCTGTCTCTTCTATCCTTCTTGGCATTTCTATAAGACTTACACTGGATTACGCAATTCAAACAAAGGGGATTTGTCGTCTGCTACATCAACAGTAAAACGGGGGGTTTGTCGCTACTGCCATAGCATTGTCAGTCGCTGGAAAATTAAAAAGTATTGCATCTTTGGACACTCGTTGACGCGAATCAGAGTATACCAGTAAGGGTTTATGTAAAAATCTGAATCTGATTGTATACCCGGTTATTTCAGAAAGCTTCCGGAAACTTTCCAAATTGTTGCGACAAAATTTAAACTTGTGCCTCTGCAGCTCATTTACATGACTTTCTTTCTTTATAAACCAATGAGGGGCAGACCTTATTGGTTTATTTCAATGAAACAGTCGTTTTCAATTTTGTAGTACCTGCCCCTAAATTGGTGGCGGCGTAAACCTACTCATCAAAGCATTGTCCTAAGTCAATTGTGATAGGATTACTAGACCTGAATGATGTTGCTAACATATCGATGTCACATTGAGGCGAACGAATAAAAGAAAGAATTCCCCATCAACGGAATAAGTAGCTTATCATTAATAATCTCCTCGGTATTTAGTGGATCGTAGCGTATTAGCATAAATTAAACTTTCCGTTAAACCTCCTTTCGAATAACAACTCCCTGATTATACCAAAGTCACCACTGGAGCACCACAAGGATCGCTCTTTTTTCCTCCTATATGTTAATAACATTCAAAATGCTGCCCCCAATCTATCAATTCGCCTCTTTGCTGACGATAGATACCTTTGTCATCCTAACCAACAAAAATTGTACAAAGTTAATTGCAATGGCTACTAAAATTTTAAGCCTATTAAATATCTGGTTTGAATCCAATAAACTTAAGCCTACACTGCATATCGGCAAAACCACTTATACAACTTTTCATGCAGGTAAATAAAATAGTCATGAATGCTTTGAGAGCTTTTGCTGTAATGGTACCCAAATTTCCAAGTCACGTTATACAATGTACTTAGGGTTGACCATTGATGAGAATTTAACCTGGAATCAGTATGTGAATGAATTACGTAACTCCCATTGTTAACTGGTTTGTTGGAGAGGTCAAATTACTGACTTCATACAATTGATTAACAGGAATGTTGTCGCAAGTATTTATCGATCCTTCTTCTCATGTGTAGACATAAACCATTTTGTATTCGTCTTACTACACCAAAAAGTATCTTCACAACGTCGTGTCACGGAACCATGAAGCTGCTGTACCTTGGGATTCTGACAATTTGATGCTTTATAGTATTGCACGGCAAATTGAATGGAAAAAGTCTTCCTAGAGACTTTTAACAAAAATATGTATCACAGAGGTTTGTATGGTGAATTCATTTTGGGTGGAAATCGTCTGTCTATAAATAAGGTAGTTGCTGAGACATTAAATTTGGAAATACCTTCCCTTTTATTTTATGGGGAATAATTATGCAAACAAACACAAATATAAGTATGAGAGGGACAGATGGAACCCCGGATGTACAAAGGATTGAAGCAATGGAGGGCCCATGTGCTTTTAACATTACGAGCATTTAGAATAACACATTTCATTATCTTCATGTGGCTTAGATAAAAGACTACAAAGATCCTTACCTAAGTAATTCAAATACGGTAGAGATGGCATGAGGCCTATGACAAAATTATTCTCCTTGACAAGAGTGCACGTAGGGCAAACATGACACTATATAGGGGAAGGGAATCCCCTCCCTTAGACCTTCCCCCAGTACATCACCTGCACAAGGTGACAAAGGAAGGATTTGCCCCGAATGCAAACTGCCACCGATGAGAATGTTTACAATTTACACCGACTTTCTAGTTTTATCTGGAATGGGCTTGAGGCATCATCTTCTGGAGTGCCCCCATCACCGACCTCTGCCGGCGCCACAGACTGTTTTACGGTTTAATATTGGCAATCCCGCGAGGCTAGATTGGATCTTTTTGATTGCATATTCAAGTGTAGTAGAGTCCTTGTTCTGGAAACACTATTGTTTCCTTGTTTAATGTGTTTTTTCAGTCCATTATCATATGTTCTTAGCATTGTTAGTGACAACCATACGTTACTGTACATTTCCTTTTAACAACTGGCAATTGATAGTAGTGCTTGACTTCAAACATTAAATTATGAGATAATGCGTAACTATTCATCATTAATTTGTGCATTCTCTCCAAGGTGATTAAATTGAGGAAACGAGAAAGTAAAAGTTGGTCATCTTGTCTTCTTACATGTATAGCAGGAGGGATAATCGCAACAAGGGAAAGAACAAATACAGATCCTTAAAATTTGCAAAATATTACACCAATTTGCGTCTAAGAACCCTCAAATATTCAAAATTTTCCAGATGACACCCCTCTCCCAGGACGAAACAACGCTCAACCGCAACCAGTCGAGAAAACACAGCTTCCAACGCCTTTGAAACAAATACTAAAAAGAGCCTCGTAAGAAGTAATTTGAAATCCAAATTATTCTCTCAAATTGTAATTTATATACAGAATTTTCTCACTTGTAAGTTTCTAAAACATGAGATTGCAAAATTTGGAATGTTTAAATGCAACTTAAAATACCCAGAAAGTATCATTTCCTGCAATCTGGGAGATATTTTTTTTCAAAATTTTCTCAGTACGTTCCGCTCCAACTCATGGTGGCGCTCCGCTTAGATAGTGAGGAGGCATAGTTTGCCTTCTCCCCCCCCCCCCCTATAAATACCGTCCTGGACACGCCCTTGGCTGTTTAAACATACTTTGTAAGTACTAAAAAAAATATTTACAGTAATGTAGAGAATCCGTAAGTGATGGTGATAGAAATCTAAAACTGAAGTTCATTTCCTTCCTTTCCCACACTACCTGCCTGCCTTCATCATTTGTTCATTCCTTCTTTTCTACTTTTAGGGCTAAACGTTCTTCCTGCACCCATCTGCACTATTCTCATTCCTCCTTTGCTACTAATATTCAGACTTTGACATAAGTGTTGTCAAAGAGGATGGGGGTGTAAGTTCCCTTGCTTTTAATCCCTATGTAATTTTTTGGAATATTCACTGATTTTGTAGGTAAATGTGCTTGTCCAATATTGTACTTAAAACTTTAAGCCAGGCTTATCCCACGAAAGGTATCTTGTGTGTTAATTCATCTTCACAAGATTGCAATTGATCTTTTTCAGCAATTTCCACGCACCTGTAGTCAGTGGCGTACCTACGGGGGGCATGAGGGGGCAAGTTCCCCCCCCCCCCGACAAAGCCGTACCACCCCAGGTGCCCCCGTGGAAATTTTTGGAATGCATTCTGTAAATAAGCTCTATAGCGAGGGTTAGAATTCAGAAATTGTGCCCCCAGGAAAGTTTCGTGACCCCCAGTTCCCCCTGCTCAAACAATCCTGGTTACGCCACTGCCTGTGGTCATAAACAAACATACTCTATGACATGGAACATTTTTTTTTTAAAACAAAAGAGCTCAATAAAACTGGGTTAAACACCATTTACGCCTCAATCTTAACTTTCTCTACAGTGAATTACTGTTACTGTTAGGAAGGTTTTAGGGGTTCAGTGACAGTTTTAATTACAGCAAAGACGACTTACGACCCAATTGTGCTTTTGCGTGGAAAATGAATTACTAAATTTTACTATGATAGTAAAAACCATATTAATGTCCGCAAGTATCTTTCCATTGAAAGTGTCCCTTACATCAGTACATCTAAAATTTCCAAGGGTTAGCTGATGTGTCCAGCCAGTTAGCTTGCAGCGTGCAAAGCCTTACTCAAACTCGCAGGTGTCGTTCATTAAACCCTGATTTTAACAGTAATTGTCCTATCCTCTTTGCTTCCCACCGTGGCTTTTTCTTCATATAAAATTATTTTTTTTCTAAACTGCCGTTTAATGGCATTTACATTACTTAACTTCAAAACAGAGGAGTCCCCAAGACCCCTTTACCTTGTAAATCACAATTAGGAACTATATAATTTATCTCCATATTCCGAAAGTGAATGTATTGTGATCATTACAATGCACAATGCACGATTCCGTAAAATATGTATGTGAACTTACTAATAGTTTCAGATGCCAGATAATTGTACGCAGCAGTGTGAAATTTGACAAAGAAGTTGCGAAGACCACTAGAACTGTTGTCAGCGTTACATACTGGCATTATTTGGTGCATTTCGCCATTGTTTCTCTTTGCTCCCTAACAACCGTCTTCCTAGCTACGCCACTGTCCCATTCATGTACTTGACAAACCGTTGCTGAAAAAAAAACTCCTAAAGCTTACCCGACCACTTAAACTCTGTCCTGGTAACATATGAGGATACATCGACTAAGGCAGAAGAGCGTTTTTCTATAAAGAAATCAGTGTTTATCGGTGTGCCATATAGGTTCTATATTTGATACTAACGGAACATGATACGTAACTGTCTGTGGCCAAGTTCCAGAGTTCACGGTTCACTCAAAATTGGATTTGGAATACTTTGTCAACTCCAGTGTATCTTTTCAATAACATGTAGTCAAGTGGCAGATACTTGCAGTTGCGAAGTTCGTGGTTGTCAAAGGATGCCAAGCAGACAACCGAGAAAAACCAACTTCTTGACTTAAGGGTGTTATTGCGCTGTTCCCATCATTTAATTTCAGAGGAGCATGGCTTTGGGGTGAGGGCTGCAACCGCTGCAGTCCCTCTCCCAGTTTAGACTAAGAAAGTTTTTTTCCTGGGAAAAATAAACCGGCCAAAGCGTCCCTTGCCTTCCCATTGGAAGCAGTCTTGTACAGTTTAGGGTACCATCATGTTTGGGAATGTAAGCAACTTTATGTCACAGTAAGCCTCGGTTCTAAATTGCCCAGCTAACGTATATAGTCTTTTTAAAATAAAATCACGTTTATTTTTCAGTTTGGGAAAGGTTTTAGAAGGGAAGAGCGTATCCTAGATCAGAATTACAACGCTCGTGATCCTGATTATCATGTTGATTTTAGGATAATTAACATTAATGACATTATGTTTTTTTCCATGACCCAGGCTAGCCGAATATCAGTTTGCAGTACTCCTGTTGAAGAATATGGCGTACAACATAGAAATACCAATGTTTATTAAAACAGAGTATCCAAGAAGAAAAAATCAGCAAAGACAGAATTCTCTCATTGTTTAAGACAAGTTTTAGTTTAATTTAAGTTAGTTATCAACAACACCAAACTTGACCGGGACTAACTTGGATTTAACCAACTTGAATAAACTTCGGTCTTTGGATGTTAGCAGTGGCGCCGGCACGGGGGGCATGGGGGGCGTGCCCCCCAATGAATTTTTTTGAAAATTTTAAAATGATCCAAAAAGGCGATTAAGCTATAGATTTCTGTAGGGGGTAGGGTGAGGTGTGCTTCAACCGAGTGATAGATCTATTTAATCATTTTCTATCATAAATGTTTTCTTAAACTATCAGAATTTTCGCAAATCCTTCGCAAACTATCAAAAATTTCGCCTACTCCGCGCGCTTCAACCCTTACCACTGTGTTATTATCAATATCTTCTGATAGCAACTCCCGGAGAAGCACAGCAGCAAAAGTTGAAAGCTGTTCACGAATTAACAGGTAAAAGACTGGCTTTTTGAGTGGCATGTAGGTCTGTTGGGCAATTGAAAGTGTCTCGTTGCAGATTCTGAATGCAGGTTTTGTCATGGACTAATCTCATTTAATGAAAAATTTCGCGCGCTTTGCGCCCATGCTTTACGGTTTGCACTCCGTCTCATGACCATTATTAGCATAATAATACATGGAACTATAATCACAACATCTGTAGGGGCCTTGCATCAATATGCGATCTTTCAATCTAAGTTGTTGTAGCATGATTTGGAAAGTTAAAATTCGTATTTGGCGTTATATATTTTCCAAAAAACTTTACCGAGCGCTCTGCGGGCAGCCATTATCGGTATAAATGGCAGACAAGTAGCCAAGCGGGTGAAGGGGGCAGCCTCCCCCTTGAGCATATTTTTGGTGTTTTTTAATTTTTTTTTTTTTACAATATTGCTAGTGTTTCCCCTATTTATATGCGGTAAAATAGGCTTGGGAAGTGCCATTTCCAGCGATCTGGGAGGCACTTTGGGCCAAAATTTTCTTGCGCTTTGCGCCTACCCATGGTGGCGCAAAGCTCAGAGAATCCGTCTATGGGCTTCGCCCCTTTGACAAATTCCTGGCTACGCCCTTGACAGATGGTGATTTTTAATACACTTACGACAAAAAAAGCATTCTGAAAACGCTTTTGTTAGTCCTTCACCCCTTTGCTATACCTATCAGGGAGGTCTAATATCACCTTCCTGCACCTATACCCTCCCTCCCGCCCGCTCCCCATTGCTGGAAGTTATAAAGTGCTCTACTCTATGTTATCATTTGGATGTCAACTAATAAGCATTATGTCATTGCTCCATTTTATGTACTTTATTCAGAGCTTCCGGAAGGCCCTATACAGGTATCTGCCAGCCTTAGATGCCCTTTTATAATGCACAATGAAGGGGAGGAAAAATTTCGTTATAGTCCAACAATGTTTCTGTGGACTCCACGCACGTATTTTGGGGTAAAACCTTTGTCAATAGAAGGCGGTAAAGTAGCCAAAAGGGAGTCTTCAGGAGGTTTATTTACAACGTATTCTTCTCGTAGACAACATGCTCTCCTTTTCACCTAACCAAAAATTAGAATTCACTAGATTATGGACATTTTCCAGCTATATATGATCAGCTCCAAAAATATTCCAAAAGATATCACCATTTTGCATCTAAGAAACGTTAAATAAGCAAAAATTTCTCAAAGGGGAGGGGGACACCTTTTCCCCTAAACCCCTCCCCAGGACGGTACCTCTATATAGTGACAAAGGAAAGGTCCTCACTGCTGTATTTAAAACGCAGGGTGCATAAAAAGGAATATTTAAGCGTCGCCACTCAGTTGGAAAAACATCCAGCCAGTCGGAAAAATTAGACTTCACTACACTATAGACATTTTCCAGCCATACAGGTATGTGATCAGCTCCAAAAATATCACAAAGATATCACCATTTTGCATTTAAGCAACTTTAAATAAGCAAAAACTTCTCAAAGGGGAGGGGGACACACCCTCCCCTTAGACCCCTCCCCCAGGACGACACCTTAGTGCAGTGACACCTTACAAAAAGGAAGGTCCCCACTGTGTGTACGAAAGCAGGGAGCACACGAAAAAAAAACGCATTTTGTGCAGACTTGGGAGGTTAACTGAAGTGCCATTACGACATCATCTGTTGTGCCCCCCCCCCCCATCACCAAAGCCTGGCGGCGCCACTGGGTGTGAGTATCAAGGAGTTGTTTCAAATAACAGCTCCCTGCTAATAAAAACAGCGTACAGTATCCACACCCCACGGGCGAACGTTATAACACCTGAATAGAACAAGGTGGTACAAAAATTATTAGGGTTGGATATTTCCTGAATTTATTAGATTGGTCAAAGTAAATTTTAATATAAAGAAGTTTCATTCCTCTAAGTTCCATGTAAAATTTGCCTCAAGCAGCAATAAACCACAGTATTGCGGTATGCCACAAGAACAACTGCAAATTACCAACCTTTACGAACAATCAGATGGTAAGATTGTAGACACTGTGAAAAGAGTGCACGTACTAAACGCATTCTTTCTCGATACATCTTGATTGATTTTACTGACGTTGGTTTCCTCAAATAACTTAGTTACTTGCTAATGTGTTTTGTAATATGGTTACATCGACTGAACGTGTCTTCGAGGATTCTGGATAGCGTCCTCTACCTTAGGAAATGGCAAGTCGTACGTGTGTTGGATACTTTTCCTACATGAAATTACTCAATAGAGGGGCTTCACTCACTTCACGCGATCGCTTGTCTCTTTGGTTTTAAAGGGCCAAGCGGCCATTGTGTCACAATAGTATATATGGTTATGTCGTGCGCCTGTGCTCTAATACATTTACTGCGTGTGTGTTTTGCCCTTCAGTGCCGGGCAATCCCAATCCCGTGACGTTACATGAAATCCCTCTATAGATTTCTTTGTTCTGTACATGTCATCAAGCGCAATCATAACAATGCCCACAATCTTTTCCAAAAGAAACTATATACACAGCTTGCAAATGCATACCTGGCCGTGCACTAACTCTATGATGCCAAAAGTTAGCTGCTAAAGTAGGAGTGCCAGCCTGTCTGCATGGTTTTCTTACATGAACCTGATTTAACCAATGCTCAACTGGCTTATGCTCGTATCGTACTCACAGATTTGTTATACTTGTACTATTTTGTCGTACTGCAACTTAATTTCTGGAAACTTCTCCATGTAAAGAGAGTAGGGATAACCATAACATGCCTGTATTGGTGTCCGAATGGTTTTTTATCACCACGCAAAAGATGAGGGTAAATTTGAACATCGTGGGATTTTTACATCCATCTTAGACTTTGTGAAAGCATTAATAGTATATTGTGCAGTCGTGAAGGATATCAAAATCGCACGAAGCCACAATATAACATACACACAATTTACAAATCAACGTCTATCTCCGTAATGTTATCATATACAGGATAGTTGTTTAAAGGGCGACTTCAAGATGAACTGCACTAATTGAATTCTTCCCCTCAAGGGAATGCCTACAAAACAAAGCCCCAAAAATTGACTCATATGCTCAGGAACAGCTGCTTTCTGTCACCCTACTCCTAGACATCTGGATAAATGGTGTACTTTGTACTTTGATAAGCACGCCAAACACACACCAAATACGAGGTCTTCACAATCAAAGTTAGCAAATATCATTCCTTACAATTTTCTGCTACTGCCCGCGTATTTCTGGCAGTATCATAAAATGTCACAATTAAGCTATCATGTTTGTCTTTCGACCGAGGTAAGGAGTTGGTGTGTAAGAGGCGTTCGATTTTATCCTTTACAAATTGACTTCTAAGGTTTGAGTAGAAATAGTTTCGATTTTGTTCACATCAGATACATATTGACCAAGAAAATGACATTTTGCTGGGTATTAATAGTAAATTAGGTATTTAGGTTGATGCTTTTCGCACTATCAAGAGGTCACTTGAACATCTCGTAACTGGACAGGGATGTATTCGAGAATATGAAAGTAGCTACATAATGCTATAAATTATCCATCCAGGTTGCATGAGAAGACGGATTGTGTTAATGAACCTTTTATTCATAGCATTTACTGCAGTTTCAATCAATATAGAAAACGACCTTTATTTGTAACCTGAATTTTTTTACTACGAGGCAACATCTTAGCCGTCTTCAGTAACCCCTACCCAAACTCCTCCATGGATACTAACAGTAACCATACTGCTAAACAGATGGGGTTTCGAAGGATAGATAAGTTGTTTTATTGTTTGTTTGTAGCTTATCTGTAATACGTTTCAAAATATGCCATACATATATGCTTCTGGATGAATCTTACAGACTAGTGTAATCGTAGGCGGAATTGCCTTAACTCTACAAAATTACTAAACTACAAGCAGTTTTCTGATGCACAAAATGCAAGGGCCGGACGAAAAAATTATTTGACGTCCTACATACGTCGTAGTTAACTAGTGATGGTTAAGGTCATTAAAAGTAAAAGTTAACTGGGTATGTATGTTTCATAGTTAGTCAATCCTTGCTCAGTTCATCGTATTTTCATTGCAAACTGGGAGTCTTCTTGTCCAAGTTCCAGCATCACATCGAGATGACTCGTTATCGTCAATTATAAAGCCAGCGTCGCAGCTAAATCTCCTAATAACACCATGCACTGGCAAAGCGTGCTCATTACCGTCTAGAGTATAGGTAACGTCACCATTTCGCAAAGCTTCATGATCACATGGAACTGAAATTACAAAGAAAATAAAACTGAATCTGAATCTTTCGATTGTCCCCCTGTAGCAATGGGTAACCATACTTCAAAAGAACTTTGTGGTTTCGATGAGATCATACAGAATTCCAACTTTTTCAAGAATAAGGTTGTGTGATGTACATGCACGTACATAACGTGATATCCTGGAACATTATATTGAACCAAACGATGTATATACACAAGTAAGACAAGTATTTTGATCCCTTCCATAAGACATTTTGCTAACAATTTTCTCGGACCGCGCTGATCTCCAGTGAACTTTGACAGAAGCACAACAACAGCGACATCGTTTTTAGCAAGAAGAGCATGTATAAAGATATTCGCCTATACATATTTTCATACTTTCACCTTTACTTACCTGAGATGACTTTTAACCTGCACAAAAACTGAAAGGCTCTTTTAGTCAAAATGCCATACGGACATGCCAAGTGTGAAAAAGTTTACCTCCTTCCTATACAGAAAAATCTCGTTTGCAACTTTTCAGAGTGTAATATATTACATGACATGAGAGAACTTAGTATGAAGTCTACCACTACAATACCGTCCTTCTTCTTCATAAAATGCATCTTTAGGCTAAGTAGAGAAAGTCGTAGCGGGGAGGTGTCCCCTGGTCTCAATGCCTCTTATTTAAAGATAATGTGTTAGCAGCTTATTCAGAGTGTTAACTCCCATAACCTAAGATGACCTTTGAGCTCCACTTAAAATCAGGATGAATGCAATAACTTCATATAAATTATCTACATGCTCCGTGTGGAGAGTACTCTTTCTTCCTATCAAAACATATTGAGTTTACAAAGTATTCTGAGTATGACGAACCGTGGCTATTTAAGAAGCTTTAAACCTAATTACAAACTACGTATCTCTCATACTTTGTACAATGCATCTACATGCTTGGAATTAAAGGTTCCCATTCTTTCTACCTTTCGATTACTAGGGAACAAATTCTAGAGATTGACCTCCGGTGACCTCCAATAACTTTCGATCCCCGTAAAAACAATATCGTATTTTTGTTACTATCATGGGGCATTTTCATATCGAGTACATGTTCTGTCGACGTTTCCCTACTTGATATATCGTCTCAACAAACTAAGCGTTACGAGCAACACATACACATACCTGCGAACACTTTCACATTCACATGCACACGGCATCACAAATGCGCAGGTTTCTTTTTCAATGAAACTACAACGTTTTTCGATCTTTTTTTACAAAAACCTACGTGCATAATATTATTAGCACACTATTCTAACAAGTAGTTCAAAATATCGGTTTGGAGTATAAATTCACGAAGTGAGTAAACCATCTTTCAGTTTACCTGCAATGTTTTCAAAACACTGTCCCAAACAATTTACGTGATTGCACAGAGGAAAAACCATGATTCCTTCTTTGAATTTATATTTAATTTATGTTTCACCTTTTTATGCAGGGCTACAAATTTAGAAAACTCGTACAACCCTAACGAAACCACGAGGTAGTTAAACATCTTACATCGCCTGAACTGGAAAGCAGGACAATAGCTACAGAAATAAATCTCCAACCGCAGTGACGGTATTAATGCGTTGGTCTTAGTAAGGGGTACGTGTGAAGTGATTTAAAATAAAGTTAATCGTTTACTACAGTACGTAAGGAAGAAACGCAACAGCTACCGCATGGACAATGAAACCTTATTGTACAGTTTATATAGGTGTGTATGTCATTAGTTGGAATACCGATTACCAAAAAAAGAATCTATTACAACAATTGTTTAGTGATGCTATAAAAATTAGGCATTAAATTCGTACTTCTTGAACATCGTGGGTCGTCGCCTCTCCATCTTCCACGTTCACATCTCTTCGTTTGACTTGCCTCAAATCCATATTGTCTACAAATAAAATTTGCAATTGTGCCAGCTGGTTTAAGTCCTGCTGTAATTTCGTGTGACACTGGAGGAATCTCGTACTGCACATCCATATTATACCGCTCTACAGAGGTCATAAGACAAGGTTCTGCAGCAAAAATAATTAGAAAACTATATGATTAACGACATCTTTTATTTTCTCTTAAAGATGGAGATAATGTAATCGCATGGAATATCTGGAAGTTTTAATCTCAATATATTTTAGATATGTTTCCTGATACAAAAGATCAAAATCACTGCAAAGGCTGTGCACCAAGTTTGTAATGTAGATCTGAAGGTTCACAACTGTGGTCCACAAGATCATATTTATTTGGTTGTCTTTCTTAAATTTCTGTTTTTTTTTAAACTTCCCTGACCATGTACAGGCGTTTCACTTTGCGTGCGTGTGTGTATGTTTATGTATTAGCAGTTTGCCAACATGCTCCACGGTATACCAGGATAACTTTGTAAAAAAAAAATCTCATGAAAAAAGCGTAGGCAGAATTTTGTCAAGGAGGCAAATTTAGGTCGAAATACCAAAACAGCTTGCAGTAGAATGATTATAAAATTATAAAAATATCTTCAAGGGATGGTTGCCCACTTCGCTTCCTCTCCTTTATTACATTCCTGCCCCATATTGCCAGAAATGGCGCTTTCCGTGCCTTAAAAGTTGCATCTATACAATCGTCTGTTTTAAACTTCACACAGATAAAGGTGATAGCAAATCACTCTGAAAGTTTCGGGGAAGGGAGGTGGACAGGGCAAAGGCCATTGTTGATCCTCCAACTTTTGCGCACTGCCATGGTAATTTTCCTTATCAACTTTAACAGTTTATACCTCTATTAACCTACCTTCTACACATGTTGGAATGGTATCATTCCAAATTCCGTTATCACAAGAAATGGTGTGGCCTTCCAGCCTGTAACCTTCGATACAGTTAAAACGTGCTGTTGCAGTGTGTCCCCTGTTTGATGTAAATGGTCCATTCTGTCGATACGTAACACTTCCGTATGGAAACTGAATGTATGGACACGTTACTGTGAGAATAGTTCAAATCAAATATGAAACTTTTTAGAAACAGCAACAACGAAATGAAGGTTTGGTTTCGGTTAACTCAGCCTTCAAATTCGATGACCGTAATAAAGGTTGTGCATGGTAAACATTCAAATTTTAAACGTTACAAATGTTAAGATTCTTCGCAGGGTGGTATTGGTTTTGTCAAGTAAACTCAAAAGAATGATGCATACACTGTTTGTCCATGACTTCAGAAGGAAGACAAGGGAAAAATAATTTTGCGTTGAATATCAAAACGTACTGAGTCGATAAGGAGCCTTGTGCTTTGTTGAGCTCTTCTCAGGACACCATTGTGATTATAACCATGTAAATCTGTGTCATGTCACCTTTTACGGGCTACAACGCCAAGAAAAGAAGAGTTTGTACAGGATGTATTGTAAGAACAAGTGTGTCTAGACAATGAGCAAACCGATTATAGAAGAAACACTTGTAACACCTACTGTACATTCAAGATATTGACCTACAATTCCTGACAAGACAAGAGAAACAAAAGTACCAAAACTGGCAAGTTCCATTCTCTCAAGATTTTCCCAACAGTCCTTCTCCCCCGTGTCATTGTTGTGTCCTGTTCCTCCTTAAGCAGTTTTTTTATTTGAATCGACACTAAACGGCGGACAGGGGTTTGTTTTACTTACTTTTTTAGGGATTTAGCAATGTATCAAGGCTGATGAGGCTAAAACAAATAAAGTTATCACATCATTCATTTTGTGTGCTACGGAACACTTTTGCGATAATATTTCTCAATAGCAACTTAAAAACTACACAAACACACTCAAGCGAACAGTGCGCTTAGATACAAAAGGCACCGCTGAGATGCTAGCCGTAATCGTTTATCTTTAACTTAACACATCTTAACTTTCTTAAAGCCCCCTGTGGGCTGGGGGTTGTAGAATATGCCCACGGCATTTCCCGCCTGTCGTAAGAGGCGACTAGAGGGAAGGACTTGCACCGTATTTAAACTTGGCTTGACATTATATAACACATTTGTGTTGGTGTGTCGTTAAATTTCATCTATCTATCTAACTAACTAACTAACTAACTAACTAACTAACTAACTAACTAACTAACTAACTAACTAACTAACTAACTAATTTACTAACTAACTAACTAAAAAACTAACTTAACTTTCTTAAATGTCAAATTACTAATCAAATGATCCACTGCACTTAAATAAAAGGCCTAATATTTATTATTAAAACACAGATAATAGTCGACTTGTTATCCGGGATGTAAAGTAAGGGTAGGCGGTGCCACCATCTGACGTCACATGGGTAGTCGGTGAACCTTGCACATTTGAAGGAAAGGCCCGAAATCATCAATTGCGATTTCATACGAAAGACTTGGGCGGCATTATAGATTATGTGCCGGGGGGTTGATTATTATTGGTTTGGTCTCTATGACCAGAAAGGCTAGACCGGTTTCTGTTGCTTCGGCTCAAAATATGGCCCAACTTCATCAGTAGCAAACCGTAAAGGAAGGTTGGGGTATTAATCAACATTGTCTCAATTGCGGACAACATAGGAAAGTAACAGCTGAATAATTTCTCGTAAATCCCAACGAATCACGCTTTTGGGAGCGCAACTTACACTTATCACAGAGGACTTTACATTAGCCGTGACAAGATCTTGGGGAATACATGTTTGTGGGGTGGAATAAGTGCCATTAAATTTTATGGCCCGTTCATAACATAATAATTTTAGTATGTGTGCCGTAGACTGTAACAATTCCCGGCGGAGGTTGCCTTTGTCACCCGCGGCATAGAAGGAATTAAGCAGTGGTATTCTGCGTTTCCTCTATGGCAAATTAGGTTTACATGAGAAAATAGTCCTTCGAGATACCATATTATGCGACAATTTATGTAATTCCTCTAAGCATTTTTTGCAGGGGTCTAAATTGTCGTTCTCAGAAGTCTAATCCCTCTAGTCATTTCAACCGAGGGTTAGGTGTCGTTCTCATAACGCAACCCTTTCAAAATTTTATAGGGAGAGTAAGAAAACAACACAATCTCGTAGGGTTCCCACAAGGCGTAAGGTTATGAACTTTATAAATTCGGAGCCTTAATTTGATAGGCTCGGGTTATGAGTCTTCATCATTATCGAGAAATTAATCTTGAGGTACTTGGGAATTCTTTCGCCATTCCAAAGGTTTGGGCGATTTATGACTACGTATAGTCTTTACTTTCCTTTGCATGAGAATGTGTTCTACCGAACGGGTTTTCAGTGTGTCTTTATTGTAAGCGGGGTTCGAGGGTGTTAAAATCTTTCATTGAAAGTTTCGGGTTTCATCCCTTTAGGGGTCGTATCTACATTTCCTGCTAAGTCTTTGTAGACCGGGGTAATAGGTTACTCGTTACTACGAGGTTACCACTTCAAAAATGTGATACGATGGCCTCTTATTATGTCAATTGGACGTGACAGAGAATACCCTCGGATTCTGGATTCTGATTGGTCCATTTTGGAGGCGCCAAAGCCTCTATTGGCCATTGTGTCAAACTCATGCAAAATTTGTGCTAGTTTGAAAGGTTCTTTTCGACAAAATATACTTTTAGATCTCCTCCTTAAGGTAGGAAAGGACTTAAATATTTAGTCCTTATGTTTACGTCAGAGATTCCGCGAAAAAATTCTCGGTGTATCTAACCTACGTCCCAATTTTCGAAGAAAACGGGAAGCAAAATAAAGTAGAGTAAGGGTAGGCGGTGCCACCATCTGACGTCACATGGGTAGTCGGTGAACCTTGCACATTTGAAGGAAAGGCCCGAAATCATCAATTGCGATTTCATACGAAAGACTTGGGCGGCATTATAGATTATGTGCCGGGGGGTTGATTATTATTGGTTTGGTCTCTATGACCAGAAAGGCTAGACCGGTTTCTGTTGCTT
Organism: Holothuria leucospilota; assembly: GCA_029531755.1. NCBI lineage: Eukaryota > Metazoa > Echinodermata > Holothuroidea > Aspidochirotida > Holothuriidae > Holothuria > Holothuria leucospilota. The sequence goes on along the minus strand of CM055967.1, from coordinate 1,879,291 downwards.
CGGCTCAAAATATGGCCCAACTTCATCAGTAGCAAACCGTAAAGGAAGGTTGGGGTATTAATCAACATTGTCTCAATTGCGGACAACATAGGAAAGTAACAGCTGAATAATTTCTCGTAAATCCCAACGAATCACGCTTTTGGGAGCGCAACTTACACTTATCACAGAGGACTTTACATTAGCCGTAACAAGATCTTGGGGAATACATGTTTGTGGGGTGGAATAAGTGCCATTAAATTTTATGGCCCGTTCATAACATAATAATTTTAGTATGTGTGCCGTAGACTGTAACAATTCCCGGCGGAGGTTGCCTTTGTCACCCGCGGCATAGAAGGAATTAAGCAGTGGTATTCTGCGTTTCCTCTATGGCAAATTAGGTTTACATGAGAAAATAGTCCTTCGAGATACCATATTATGCGACAATTTATGTAATTCCTCTAAGCATTTTTTGCAGGGGTCTAAATTGTCGTTCTCAGAAGTCTAATCCCTCTAGTCATTTCAACCGAGGGTTAGGTGTCGTTCTCATAACGCAACCCTTTCAAAATTTTATAGGGAGAGTAAGAAAACAACACAATCTCGTAGGGTTCCCACAAGGCGTAAGGTTATGAACTTTATAAATTCGGAGCCTTAATTTGATAGGCTCGGGTTATGAGTCTTCATCATTATCGAGAAATTAATCTTGAGGTACTTGGGAATTCTTTCGCCATTCCAAAGGTTTGGGCGATTTATGACTACGTATAGTCTTTACTTTCCTTTGCATGAGAATGTGTTCTACCGAACGGGTTTTCAGTGTGTCTTTATTGTAAGCGGGGTTCGAGGGTGTTAAAATCTTTCATTGAAAGTTTCGGGTTTCATCCCTTTAGGGGTCGTATCTACATTTCCTGCTAAGTCTTTGTAGACCGGGGTAATAGGTTACTCGTTACTACGAGGTTACCACTTCAAAAATGTGATACGATGGCCTCTTATTATGTCAATTGGACGTGACAGAGAATACCCTCGGATTCTGGATTCTGATTGGTCGTCTACCCATTTGAGTTGTAATTCTGAGCTTAATGATAATTCGGTAATACTTCTCCGAGGAGACCGTTAACAACCTTGGCCTGACTTGACCATTGAATGACATTTTACCCACATATTTCACCCGCCCCCCCCCCCCCGCTTCACAAGGTCCGCTTCTATAGTCTAAAACAAAAAATAGACAAAATAGACCCTGCATTCATACACGGCAAGAAAATTTAGGGAAAGTAATCATCGGTGTTGAGCACGAAAAAAGTACGAGAAAATGGGAGGGAGTGGGGTAGCTAAAGCCGGAGGAGGGGTAGTTAAGCCCCTTCAGTCCTGTCCAAGACCAGAGTTTCACAGGTGATAACTGATTTTTTAAAGTTCAGGATGACATCGTGCAAATACATCAAAGATCTATGAGGCTTATGAGGGTTTCTCTCTTTTAACTCTGTTGACTTCTTTTGGGGATTTAATTAAGTTGATTCTGAACCCGGCTTTTGACGTCTACCAAAGCCAAAAACCTTCATGAGTTTAATGAGGAACATTTACGTGTTAAGTGAAATACACCAACATATCAAAAGGGTACCAATTTATCTACAGTCGGAAGTGTACCACATGTGAACTTTTAAGGAATGGAAGCTGTTTTGCTGTCATGTATGTTTACAACATATCATGATGGTTGGCCCACTCACATCAATTTGCATAATTCCTGCTGACCTCTTCCTAGATAGCATGGACACGTTTCTATATTTCACTACCTCAAAAACTCCATTTCGTACCTTCCACACAGGCCGGTTGTTGTTGAGGCAACCAACCTCTTCTGCCACATGTGGCTTGGCTGGGACCTCCATCACGAATTTTGTAACCAATGTTACATGAATATTCAACAACAGTTTCCTGTTGGTGATAGGTAGGGTGGAAGCACTCATTTGTACCACTGTATGTGTAACTCGCTGTCAACCGAGGGTCACGTAACGTTACAAAGCTACAACCGACTGAAGAGAAACGAATGAAAGGTTACAAAGTAATTTATATGGATGTACCTAGTAACAAAGTAAGTAATATTTTACAGAAAGGCATTTTACAACCAGATATTTTTTAATTAGGGTTAATCCAAGGTATTTTATAATTAGGGTAATCCAAAGTTTCCTTCCCATCAGCTTAATTATAAACAATAGGTCACATGTACAGAAGTGTATTACAATGAAACAGGGTAATAAAAAGAGTGCTAGTCATTACAGATGCGACATTAAAGATCACTAATGCAGTATGAGGTATAGAAGACGTCTTGGTCAATTGGGAAGCTACAGTTACGATATTCTAATAACTAGGAATACCTACGTGGTACACACAGGTTGTGTGTGTCTGGTACCCATACGCGATCATTGCATACGGGTTCTACCTGTTGACATTTGAAGTAATCGTTGTCGCATCGATATGTCAAGCGGAACCCTGAGTCGACCATTCTATTCAACCGGCAATTACTATACCAGCCGCCATTATTAATCGTCCATCGTCCGTTGGAAGGACATGAAGGAATACGACACTGGCCTTAAGAATGAAAGAATAAAGCATAAGAAAGGTTAAAAAAGAAAATACAAACTTTTTACATACACGAAACTGTGATATCACAATAATCGTTGGATGTCAGTATTTGTGTATTTGTTGCACTTGTTTGTGAAAAGTCCTGGTCCAAAGAACGTGTGCCAATATACAAACCTTTTGCCACCAGGCGAACTTTAAGACACACTACCTTATAATTCTTTGGAATAGAGGTTATGGCATCCTTTGTTCACACACTTCCTAAATCATACTTAAATTAGAGATGGTTCTCTTTCAAAATTACTGTCAGATTACAATTAAACTTGTGTTTATGCTAAAAATGATCATTTGAGAGATACATAGCCTATGAGAAGACCTTCAATACTTAATCAGGGTATTAAATTGGAAATAAGTTGAACAAAGATATCAGACAATCGTTGTTAAGGATGCCTTTCTGGGTAAACGTAGGGCAATAATTATTTTGTTGTTTATGGGAAACGTGTTGAATATTCTTCACCAGTTTGCGAACGAAATTTCATCAGCCTTCCTTTAATGCTCATGAATCATACATGACTGTAAGGTTGAAGAAACCTTATCTTTCGACTGGGTATATCATTTTTACTTTTCGTAGAAATCACAATCTTAGTCTGTGGCCTACCAAGGATAATCGTTTGGCTGGGCTTTGGATTACAAACTTCGTGGCACCGTCTAAACTTAGGGTTATTGAAGGTTGATACGCAGTGTTTGTAAATCTGTATTAAATACAGATCTTATCTAAAATAACACCTACATACCTTCAAAGACTCTTTCGAGACTTACCATTAATTACTTATATAATACTTCCTCATAACTCCTTTGGCAGACTCATTCTCACCCAACAATATCTCCTGGATCCACCACTGACGCTTTTTAAATGTCATAAAATGTTAAATGCAACAGTCATGTTACGGAAAGCTTTATCGAGGACGAGTTATTTAGAGAAAAGTGTACCTATTTCAAATTTAAAGAACAGTTAAAATTTTGGAAATTGAAAATAGTTCTAACATTCCTTTTTACATTAGAATTAATACCCTTGTATAACAGCGTATGTGAGCATGGGCCTCCGGAGGGGGGTAAGGGGGGCAGTTGCCGCCGGGAAATCAAAAACTTTTGAAGAAAAACATTTGAAGAAAAAATAGCATCAACATCTTCATGATATCGCTAGAAAATTTCCAGAACATTAGCTTTCAAAAAAAAAATGATAAGATGCAACTCACAAGGCCCGGAAAGTGCCATTTTCATCGAAGCATTGCTGCCAAACTTTTTGGCGCCAAACTATGGTAGCACTGCGCTTGGATAGTTAGCCTATGGCCCCCGGCAAATTCCTTGCTACACCCCTGTAAAAGGGGCCAACATTTAGCAATGAAGCTCTTTTCTGGAAGTAAAAATCTCCCCAGATTTGGTCAATTACAAGTTTTGCTCCCCCTAATTTTTTTCTGCGGACGTCCATTTATATAAGGGCATGAATGTTAATAAAACAACAATCACAATTTCTGTCTATTGTAAGTTTTTGTTTCTGCAGAATAAAAAAATAATCTTAGACGCTTTTGATTTGCCTGAGAATCCTACAAGGCTCCTCTTGTCTCCGCTACTGGCACCAATTTTGCAGTCATTCAGCATATATCAGATAAACCTTAAAGGGATAGTAGTTGATTTCAACCTTATGGAAACTATTTAGTCCTTCTTTACGTCATTTTCGCTTTGTAGCTATTATCATGGGTAGGACAAAAGAAAAATCTTTAAGGAAATCTTCAACCAATTTTCAAAAAACTTCACAACTTTGGTTCATGCTTAAGCCATTGTTTTCTTTCATACACACAAAAGCAGTGTAAATTATGTCACTGCTATCATTAATAATCCATGGCTATTTCAGATTTTGTGTTTCAGAAATGCTGTTTAATTAATTCCTTTGGGGTAAGTTTCGGAGAACAGCTAGCTCATCCTGCAAGTGCCTCTAATCACTTGACTACTTTAAGACCAAACACGCCAGACTTTTAATGAGCCAAAATCTGCTTTATCCGTTGCCAGTTGTGTTGGACTAACAGTCCAAGAATAATAATATCATTACTGAAAGTGTTTATACTCAACGACATATGTAATATCGGAGGGACTAATTTTATTTCCCGCAGAACGACAATGCAGTTTTATCTCAACTGTATCGATGGGCTAAAGTTTATCCATCAGTTTGAGATAACCACTTTAAACAACGATTTGGTTATAGAGTTATGAAGACTTTTCACCTCCAGTTGTGACCACCATTGATAAATAATCCATTGTTACGCAAAGTCGAAGAGAGACGTGGTAGGATTATGTAAACTAAATTCCATGTTTACTACAAGTAGTGTTTTACCAAATATACTGTAGCCAGTTACTGGGAGCCACATTGAAAATGAATAACATGAAGACCATAAAAAGGGAAAATTTACTTCATACAATGACCTGTAATCATTACTCGTCATCAAAAATGATCAAGAAACATGTACAGCTGTGACGGTAAAGTGAAATTTACTCAGTTTGTCCAATACTGACAAAATGGCCTTCTACTGTCTGTAGTTCGACGTATTAGCACCAGAGAAGTTGCACATCGACTCCTCTAGGCTGACAAAGGTTTGAAACCGTCTTATGGTATAACTAGGGATAAAGTCTTCTTGATCTTGACATTAAGAAATATTTGCTGCAACATCTGTGGGTTTGGCAATGTCCCGCAAAATTGGAAGGTATTCTGAAGAAGGTAAAGACATGCAAAATTGTCTCATGGCAAACCTTTTCTGTTGCAATGGACCAAGGGGCACCTTGATGAACCATGAGATCGTCTATTGCTTGCAACATCAGAGGAAATCCTTGTGAAGGGAACAACGATATAGCACAGTGGTACGATAAACTACATCATTGCCAGATATTGCCCTGCTAAATCTTTTGAGCTAGGAGACATGCTATTTGACAAGTTTCTGCAAGTAGCCTGCTTTGATTCTTCGAAGGATTCCGACTTTTCGTTATCCTCAAAGGACACAAGAAGAGAGGGGCACCCAAAGTTTCCCTATGAAAGTGGCCTTTTCGTTAAATTCAAATAAAAATCGAAAATCATTGTGAGAAACATTACATCTGCATGGGTTTTTAGTGGTACAGAAGATAGATTAATTACTTCACTAGATCTATTTTTGTATTTCAAGATGAAGCTCATACAGAATCTCGTGTCATTCTTTGTGGACAAGTGCACAATTCATTTCATTTTTAGAGCTCCTTAACACATATGGTTTTATCTTATCACCACGAGTCATCTTGCAGATAGACGAGGAAGAGGTAATGGGGATTACAAATGTAACTGTCATTGTATTGCGTTCATTCAATACAGATTATGATTTCATCATTAAAAGCACAAATGTCACTGCATTTTTAAGTACCCATTTACCATTTATCGGGGTCTGTTTCTCTTACAAACTGGAAGTAACTTGCTACAGTTTCAGTTATACCATAAATATGGAATCTTCACGAGTTCTAGCTACAATTTTTGGAAAGTTAACTAGTTACAATTAATGTTGACTGCAAAGAAACTCTAGCCACATTGTAAAGAAACTTGGTGCTTTAACGTTAATTCATGGTGTCTCGTCTTAAGCAGAGGATGGGGTGAAATAATCAAAAGTAGTGACCGAACTTATGAACGACAACTAATTCAGTTTACTGTGTTGGAGCTCATAAAAAAATATTTGGTAACTAGCTTCGGTTGAAGTCAATAGTTTTCCAATGAAGAGAGCAAGACTTTATTACAAGTTGCTATTAAAAGAGATTAGCGTTAAAAAAACCCTTCTCAGGAGTATTAGTGTGAAAGAAAATTGTCATTTAAAACTACAAGAGGTTGAATTGAATTGTCATGTTGTTAAGTGCGGTTTAGTTATAGCATCCACACGAAATAGGAAACGCCAATAATGGCAATAAGACCACCGATTTTTAGTAGGCGAATTGGTTTAGGTGGGTAAATGTTTCTCCAGAATGGTGATAAATGACAATAATGGTTATAAATTGTAGTTAAATGTAGCGAAAAAAGAAGTACTGAAAAGAACGTGGTCCAATTTTCCTGGTAGAATTTTGTCCAGCTTAAAGAAGACTTATCAAGCTATAACCACCAAGATAAAACTCCATGTAATAGTGATATTTGTTTCTGCCATCAACTGATATCTCAACTTATAGGCAATATTAATTAACAAGTATATCGAATAGTCTTTCGACAATTTTTGAAATTATATAATTTATGAATGACAAACTTTACAACCAGCCAGTTTGTCCTAATTGGACGTCGAGTTATTTGAAAATGCTTGTAGGCTAGTGTAAAATCCCAACGTCGGAGGGCTCTGAGAAGGGGCCTACAATCTTGAAATGACAGACTTACAAGAAAATTGAAAATTTAATGATATATATATATATATATATATTATACATATTAAGGAGACATAATGGTTTCAAACAACAAATACAAACACATTCGTCCTAATTGATGAGTAGTTAGTGTCAAGGGTTTTCAGGAAATATCACCCTTTTTTACTTCGACACACATGTTTCGCAGTCTGAACTGAAGCGGTTTTCATTTATTGTCCAAAGATCGTGTATTATCAATTTCTAAACATATTTTAAGTCATCAAACTATCAGGGGAATGTCCCCTTGACTCTCGATGATACACTAGCTTCAACCTTCTGAGTGCAAGTAGTATTATAAACAATGGTCACACTGAGGATCAACTGAAGTGCTTAGTTAATTTGAACCAACTTGGCAGTGTTTGGCATTAGCGATCTTGAGGTATATTGAGGTATATGAAAAATCTGCAACTTTCATTACACCTGCAGTCACACCACAACGAAGTGCAATAATTTCTAGGCAAAACTGCATTGCTTGCAAGAGGTTCATTGGCGTAGTTGCTTTATGGTGACGTGATTTGGCGTTTCAAGATTTTTCCCAAATATTTCTCTCAGCTTACATGGTTTGCACATTTTGCCGTCGCTAGGTCTTTCATGAGGCCAGATTATCCGATTGGAGGAAAAATGCGCAGAGCAAAAACGTTCGTGGACCGTGTCAACATTGAGCTACGAGTAAACGCGTGGGTGGGTGATTGTTCCAAGAAATGCCCCATTCTTACCGACATTCGTGGTCCGAATGAATCATAGACCTCCAATGATAAAAACTTACTTGGAACACTGGGAACATTCTTGTGTATTTAATTAAAAGAGGTGAGATAACAGACTGTGTAAAGATACGGACCCCGCTCATACAGGTAAACCTAAATAAACTGAAGTGATGGACCGTGTCAGTATTAAGTACATGAACTTTGTTTATTGATTGTATGCATATGACGGCACAGAAAAGCCTCCTCGCCACCATCCCTCAGCTAAGAAGGGAGCGAGGTATGACAATATACGGTCCGTCTTCACGATCACACATTCGTCCATGAACATCGTCATGATAATGTTTGAATACTTCTGGGGAAGATGGAGCATGGAGGTCAAAGTTTGAATGCCTTCATATATGTTAGATGTTGTTCACATCTGGTGGAAAGGCAGTCCACGCGATCATGAATTTCTCCATTAGCATCGTCATACAAATGTATGATGATTTTTGACCAAACGTATGACCGTGTACAAATTGGGCTTTACAGCTACGCAAATGAAGACAGTTCATGTTTTATAATCGGATACACGCATAATTCTCGTTGAGCGTGAGAAGGCTAGATAGTATGAAGAGTGAGCTATGAAGTTCATCTGCTAACGTCATTTTCTGTCTCTCTACATTGAGGGCGTCAGTGCGACGTCAATGAACATGGTCTTTACTTTGAAAAATAATGACCGTCCGTGGCCCAAATGAAATCAGGAGATTAAATGTGAATTGCCGCGATTGAATCTGACAGAAAAACTCAGTTGTATGCAACATTTTCCAACAAAGACAAAACCAAAAAAACAACTGACTTTATTTGTCTTACAACTCGATAAAGCGATATGGGCATTTTGCCATATAAATTCACAATTTTATATTTAATTGCGTCCTGGTTGTGTATAATTGTTTTACTAAAATGTCACTGGCTTAAGAGTTTTTGTTACTTTTGATTTTACCAAGTGGTGAAGAGATAGGGCTGAGAATTCAATTAAGTTTAATGGATTGGTTCGACCTAAATCCAGACGAGAGGGTCTTGAAACGTGCACATACCGGTTCTGAGTTCAGTTCCAGATTCAGTTCTGAGTTAGCAATGTTCATGACGCCACACAGTACATTGTGATAGCTTTCAGAATTAATCTACAGACATAGACCATTTTCTTTTACATTATAATTCAAGTACATTTAAGTAAAGAATTTCACTGTAATATGCAGAATATAAATAATCCATGTTTACTATGTACTGAGTACACAACACTGAACCAATATTGCAACAAAGTGATATGTCGAATATGAAGCATATGTACAAATAGCAGATGATACGCACGATACATAATATTGAGATATAATCTTACCCAGGCAAAGAGGTGGAGGAGGAGACCATTGTTCATGCTCGTTGCAAGTAATGACCCTACTTCCCCTCATTGTGTAACCACGATCGCACTGAAACCTTACTGTTCCTTGCTGACCGTAATATTCAAGATGGGCATCTGAATATCCATTGCGAGGTTCGTCTGGACGACGACATTGAATCACTGAAGGAGAGGTACAAAGGAAACCAGGACAAAAATTTC